>JANBXA010000444.1:0-97008 GCA_030556225.1 Cricetiscus sungorus
AACAGAAACTGTGAATTTAATCTTAACAACATGCTTGAATTATAGAAGGAAAGCCAAATCCAACTCTGAAGCCAGCATTGGTTTACATGAATCGGGACCACAGGAATACTAGATAGTAAAGAGAAATAGATTTCAGTATAGAAACAGTTTACTAGACTTAAATATTTTTTACCATAAATCAGATTCCTCTTCATTAAATGATTCTTTCTGGAGAGCTGTATTCTCTTCTGTAGGTACCTACATGTTCATTGTACCTTGGTTGTTTGAAGATAGGTTTTCTCTGTTTTCCTGTAAGGACAAGGACAGAACACTTCCCCTACCTTTTACAGGTCTCCGCATATTTTGTGGGACCCAATTTGTTGGATAACTTCTCATTCCTCATCATTAAGCTGTTTCTCTTGTTCAACTCGGATCTTGATCTACTTAGATTGTATCCATAGCTTTTCTTCTCCTGTACATACAAATGTGAAATCCCTACCGCAATGTAACACATATCCTGGTTTCCATTCTGAGGTCAATACATCCTTGAAGTATACCAGCTGATTTAGTTCAGAAGTTTTTTCTATTGTCCAGTGCCTTTCAGCGCCTGTTTGTCCTTTTCATTAGCATTAAGAAAGTTTAATGTTAATAAAGCATTATGTAATCTGTTTTGGTGTCTTGGTTCCTCCTGCCTGTTTATGGAGCATTTCCTTTAAAGTACAATTAGATCTCTCAACTACTGATTGTCCTGTAGGATTGTGTGGTATACCAGTTATGTGTTTTATGTTATAATACTCAAAAAACTGTTTAAATATGCTGGAAACATATGCTGGAGCATTGTCAGTTTTTATTTGTGCAGGTATGCCCATAATGGACATTATATCTAGGAGCTATGTGATAACAGATTCAGCCTTTTCAGAGCTCATAGCAGTAGCTATGAAACCCTGAAAATGTATCTATAGTATGGTGCCCATATTTTAATTTTCTAAATTCTACAAAGTGTAACACATCCAATTGCCATATTTCTATTTTCATTATACCTTTAGCATTACTGCCTGCTGGTAAAGGGGCTTGGTTATAGAATGAACAAATATGACATTTCCTTATTATTTCTTTGGCTTGTTGCCAAGTGATAGAAAAATCCTTTTTCAAACCATTGCTGTTCACATGGTGTTTCTTATGAAACTCTGAGGCTTCTAGCACACTTCAAAATACCCGATCAATTTCATCATTGCCTTGTGCTAGAGGACCTGATAGACCTTTATGGGATCAAATGTGTTATATACATATAGGATGAATCCTCTTTCTGATAGTATCTTGTAATTGTATAAACAATGAATTTAAGTCTGTAACATCAGGAGTAAATTCGGCAGTCTCAATGTGTAAGACTACTCTGCATATTGAGAGACAGTAAATATATTGAGATGTTCTGTAAAATCCATAAGTACCATGAGAATGGCATAAAATTCTGCCTTTTGTACAGAATTGTAAGGGATTTGAACCACTTTACTTATTTTACTTGATTTACATCCTGCCTTACCTGATTTGTTTGTGTCAGTGTAGAATGTATGAACTCCAGAGATAGGTGTTTACAAGGCATGGAAGGATCCAAATCGGTTTCCTTATGAATTTTATCCTTTCACTTTGGGGATAATTGTTGCTAATACATCTGAAAAAGGTACTGCATGCTGTCTGCCAATATTCATTATCTTTCCATAAGAAGGAAATTTCCTCATTCGTCAAAGGTACTATAATTTCTGCTGGATTCCTTCCTGTTAGTTGACTAAGTCTTAATTTACCTTTTATAATCAAGTCAGAGATCATTTACATATATGTTTTTAGTTTTTTTATTCTGTTCATGTGGTAGAAATAATCATTCTAATATGATATCTTTCCTCTGCATCAAAATCCCTGAAGGATATTCTCTAGATTGTAATATAACCAGAATACAGTCTAGATTTGGATTCCCATGGTCCACATGTGCTTCTAATATCCTCTTTTCTACCCATTCAAATCATTTTCCTCTTCAGCTGATAGTATTCATGGACTATTAAAATCCTTGTCTGCTTTTAGGGACATTTTCAAGTTTTTCAAATCATGCACTTCTACTCCAATAATGGTTTACAGTTGAGAAATCTCTCCTAGTAATTTTTGAACATCATTAAGATTCTGGTAGCAATCTCTCCTGCTCTGTATCTTTTGTGGTCTAATTTTCTGTAGACCTATTTTATAACCTAAGTATTTGATAGATTCTCATTTTTGTATTTTTTCAGGTGAAATTTGTAATCCCCAGTGAGGTAAAACTTCCTTTACTTTCTCAAACATTTTTTCTAATATATCTGCTTTAGAGTCAGAAATTTATTTATGTATTTATGTATTTATGTATGTATTTATTTTTTTATGCTGGACATAATTATACATGCTTTTTTTTATGAAAACAAACATTTATAAACAATATGTGGGAATTTGGTCATCGTTCATTCCAAGATGCTTCCTGCTGGTAGGGGGCGCTGTCATGCGAGAATCCTAAGAACACAGAAATCCTGGCTGTAGTGGTCTGCAAGCTGCATTGTCCCATTGGTATTCCTTCAAGGGGTCTTGCTCGATCAAACTACATTATTCAGAGCTTTTCATTTTCTGTGGAAACAAAATCAGAAATCTTTTTCCTGAGTAACTTGCCCTTCAGCTTAAATTTTTGAAATCAAAGCATTTTAAATATGTATATGTATATGTATATGTATATATATATGTATATGTATATAATTAATCCAGCAGCATTTTTTAAAATAATACTATAATTTAAAATTTTACATGTGGATCCCAGTTTCTTCTCCCTCCCTCCCTCCAACCCTCCCTCCCTTCCTTACTCTTACACTCTTTCCCCTGTGACATGCACCCTGGACACCCGCTCCTCCTATACCCCCACCCCCATTCCACTTGTAGGTCTATGCTTTCCAGATTGGGTCATGTAAGTCTGTCAACTCATTTGAAGTAGGGATGAGGACTTCTCTCCTGTCTCTAGGTTAAGGGGGTATCCCTCCATCGGGGATGTGTCTGCAAGGTCCTTTTGTGCACCAGAAATAGATCCTGTTTCTACTGTCTGAGGTCCCCCAGACTGCTCAGTCCTTCTAGCTGATACCCATATTTAGGGGGTTTGAGTTAGTCCCTTGCTGGTTCATAGCCATCAGTCTGGGAGGCAAAAGTTCCTCCTTGTTCAAATCACCTATCTTTGTGAGTTTCTGCAACCTGGTCTTGTCCCCTCTCTCTGCATCTGGATTCTGGTTCAACTCAGTGTGTGGTTATGGGGGTTTGCTTCTGTTTTCAAAAGGTACTGGATGAGGACTCCATGATGGTGGATAACTAAGTTGATGATCTCACTATTAGGAAAGGGCATTTATAATTGCCTTTCCATGGTTGCTCGAATTATTAGTTGGAGTTGGACTTGTAATACTCTATACCTTCTTTAGGTTCAGTTTTCTCTTCAAACCACTAATGGCTCCCTCTTTTATGCCCTTCCTCTCTCACCCTGACACAATCTATCTAGTCACACGTGTTTAGCTCTCCGCCCCTTCTCTTTCTCCTAGTTCTCTCCCCATAAAGTGACCCCCAATTTCCCATGTGCTCTGGGGGACTTGTCCCTTCCCCTTTTGTGAGGGACCATATATGAATCTCTTAGAATACACCTTGTATCCCAGTTCGTCTGGTGGTGTGTATTATAGGCTGGTGATCCTTTGCTCTATGTCTAAAATCCATACCCTGTTACTCTTTTTGTGACTGGGATACCTCATTCAGGATGGCTTCTTCAAGTTCCATCCACTTGCCTTCAAATTTCAAGATTCTGTAATTTTTTTTCTGCAGAGTAGTATTACATTGTGTAGATGTGCCACATCTTCTTTATCCATTCTTCAGTTGAGGAGCATCCAGGTTGCTTCCAGGTTCTTGCTATTACAAATAATGCTGCTATGAACATAGTTGAGCACATGTCTTTGTTGCATGGATGTGTGCCATTTGGGTATATACCTAAGAGTGGAATTGCTGGGCCCTGTGGTAAACTAATTTCATTTACCTGAGGAACCACCATACTGATATCCAAAATACCTGTATGAGTTTGTATTCCCACCAGCAGGGAAGGAGTGTTCCCCTTTCTCCACATGCTCTCCAGCGTAAGTTGTCATTGGTGTTCCAGTTGTAGCCCTTCTGACAGGAGTAAGATGGTATCTCAAAGTTGTTTTCATTTGCAATTTCCTGATAGCTGAGCATGTTGAGCACTTTTTAAAGTGTCTTTCAGCTTCTTTGATTTCTTCTATAGAGAAGTCTTCAGATTTGTACCCTATTTTTAATCGGTTATTTGGTGTTTTGTTGACTAGTTTCTTGGGTTCTTTGTATATTTTGGAGATCAGCCCTTTGTCAGATGTAGGAGTGGTAATTTTTTTCCCAGTCTGTGGGCTGCCGTTTGGTCTTAACAGTCAGAAGAGTTATGTTCTTTGAAAGTAATGGGGACAGATCATTGTATGGGTCTCCTGTTGCATCGTGACCTTTTCACTTTTCCTGAAAGTGGATTGTTATTCTTTTCCTTCCTTCCTTTCTTTCTTCCTTCCTTGCAACTGCCCTTCCTTCCTTCATTCGTTGGTTTATTCATTCCTTCTTTCCTTACTTCTTCCGTCTTTCCATCTTTCCTTCTCTCCTTTTTTTTTTTTTTAATTTCTTGGGACAGGGAGAAAGCGGGTAAGTCTAGGTGGGATTGCTCTACACTGGAAAGGTTGCTGAGATTTAAGTCATTTTATTTTACCCTTTCAATTATGCAGGGTTTGCTTTTGTAGTCCACACTGGCACTCTGGTTCTGGCAATAGGCCTCCTGATTGCTGATTGACTAGATTCCAATGTGAGATAAGTGCATGTGTTTCTGTGAACATTTTATAAGTAACTTTTCATAAGGTAACATATTTTCATAAAATAATAAAGTGGTCATTGAGTAGAATTTAATGTGTATTTAATACTTCACATTGCAAAAAACCAACACTTTAAAAACACTAGGAGTAGCCCAAGTGCTACTGGCATAACACTTTAATCCATCTATCTTACTTTTGATTCCTGAGCATTCTATATAACTCTTTTCCTTTGTTTTTTTGAGACAAGGGTTTCTCTATGGCTTTAGAAGCTGTCCTGGATGTATCTCTTATACACTAGGCTGGTATCGAACACACTCAGATCTGCCTATGTCTGCCTCCCGTGTGCTGAGAATAAAGGCATGCACCACCACATCCTGACTTATGTAACTATTCTTGTCCTTGAAAACAGAGATGTCTCTGACTCTGCCCCCTGAGTGCTGGGATTAAAGGAATGCTAAACAGGAGACTTTTGGCAAATAATCACAGGTTGACCTCAATGTCACTCTGTAGTCCTGCCTTCCCTTGAACTTGTAAATATCCTGTTACAACTTCCCTAGTAGCTAGTGATACAGGACTGTGCCTCCAGGCCTGGATCTTATATAGCATTTGATAACCTTAAGAGTGTATTATTATTTCTGTCACTTGTAAACCTAGAGACACATGGAGAGTTTTGTCTGTTCTTTGATGGGTCCTTGCTTTGTGAGGAAGGGTCTTTTGTAGAAAATATGTCTTTGGAGTTGCTTTGTAGTCAAGGCTGCCCTGTGACTTTTTACCTTCCTTCTGCCAAATCCAGAGAAAATGGCTTGTTGTACCGTGCTGGTGTGCATATGCATTAAATGTGCCTAACATTTCTTTTGGTTTGTTGATACAAGATTCCCCTATGTAATAGTCATGGGAGGTGGTTGGGTCTCCCTCTGTAGACCAAGCTTACCTCAAAAGCAGAGAGATCCACTTGTCTTTGCCTATGGAATGTTGGGATTATAGGTTTGGGCACTGAATCCAGTTTGAATACCTTGCATAATGTTTTCACACTACATTAATTCATATTTCCTTTGCCTAAAATGGGGCAAATTGTGGAACAGTTTTTCTTATGCTGTCATATTAGCTTGATGACTGATAATTTGCCAGTAACCAACACAATTCAACTTCATGTGTTATAGTTCATTGGTCAATATGAGACATTCTCAGCATCAAATCTCCTTATTTAGTAGACCCTGTTGCTCAAGGCTAATCCCAACACCTATTGCTCATCATCACCTAAAAAGAAAATTGAAGATCAGTTAAAGATACACAAGGTCCCTCCTTAAAAAAGTTGTGGGTCTATCTCTCTTCTCTTCTTTTCCTAGTGTCACTATGTCTATTTACTTCTTTTCTGTTCTCATCTCTCTCACTCCCCTTACTAATAAAACTTGTAACTCAAAAACAAAAGTTGTGTGTCAATGTTTGACACACCTTTAATCCAAACATTCCCCAGGTTGAGACAGGCAGATCTCAAGGTTGGAGTTCAGCATGGTATACCAGGAGAGTACCAGGACCACCTAGCACACAAGATTTTCATAGAGGATCAAAATAAATGTCCAATTTGAACAGAATGAAGCAGATGAAGAGCTTGTTAAAGGCAAAGTCAAGGTTTAACTTCTCAAATCTCACTTAGTGTGAGGCAGGGGGATAAGAAATTCAAATATAATCAGAAGTCATACAATGAGTTTGGGACCAGCCTGAGCTACAGAAACTCCATGTTAAACTCTACTTTTCAGAGTATAAACAACTTCAGGGGGGAATTTTGGGAGAAGACAAAAAGAATTGGAAGATCTGGATTTCAGGGCCATGACTTAGTAAAGTAATTGCCACCAAATATGTGAACCTAAGTTTTGTTCTAAGGATACTCATGATGGAAGGGCAGGACAATATCCACATGTTGGCATCAGACCATATATGGGACATAGAGTGAATGTGTTCTGAAGATATATACAAAATAAAAATTTGTGTAGCTCTTGCTATCCTGGAATTTTTCTGTAGACTAGGATATCTTCAAACAATTAGAGATACAACTGACCCCTAGTACGGGATTAAAGGTGCATGCCCTCATAGTATGTAGGCTTGTTCGTTGTAACACGTTAGAGAAAAAAATATTTTGAATACATATATTTATATTTTCTTTATATTTCACTCTGTATTGGGGATTTATCTAAAGATTTCCAACAAAGCAGTGCCAATTCCCTGTCACATAGCTCCAGCAAGAAATGCTTAATTTTGCATTATTTTGATATTGCCACTAATTTGAATCCTGTAGAAATCAAGAGAATTTCCTGATCTTGGCTCAGTCAAGGAATGTCTTCTCTCTCACTGGTTTCCAATGCAAGTCAATGATAACCCACACCTTTCACACGTCTGCACGTGAAAGTGGCTAGATGCATTCAAACCAAGTCTACAGATCCCAGTCATGGACTGAAAGCAGTCATGAATACAAAAATACAAAAATACAGCAGCAACTGTCTACTGCTCTCTCATTTAGTGCAGGGCTAATCTGTGAAAAGACACATGACCATGAGCCTGATAGTGTGTGTGAAAGCTTAGTGGCAAATCTGTGACTTGGGCACCTTCAGTGACTTCAAGAGCAGAGTGAGATTTATGGCGAACCAAAACTAGAGCTGGATAGTGGTGCTCTCTTGACTTAAATGAGCCACAGTCAGACAGTGCTATGGCAGATTAGGCCTTTGCTGTTCATGAAGAGGTTACAAAGCTACATGTGGTGGACACTATCAGCCTCATGGTCATGTGTCTTTTCACAGATTAGCCCTGCACTAAATGAGAGAGCAGTAGACAGTTGCTGCTGTATGTTTGTATTTTTACGGGATTTGGCTTGGTTTGAATGCATCTAGCCACTTTCACATGCAGATGTGTGAAAGGTGTGGGTTATCATTGACTTGCAGTGGAAACCAGTGAGAGAGAAGACATTCCTTGACTGAGTCCAGATCAGGAAATTCTTTGCTCTTCATGAAGGGGTTACAAAGCTGCATGTGGTGGACCATCATTTCCTCCCAGCTTGAATGAGACAGAAGCAGGCAGTTCTGAGGGATGTTGAACCAACCAGTCTATGTAGTGAGATACAGGAGAGCCATGGCTATATAAATAAATGCAGTACCAAAAAGAATGGAAAAGAAAGAAAAACAACAAAGTCCTTGGGGTGGTAGCACACACCTTTAATCCCAGCCCTCTGGAGGCAGAGGCCAGCAAATCTGAGTTCTAAGAAAATCAGTACAACATAGAGAAAACTCATCCAAATAAAAACAACAAAAAAAAAACAAGAAGAAAGAATGAAAAAAAGGAGGGTAAAGGCAACATAAATTTATAGAGGGCATCTAGGAGTCGAAATTTCCTCACATGAGGAGACCCAAGAGAACATTAGAAGTAACAAAGTGTGCTAAGAGATGTGCTATTCTTCAATTTTCATGAAAACCAGTACTGAGAAAATTCACTCAGTAAAAAAAGGTGTCCTCACCTATGCTAATCCTTCATAGGGTGGGACTTGAAACTCACAGGGGAAGGATCTGTTGGAGGGTGTGGAAAAAAGGGTGGAGGATGTGGGAGGGACCTGGATTAAGAAGAACTTTAAGGCCAGGTCTTGTAAAAGATTTACAAACACCAGCAGGGATCTTGAGAAGATGGGAGAGCCTGCTCATATCCAGGGTAAGCCTGTCTCTAAGGCTTCTGTGTAGATGTTGTGGGCGGAACGGCTGTACAATTTTCTGCTGTGATGAATACAGTTCCTTGACCCCACATCCTCACTTCCATGATCTGTTCTTCTAGTTATTTATCTTTGTATTCCTGGGTAAGAAAAATATCTCAAAGAAATTTTAACTTGCATTGATTGACAAATGCTAAAATATATTGAAGGTACTTTGTTGATGTTTTTTATTTCTTTAAAGACAGGGCACTGTATATAGTCCTGGGTGTACTGATACTGCCTCTGTCTGATCACAGCGATATTTGCCTGCCTCTCCCTCCTGAGTGCTGTGGTTGTAGGCATGTGCCAAAGATGCAGCCAGTTAAATTATTTATTTATTTTATGTTTCGATTTATGGTATAGGGATTTTCAGTGTAGTCCTGGATATTTTAAAACACTCATAATTTCAGAGGGGGCCCTCCAACTCAGAGATCCTCCTGCCTCTGTCACCCAATTACAGAAGATAAAAAGTGGCTGTGTGTGTCTGTGACCACACCCTGTAAGGTTGCTTATCTTTTTGTTGTTGTTGTTGTTGTTGTTTTGATTCATTTATAAAAAAATCCTTAACTAATAAAGTAATACCCATCTGTTAGATCTTGACATGTGACTAAACTTTCTTTTGTATGACTTTTGAAGTCTTTTATATTTTTATTTTCGGTAATTTCCATTTAAATTAAAAACAATCCGATTTTACATACCAATCCCAATTGCCTTTCCCCTCGTATCCCATTCTCCCCACCACCCCCATCTTATACTTTAACCAATCCTCAGGAGGGTGAGGTCGCTTGGTGGATCATGAAAGTCTGTCACATTATTTGGGGCAGGACCAAGGCCGAAACAGTACCCTCCACAGAAAAAGCCCCCAAACCCTATTTGTGCAATAGAGATAAATATTGGTTACACCGTCAGCTGTGCCATAGATTGCCCAAGCCCCCCATCTGACAGTCACATTAAGGGCCTTTGTTTAATTTTATGCAGGTTCCTCAGGGGTCAGTCTGGTTTTTTGAGAGCTCCCACTTTTTCAGGTCAATAGTTTATGTGGATTTCTCCACCATGGTCTTCACTCCTTTGTTATCACTCCTCTGTGTCTACCCCTGGATCCCTTGAGTAAGGTTTAGTGCTTAGCTGTGAATCTCTGCTTCTGGTTCCATCAGCTGCTGGATAAAGGCTCTATGATGATAGTTGACATAGTCATCAATCTCATTATAGAAGAAAGGCATTTAAGGCAGCCTCTCCACTGTTGCTTAGATTATTACATGCAGACATCTTTGTGGAAGCATGTAAATTTACCTGGTGCCAGGTTTCTTGTTAAACCCATAATTGATCCCTCTCTTAAGGTACCTCGGCACACCTTCTCTGTTCTTTCTCCAATGAGATATTTCTGACCCCACTTGTCCTACGCCCCTTCACCTTCTCCACTCCTTATTCTTCTTCCTCCATTCCATCCCACTATGGTCCCAATTTACTTAGCAGAACTTGCCCTTTTTTCTTTCTGGGGGAATCCATGGATGTATCTCTTAGGTCTTCTCATATTTTGAGGCTTCTGTGGTGTTATGGACTATAAGCTGGTTATCATTTGGTCCATGTAAAATATCCTCTTATGAGTGAACACATACAATGTTTTTCTTTCTGTTTCTGCATTACCTCACCTAGGATGGATTCTTCCAGTTCCATCCATTGGCCTTTGAGTTTCAAGGTGTCATTGTTTTCTAAATGTAAGTTGTACACCATTGTGTAAATGTACTAAAATATCTTTATATACTCTTCGGTGAGAGCAAATAGGTTGCTTCCAGGTTCTGGCTGTTACTAATACCACTATTATGGCCACAACAGAATAGATGTTCTTGTGGTGCTTCATTTGTGACTATGCCTAAGAATGGATCTTGAAGTACATAGATTCCCATTTTCCTGAGAAATCACCATACTTATTTAGAAAGTGACTGTACAAGTTTGCATTCACATAAGCAATGGGGGGATGTTCTCCTTTCTACACATTTTCTCCAGCATAAACTGTTTTTGTGATTTTGATTTCTGCCATTCTGGTAGGGTAAGCTGATATCTCAGGGTTCATTTGATTTACATATTCCTTCTGGCAAAGGATGCTGAGCAATTCCTTAAATGCCTCTCAACCAATTGAGGTTCCACTGTTCAGAATCCTCTGGTTATATCTGTACCTCATTATTTGATTGGATAATGACATATATTGGTGGCTAGGTTCTTGAGTTCCTTGTATGCTTTTGAGATCAGCCTTCTGTCAGATGTGTGATTGGTGAAGGATTTTCCCAACCTGTAGGCTACCATTTTGTCTTGTTGATGTTTGCCTCTGTCTTACAGAAGATACTCAGTTCCAGGAGGTATCGTGTATTCTTTTTTTATCTCCTTTTCTGATACTAGTGTTAAGTTCAGTAAGTAGTCTCTTGAGTCATTGTTTTCAAGGGCAGTTTTATCATTCATTCATAGGAGGTTCAATGTGGCTGGATTTATGTTTAGTACATTGATATATTTGGACTGAATTTTGTGCGAGGTGATAGATATGCATCTAGCTGCAATATTCTACATATCAGCATCCACTTATGCCAGCACCATTTATTGAATATACCTTCCTGTTTTGATTGTATAGTTTTTGCTTCTTCACCAAAAGTCAGACATTTATATGTATATGGAGAAATATAAGGGTTGTCAAATCAAAGCCCCTGTAGTACCTGTTTGTTTTGTGTGAAAACAAACTATTTTTATTAATGTAGCTCTACACTGGAGCCTGATGTAAGGGATGGGGATTCCTCCAGAATTTCCTCTATTATACAGGGTTGTTTCTGCTATCTATGGTTTTATGTCTTACTATATAAAGTTAAGTATTGTTCTTTCACGGTCCATGAAGAAATGCACTAAGATTTTGATGGACATTGCACTGAATCTGTAGATTGATATCCATAAAATTGCCTGGAACCCATAGGAAATCTCCAAATGTCCCAATGTCACCCAGAGATCCCAAACATTCCAAGGCAAACAAGCCTCAAAATTTAACTAGATCCCCTAATTCCTAGTGGAAAGTCAATGCAAACAAGAAGCCATATTTATCTAGTCATCACTGGAAAAATATGGCATCAAATCTCTCATAGTCCCCTATTTTTTATAGAAACCTTTATGAAACACATTTTCTAAGTATTCCAGTCCCTAGAAGCAAACTCAATCACAAGGCTGACAATGTTCTCTTATTACTATAGGAACCCCACTACAAGCAATTCTGGAAAGTCATCAAATTCAAGCAATTCAACAAAATCTTCCTATGTCTGAAAGCCCCCTAGTTGCTGCAACAAAGACAACTGAATCAAACCTTCAATGGCACCCACACCATGTGAGATACCTATATCCCCCAGATTCCCCAGGACCATCAACTCAAAGAAATCCGTGTAAGGACTTCAGGCCCCTTAGGTACTCAGTTCTCCAACCACAGGGCCCTCATCCAAACCATCCAGGATCACAGTTATCCCCCAGTTCCTCGGGGAGTTCTAGTGTCAGAGATTCCCTAGTATCTCTGGAGAATATAAACCCATATGGACACCAGGAAGATCCACACAATCATGTGGAAAGCCAGAAGAAAATTCGCATTTCATATACCAAATACCAAAAACAAGTACTGCAAGAACATTTCAATAAGGACATGTACCCAAGCATGGAGGAACGTGTGAAGCTGGCACAAAAGATCTGTGTGACAGAGCAACAGGTCCAGGTATGGTTCCCTCCTTTCTCTCTCTCCCGGAGCTGTAATTGTGACTTCCCAATCAGGCACTTCCAATCCTATCAGCTGGCACACATCTGGTATTTTTACATTGCTGGTACAGCTTGGGACAATTTTGGAATTTTGGCATGTGTGTATCCAGGACTGGACATGGCCTCCTGCCTCAAAAAAGGGCACAATCATGGAGCCACATTATCAGCCCCCAGGTTCTCAGGGACCTAAACATCAGGGCTACTAATAATATCTGTACCTGCTAGCTTAAGCTTCCCTTGTCCCGTGGAGTTACATCATGCCCATCCCAACTACTTACCTCCCTATTTCATCTCGATGCTCATACCTCTCTCTTTGTGTATCAGGTTTGTAAAAGCCAACTTTTTCATGCAGTATATTCCCCCTTTTTCCCCAGGCTCTGGCGTGCAGGTTTCCTCTGAAATCTCCTTTGTTTTCCCAGGTCTGGTTCAAGAACCACCGTGTCAAGTTCAGAAAGAACAATACCAAGTCTATGCTAAAAGGAATGAAAGAGACAAGTGGAACCTCTACAGTTGACTATGGTTCAACCACTTCCCATGATAATTTAACTGTCCTTGCTTCTACCCATGGAAAGTCTATGTCTCCAGATTCATCAGGTTTGGGTTCCATTCCCAATGTCAGCCCCTGGCTTGAAACTTCTTCCCAAAGTGACCAGGCCTCAGAGAGTACCTGGTATAGTCCCAAAGAGAACACAATTGATTTTGATTCCTCAGTTTCAGCTGCCGACCATGGTCTACCAGAAGAAGATGAAGTACCAAATGATGCTGCCCTAGCCACAGGTGCATCCTCACGTGAAGCTCCACTTCTCGATGTTGCTGCAGCTCAAGGACCAGAGCATGCTCAAGACTCAGGTCCATCTGCTGAGGAGCTTTGGCAAAAAGTTCTTAAGGACTATGATTCCTTCTATGGTTTGAATAACAATATGAGTCCACAAAGGTCCTCTGATATTTGAACTAAGAGTTCTTGGTCATGGGCAGGGACTTACTTGGCAGAGAAAAGGTGTCCTTTCACACAGTATTCATGGGGTACCTGCATGGGTGGCAATGGGGTTACTGTTCATCATTTCCTAAGGCACACAAGTCCTATCCTGGTGTTGATTTGCAGATTTAAACACCCCACTGGAGCAACAGAGCTACTTCCACTGCCAAGACATTGTGCCCAGGCACAGCTTTTATTTATCTCTCTTTTCTATGAGAAGTGCTGTCCTGAGGGTCCTGGCATGCCCCAGTTACGTTTGATGAGTGTAGGTTGACACTTCACTAGCCACTTGCCCACTCTGATGAGGTTGCTTTTTTGTCAGAGAATACAATTGTATGTTACAAGGATGGCCCAACATGTTCTATGTACTTGAATACCTATGTACAGTGAATGTTAGGATTCCATATGGTGACTAGAATTTTGACAGGATTTAGAAATTCCTTGTGGAGTTTCTCCTTTCAAATTTATTGACTGGTTTTCAATACATGAAATAATTATTTGAATGTATCCTTGTATTGACCTAGTATTTTATATGTAGCCCGGGTTGTCATTATGTTAAGGCCATACTCCTGCCTCCGATGTGTGCTATGATTCTATATGTGTGCTTTCTGCATATTTTTCTATGAACTTCATTTCATAGTTAATATGACCTTTATCCTTTTGATTTACATAAATTGTTTTGATAAAATTTAATGATTTGCTGATCATTTGGAAATTTCATATAACACTCCCTAATCACTTTCACTGCCTCTTTCTCCCAGGTCCACACCTGACCAATGTTACCTTTTCCAGAAAATCAAAAGAAAAGAAAACAATACCAAGTCCAAATTGTATTCCCCACATAGTCACTGCAACACTGTCAAACTTCCATTGGCCACTGCATAAGCTCATACCAGAAACCATCCTCTCAAGTGTTCCATTTCAGGTATCTCACCACAGGAGTTCTCCTCAATGGCTACTGCTGTAGACTATTTTTATTTGAAGGGATTTTATGTGTCAATGAGGGAAAGTTGTTGCCACAGAATTTTTTATGTATTTCTTTCACAAAAGTGCATCTACAGTAATCAGTACCACTCAAAACAGGCTTCCTTGACCATTATATTTAGCATCAGCATAGATCTTTGGGACATAAAGGGGTTTTGGCTTAAGTATGAATCCATTCTATTACCACACAGACCACGGACATATTCACGGACTTTAGAAATTACTAGGACTGTAGACAACAAGAAGGACTCTGGCCACAGATAGACTACTGCATGGGTTGCATGGCACCACATAGAACACACAAGCACAGAGCATCTGACTGAAGCACAAGACAATGATATTAACATGTTCTGTGGCAGCACCATGAATCAGGGATATGAGCAGGGGCTAGAAATGCCGCAAGCAACCATGTTTTTCAGAAAATCCCATATTGATGTCCAAAGTGCCTGTGCACTTTTACACTCCCACTGGACTACCACTGGCAGTGGAGGATTGTTCCACTATTCTACATTCTCACTAACATAAGCTGGCTTTTGTGTTATTGATCTAAGGCACTCTGACAAGTGTGAGATGCAATATCAGATTACTTTTGGTTTGCATTTCACTGATGGCTGAGGATGGTGAACTTCGTTTTATGTGTTTCTTGGCCACTTCTGTTTCCTCTGTTGATAATTCTCTCTTTTGATCTGCACCCCATTTTTTAAATTTATTTTATTTATTTTAAAATCGATCATATTTCATGTATGAACCCCAGATCCTGCTTCATCCTGTCCTCTCATTCCCCACACCCACCAACTCCCCATCCTACCCCTGTCCTTGATTCTGTGAGGGTGAGAACACCTGTGGTTGAATATCAAAGTATGTCACATTATTTGACATAAAATGTAAGCCATATCTTTTGCATCAATGCTGAGTGAGTATCCCTCCATAGGTAAGTGGTGCCCAAATCACAAGGGATAAATATTGGTTCCACTTCCATAGTCCTCATACACTGTGCGATACCCCAGGTGACATTGAGGTTCAAAGGGATTGGTTTGATCTTATGTTGTATAGCTGTAAGCCTGGAGTCCTTGAGACTTCACTTGCTCTGGTCAGCTATTTTTGTGATTTCCCCAACATGGTCTGTATCTCTTACTTTATCACTCCTTCCTCTATACAACTTGATTCAAGAAGTTACACTAAGTGCTTCAGTCCACCATCGCCAGGTTTTATTCATCAAAGATTACCAGCACTAGCAAAGTTTTTCAGCCTTCCTAGATGGCAGGGATGACACTACTGTCTCATTTTTCTATCTACCATTCATTCTGTTTCCACAAGCTCTAACTTTTCTAAATAGTAGAATAAAATTACAAACAGCTCCCGTGTTACCAAATGTTTTTAGACCACAAAGACTACAATGGAAAGGACACTCAACACATCATAAAATTTTCTGGTATCTGTTCATTTTCTTGTGTTTCTTTTTCCAAATATGGAATAAATGGAACCTGGGGTTCCAATCAACCCAAGGCATCCCCACCCACGCATCACAGCTGATTTGTGGTCAAATCATCCTCAGTTTATCACGATATACCATCTTGAACAGATCCATCCTAGAACACCTTTCTTTAGTGTAATGAAATATGAATACTAGTTTCTTAGGGAGTGTATGGACTAACAGGACCTTGGGCTAAACCATAGGGATCCAGTAGTATTGGGGCTCCTGCCCAGGAATGAAATGGCATCCAGTTGCTTGTGTACTTTGCAGAAAATGTGACTCAGCCCCGCTTGTTGCTTCAGAGTCTATCACACTTTTCATACTACAGTTATCCAGTCTTTCTTTCATCTTACTGCTTCCTTGCCTTTCTTGTTTCTTGTCTATTTTGTTCTTATATGCTTTGTTTACATGCTTGCTCTCTGCTTCTCTAATTCACTGATTTCTTCCTTTTTGTTGTTCCATTAAGACAGGATATCGCTATATCGCCAATGTTGTTTTATATCTCACTCTATAGATATGACTGGACTCCAACACATAGAGATCCAACTGTTTCTTCCTTGGTGCTGAAATTGACACCCCATGTTGATGGCAAATGGCCTTCTCAGCCCTAGAATTTTCTTTCTGTCACTCCTTCTGCAAAGGTGATAGGACACATTTCATCTCCCTGGGTCATATAGAACCTCATTCTGGTATCCAAACTCAGGGGATTCCCAAGTACTAAGAGGTGATCTTATCTCATGAAAACATTAAAGCATAGACTTGATGTTGTCTTCATTTTATTTCACAGATTTTCCTAGACTACACAGGTATTTAGTAGACAGTGCTGGTGTCTACTAGTCAGGAACTGGCCTCCATATAATAGTACCAATTATTGAACTCAATTTGCATGCCGGAGTCCAGCCACTACCAGCTGTGGAAATACAGAATATCAAGCTGAACATTTGCTTGTTCAGGAATACTTTGTCATGGTATAAGCTGTTTATTGGGAGGCTTTCTAGGAAGCATTCTTACCATGGAGAGGTGATTTAAATTAATTACTAAATCAAGTGTAAATTTAACCTGGGAGGGCCAGGTGAGGCTTATCGTCAAAGCAATGGTCCAGCTTGAATTAGGTCCTGGCATCAACTATCAATGTAGAGTGGGAAAAAAAGAAAATTACAAGAAATAGATTGAAAGTAAAAATAATTTTATGGGCCTTTATTTGTGTATATGTGAAAAATTTCTGGGACCAAGATTTTGAGGTTAAAAAAATGTGGGAAATGATTTTCTCTTTCCTGTGCTGTGAAGCACAAACATCAAAATCACCCGTCTTTGAAAGTATTATCTTCCAAGTTTTAGAGCACTTGATTGGTAATTTTTACAGGAAGAGTAGAGGTTGACACCAGGTTTCTCACTTGCCGACAATTTTAAAAATAGGATCCTTCAAATTAAATTTTTTTAAATGCAATACCTACATTTTAAAAACCCTAATTTAATGCCTGTATATACCTGGTTGATACACCATGCACGTATCGCCTTGGAAGTGAAGACAGGGTATCAGTACTTGAAGAAAACCTGAATAAACAACAGCTCCAATGACTACCTGGGTTAATGGAGACCCTGCCCCAAAACACATCAATCAAGAAACACACAAATTTATCTAAGTGACTATGTGAATTTTCAAATTGGAAGAATAATCTTACACTCTAAGTTATGTCAAAGGATACGCAGGAGGCAGATCCAAGGACACAGACATCTTATCCCAGTTACTTGGGGAAACTGCAAGTTTAAGGACACCCACTGCAACAGAGTGTCTTTGAGGACAGCTACGATTATGTGACCCCAAATTTTCATTTGAAAAGAGGATATTGAGAGAGGAAATTCATGTACACAGGACACCAATTAGATTATGGCAATAAACATGTCTCTGATTCCATCTCCCCTTTTAAGGAAAAAACGAAAAAGAAGAGTGAAAATAGTAATGGGTTCCATTGTCAAAGGAAGTTCGTTTTGATACTAATGAGTGCAAATTTGTGGTGTGTGTGGAGATGGACCTTTAGGCGGTATGTTCAGAGACACAACTAGACCAAGTTCATCTTACCTTAAAAACTACAAATATTTTGGTGTGAGAATTGTGTTGTCACAGTGGATACATGGGTAAAGTTGCCATTTTTAATGATATCCTTTACCTTGTAACCCCTTGGGAAGCATGGTAAAGTAATGACTGGCCTTTGAAAAGGGATATTTATTCTGTATGTTCTATACTTTAATCCCTTTATATAGGGTCTATTTTATCCCAGGACTCAAAAGCCAGGAGCACCAGGATTTCTTGGAATTCCATGCAGACTTTGCCTCCAAAACACATTCCAGGTCTGCTGGAGCTACACAGAAAGTATTCCTTAAATACTCCAATATGTATTAATGGATGTGTACATTGTGCATATCAGTATTTTTCATATTCTTTTCTCTCATTTAGCCATTAATCACATTGTGACCATTCAACTTCCAGTTCTTTTGTCTTTCATAAAAATAAATGAGTACATGAATAAATGACACATGCATATACAAAATAATATGGATTCCATTCAAGGAAACAATTTTTTCCCAGGATGTGGGGCCAGAATATGCTCTAAAATTTCCCAGTTGTAATAAAATGTGAGGGTTGGCTAGTTGTAGTGCATGCATTTAATCCCAGCAATGAAGATCCAATGGCAGGCAGAACACTGAGTTTTAGGAGAGCCCAGTCTACACACTTGGTTCCATGAGTGAAATTTACACAGAGAAAGTTTGTTCTGGAGTGGAGAAAACATTACTTGGTCTGTTAATTGTAACAACTTCACTTGCAGAGGATCTACTTCCAATTCCCCGGATATGAAATGCACTTTAAAAGCTCAAGAACCCTTGTGACAAAGGTCAGACACACGTGTGCAGGCATACACACAAGCAAACTACATGAACATAAAAAACAAATCACTAAAAATATTTTTAAACGTGTATGTAGAACGGATGAATAGCTCATCTATTAAAGGTTAGTCTCAAAAGCAAAAGGAAAATGAGTAAAACACACACACACAAACAGAGATATATAACTAAAGAAGAAGATCAATGCAAATTAAAAATATTATGAGGTTATCTCTTAACTATTCTAAGTGGTGAAATACAATTAAAACAGACATTTGATGTTGGTGAAAATTTGGACAAACTTGAACATATATTGCTGCTGATTGGTGTTTATACTGTGTAACTATGTGGATATTCCTCAAAAGCAGACAGAGTCTTGGTTACAAGTCTGTAATGCCAGCCACTCATGTGTAAGGCAGCCAAATTTCATATTAGAGATGTCTGAGTGCATTATTGAGATTCTGTGTTGAAAGAAAGTAGAAGCATACAGGTGGCCACAGTTGGGAGCTCTTATATGAAAGGAGTTTGACACAAAGGTTAGCAGTGTTTTTCATCACAGGGTCTTAGACTTCAAAACTTAAAGACAAAACAAAACAAAAAAAATCCTACAATACTCCTTCTGATTTCTACTAGCCTGAGTAGAGAGTTTGTGGGCAGATACAAAAACCTATAATCTAGGTGAAAGATGGGATATACTCCTGTGGTGCACTGATTAGCAGCATTTATTGAGTAGATAGATGGATTTACATTATGTAAATGTGTGCTGTGCTTGCATATTAAGTAGACAGGGTTCATGCAGGTTACCTATTCTTAAAATCACCCATTACATTGTGACAAAATAAGGCCTGAATCTAGTCTCTTCAAATACAACAACATACGTACACAAGGGAAAATTACATTCCAAGGAACCCTGTGTATTTGATATGGGACAGGGAATAGAACATATGATTTGAATCATTATTGCTCTATGGGACTGAAGAGAGAGCTCAATGGTGAAGGACACCTGTTGCTCTTGCAGAGGAGCTGAGTTCATTTCCAAACCCACACCAGTGTCATAGCTACTGTCTATAGCTTTACTTCCATAAAATCCTCAGGTTCCTTTGGCTGCTTCCTGGTCTGAGAAACTGCCTTCCCACTCCCAATTTATTTGCCTTAAAACTGGAGAGGATCTAATATTTGCACTTACCAAGCGATTTCAAAGTTAAAAATGCATGAACTCACTCTGTTCAAATTAGAAAAAAATACAGAAATAAATTGAGGCAGAATGCTTTGAGTTTTTCTTTATGTTGTGGTAGTGAAAATAGAAAAGCCAAGTCTGTTTAAATGACTGTGTAAATAGATTGTATCATATGTATCTGGAATTTCATGTAAATAAATATTTGTGAATGCTAAAAAATCACACATTACAAAAATCAAAATTTTAAAAGTATTTTTAAGCTATTTTAAGAAGAAACCTACTTGGAATGCATGTGTTGCTGAAACTTAGTTTAGTAGTATTTGTTGAAAAATGAGGATGGAAGGTTCATCTCCAGGTACCTCAGGTAATGAATATCATTTGACTCTTGCCATGTCTTCTTCAAAAATTTCAGTCATGCCCTCCCTGCCCTCACCTGGTTTCCTTCTCTTCTAAGCACCAGAGATTTATTGTGGTTTAATAAGCGTCAGGATGAACAAAAAGGCTGAATATATATTTATTAAGGGAGAAACAATTCACAACACAGACAGATGAACACAGCAGTGTGGAACTGGATGCTCCTCTCTTCGTATCCCACAAGAAAGAGAGTGTTCCCGGCCTCCTGCAGAGCCCTAGTCCCACAGGTCACTTTCACCCCTGTCTCCTCCCCTCAATTGGTGTGGTCAGTGCCACAGAAGCAGACACAGTGAATATCCCACTACAATTTCCTTTTAATTTAAAGAAAAGATTTAAGATTGATACAAAACTATATACAAAATAGTGAACAACAAGTGTGCTCTAAGAAAAGGAAAATCAAGAAAAAAAAAAAACCACAAACATATCTAGTACTAGGGTGAAGGCATGAGGGAGTTTACATTAGAGTTGTCCTAAGCTGGAAAGCTTAAGTCTAGTACCTAATATATCTAACTAGGAAGAGAGAATAATAGTTGTGATAATGTAATCTACAACCTCATCAAGACCTGAGAAGGAAAATAACGATACTAGAGTAAACAGGAAGTGCAGATGGGCAACTCCAAAAGGTGCAGCGAGGAGAGAAACAGCAAGCTACCAGGAAAGTCACCCAAGGTCTCACAGCAACGTTGGTACAACCAGTTTTGGCTAAGGGTAGGAGTATTTGACAGACCACAACAAAAGCAAGGAGGTAGAAAGGCTGTCTTAATCTGACTTGGC
Source organism: Cricetiscus sungorus (assembly GCA_030556225.1). Taxonomy (NCBI): domain Eukaryota; kingdom Metazoa; phylum Chordata; class Mammalia; order Rodentia; family Cricetidae; genus Cricetiscus; species Cricetiscus sungorus. Next base: position 21,046 of record JANBXA010000444.1, read on the forward strand.
AAGGTTCAGCAGTCTTCTATGTTTGTCTCCTGCAAGCACATAGGACCACATATCCAAATCAGTGGTCAAGGATGAGGCAATTCCTTGCCCAAGAGGCCATTAGCCGAAACAAGGATGAACCCCAGAAGGAGCAACAACAGTGTCCAACATACTTTCGGGAAAGTGCACAGTGCTGTCAGGAGCAACAGTGTCTCATGTCAACAGAGTACTAATATAAAAACATTTAAATGCCATGATCTGCAGGTCTATGAGTGATTGAAGATTAAGCATGGTTGTCTGACTAATCTCATAGGCAAAGGAAACATGGGTGAGGATAATATGTAATACTCAGGAACTTGGCTAAAAAAACCTGAATAAAACTTCCTTCAGTAAAGCAAGGATAAATACCAAAACAATATAACTATGTACATGTGTTGATACATATATCAACACATGTAAATTCCTAAAGTAGAGGTAGAGTAAAAATGTCTAAACAAGAGGTAGAGCAAGACAAATATCCCATATTGTATCAATATACAAAATGTTTTAAACACAATAAAAAGTATACATATATAGAATATGGCAAGTATAATATGCATAAAAGATCACAAATGGAAAGATTTCACATAATATATCAAACATAATATACAATTCTTCCAGGAAGGGAATAAACATAATTTTACATAGGTTTCCACAAATAAGAATATAAAACAACATAAGCTGTAATACTAATGTCTCACTCTTACTAAATACTTTTCAAGAAAATAGGCTAATCTACCTATAGCCATTCTGAACCATGCATTTCCCAACCGTACCCTATTCCTGTCTAAGAGAGATAAGCGAGTCTAAGTACCACCTTCCATACTCTACCCCAAGTAACTAAGACCAATCTTATGAAGATGAATATTATCCCTAAATTCCAAGTGTGGGTAAAGGGGGTGTTGTTATCTTAAGATTACTTCCTGCTGAAATAGGATGAGGATTTCTCCATGGGAGCCTATTGGAAGAAAATTTTAAGAAAACAAATTTCTCAACAGAACAGGCTGTGACATATGTAGGTAGTCATTGTGTGGCAGAAAATGCTCGATTGGAAATCTCTCCTAGTAATTTTAGAAGATCATTAAGTGTCTGGTAGCAATCTCTCCTAATCTGTACTCTTTGTGGTCTAATTTTCTGTAGCCTGCTGGTTTGGAGATGTAGTCACTGTGATAAACAGCCCTGCCAGCACTCATACACATCAAAAACTTGTTACTTCAGTCAAGTAGTCAAAAATTATACTAAGGTCAGTTCGTCAGTCAGTCTATCGTATGATAAAACTACAAAGACACCAAAGATGCACAGAACAAAAACACATAAAACATAAACAGATCCAGACAAAGGTGCCAGGCAAAAGAATCAAACCAACCAACAGACAGAAGCCGGTGGCCTCCTCACTTCCTGGGGTGTCTCCCAAGGCAGCAAACAGATTCAGGCATACGTGGCCTGTCCATGTGTCCTGCAAACAGACACAAGACTCTAGCAGCCATGGAACACAGGTCTTGGTCCTACCAACTCAAGCCGAGCTCCTCTCCACATCCAGGGTGCTCCCAGGTTGGCAAGAAACAGATTCAGGTGCACGTGGTCTGCCCACATGTCCTGCAAACAGATTCAGACAGAGATGGGAGCTAACTGGGTGTCACCAGGATCCCCATACTACCTTGGGGATTCCCCAAAGGCTACAGCCTGTGATTCTCATAGCACGTCTGCTAATCATGATCTTCTGCTCCATTATGGCCCACGAAAACAGATGCAAACTGAAACCAGGAATGCACAATCTAAAAGACAGATACCAGATAAGAACAGAGATGCCCACCAACATACACGGATACACACATACCTCAGATACATACAGATACGTACAGACACATACATACAGACACATACAGATATGAAGGAATCCTGCCGGAATCTCCAAGTCGGTTCTCAAGTGTGAGAGGGGTGGTCGCAATTCCCGGCCAAATGTAAGACCCAAGAGAGCATGGTCCCTCAAGCTCCCACTCAGGAAATGCCCCCCCCCCAAGTCACTCACGAGAAGCGGTCTTGATGTAAATGTATAAGGTTCTTTATATTCCAGTATACTGGGCCATCAGGCATACACAATGCATGGCAGAGAGCTGAGGACCTCTAGCACAGAATTGAGATAGCTTGTATAGGGTTACAGCATCGTGGACCAATCACCTCTTAGCATCCAGTGTGGACCAATTACTTTAAAGTATCCAACCCTGCCGTTAACCCAGGAAGTCTGCTTTTGCACAGGCTTCTGGGTGTTTTTTCACCTCCGTAAACATTAAAGTATATAACGGTCAGCTTGGGATTTAAGACTCCAAGCTTCCTGGGTTTTCTGGGGAATTAGGCTAAATTTGCCCATTCTAACAGTTGGAGAAAGTATTCTGGCCTATTGTGAGGAATGAGAGCTAATAAGCAACCAGTGGTTTTATTGATTAAGTTTATTTAGTCCTGAACATTTCAAAAAGTTCTGGTCATGTATGCTTGGTTGACCTCAAAGTCACTCTGTAGCCACACTGTACATGAATTTAGAGTTTGCCTAGCACAGTTTTCTGTGTGACTTGGATTACAGGTCCATGCCTCCAGCCTGGCTCTTATGTGCCCTGTGATAATAAGAATAAGAATGTATTAATATTATTCTCCTTTTAACAACCAGGGGATCCTGGAGATATTTTTCTGTTGTTTCTGGATATTCTTTTTTACATTTAAGCCAGGGTCTCCTGTAGCCAAGCAGGATTTGGAGCCACTATGTAGTTTATGTAGGCTGGCTTTACCCTTCTGATCTTTCTTTTTCCACCCCCAAGACCAAACAGGCCTGTTGACTCAACAAGCAATACATGGTCCTACCTTCTATAACCATTCAGTGAATTGGCATTTAAGTGAAGGTGTACAAAACAGGACAACATATCTAGGTCCATAATCTTCTAGGTTTAGCACTAAGAGGGCTGGGCCAGTGTTCTCAGTTTGCATTTTACACACAATCCTGCCCCTCTATATGCATTTCCAAACAGTGGTTAAACCTTCTGGGGTCCAGGTTACCCAAACCTTTAATGATAGCATTCTGGAGGATAAGAGATAGTAATCATTTTGAGATTAAAAACTGCTTGGTCAACATAGTCAACTGCTGAATAGCCTGGGCAAATATAGAAATCCTGCATCAACAACAAGCCAAAATCATTATGACTGAATCATTAGGGACTCTCAAAAATGCGACTGAAATCTGCGTGAAAACAAAAGGTGGGTGAGGGTAATAGATTTTAGGATCAGTGCAGTGGGAGGAGCCAAACAATGGGTAGAGCATTTGGGTATAAAGAAGTTATTTAACCAATGGTCACTGGAGTAGCATTCAAACAGAGAGGGACCTGAGCAAGGTGATATCACCTACGGATTTCCTGGGTGTTGATGCTATAAGGAAGTATGTGTATGATACTGAGGTTTTTGCCTTTCTTGATGTCAGGGAAGAGGGAACTAAAAGAGTAACACCCTGAAGATTTATGTGTGTTTGGAATTTGAAGTTCACCATATTGCCAACTGGATGAGGAGAAGGTCTTATGAAAATTCAGGAGCTGTTCGCATGTTTATTCTGGTAGTAAACACTGATAATCAGATGAGTGAAGAGATAGGGGCAGGCAGAGGAGTAGTGTTGTGGAATCCCCAGGGTACCGTCCTATCTACTATGCTTTTGTGCATGATTCTGAAGACAGACCTGAGGATGTTCTATATCAAACCTGAAGCAAAATAATGTGGAGCCTAGAACTACGGTGTTTCTCTCATCTCTTCCTGTTCTTATTTCCAGCTTTTCCAGCCTACAAAAAAAAATCTCACAATGGAGTCAAATTCCTTTGTGATCCCAGGATCTCATGTTCCCAAGCAATACCAAACTCTACCTGGTGGAAAAGTGATTGAAGACCCCATTGTACTTCCAATTAAAAACCCCTCCACGTCACCAGTTTACCCAGTTAGCCAAGATACTGCAAGTATCTCAAGTCCATCATGCCAACAAGATCTCCTGACCTCTCAAGTCCATTCAAGTTCACAAATTTCTTCCAATGATACAAGGAGGCAGCAAAATTGCAGAATGTTCATCCAGGAACCAACAATAGCATTGCCAGAACATTCTGATGAGATTTTGTACAACAAAGAAAGGCAATGCAAGGCACAGCCCCAAAGATTTGGCTTGAATGAGAACTATATGAAGGTATGGCCTCTCTTGGATATCTCTCTCTGTCTGTCTCTGTCTCTGTCTCTCTCTGTCTCTCTCTGTCTCTGTCTCTCTCTCTCTCTCTCTCTCTCTCTCTCTCTCTCTCTCTCTCTCTCTTCTAGTCAGATAACCTATCCCCAGCTTCTACCTGCAATTTTGCCTGACTTCTAAACTATTAGTGCCCCTCCAGTATTGGGGCTACTTGGCCCAGTAAAAGATTTTAGAAGCATAATGATGATGGATGGATCTAAGGTTGTAAATGAATGCCCATTGGCCATTTTTGTGCAGAATTATGGTGCAATGCTGATGGATAATGGTATCCCTACCTATGATAATGGCCCAGACATCTGGATCACTTCTAAATTCCCAGCATCCAGTAGGAGCTCCCTAATTTTCTTTGTTTCATGTACAGATCATCCAGGCTTCCTCATTCTTGGATCTAGAGTGTTTAGAGATCTGTGATAGGTGTTGAGTATATACCATTGTTCAGGCTTTTCATCCAGCATCTTCAGATTTGATACCCAAATATGGCATTTGGCAACTCCTGATGTCCCCCCTCCTTTCTCTTTCCAGATCTGGCTCAAGAACACAGGTGCTAGGGACAATCAGAATGAGACTGAAGAACTTCCTAGGAACCTTGGCTGTAGATCTCACAATTGGCCCACATATACTGAAGGAAGTGTCTCTCGTGTCACCTATGGCAGTGAAGACAACTCGTGTGAGAGTCCTGGGATACAAAAGCTTCAATAATCTGTAAGCAAATTGAGTCTTCAAAGGACTAAAAGTCTCCTACTTCGTCCAGGAACACCAAAGCATGAAAGTCTCCAATTGCACTCAGACCTTGAAAGGAGTCAATGTGCCAAAGGGACCCTAGGACCATCACCAGAACCATGTCTTCCAGTGAATACCGGTCACCATACACTGAGAACTGGATCAGAGCCAAATAATCATCAAATGGCTCTAAGCTCAATTAGTTATGCTTGTGAGGGTTCTAGGTTCTATGTATCCTTCTGATAAACATGTTTGCCCTGAAGCTCCAAGGAAGGAAAGGAAGGAGCGCACAGTGTATTCCAAACATCAAAAACAGATCCTCCAAGAGCATTTTGAGCTTTGCAATTACCCAAACTTGGAGCAACGAATGGAGCTAGCATTAGTGACTGGTGTGACAGAGTATGAGATCCGGGTATGTCTAACCCTTGTTCCTTTTTCTTCAAAGTCAAAATCTAAATTTTTCATACGTGGTGATTTCTCACTTGGGACAATTTTGGAAGGTGGTGCTATGTACAAGCCTGGCTGGATCTGGTCATTCTTCTTCAATCGGGGCACTGCTATGGAGCCCTATTCTCACCTTGGCAAGTTCTCAGGGACCCACATACTAGGCACGCTTATAAAAAATGTATCTGAAGCTTCCCTAGGCATTTTGTCACATCTTAAACTAGCCTACCTTCCTCCTCTTAGAGCACAGGACATTTGCTTTTATAGAGGTAGTTGATGAAGCCAAGATTCCATCCAGCATATACACCTGGGAACACAGGTATTCCTCTGACTTCTTTTTTTATTCTTTTCAGATCTGGTTCAAGAACCAGGGTGCTAAGAACAGACAGAAAAATCCCAAGAATGATAAAGCAGGACTTCCAAAGTCATGTGAACACTATAAATGTAGTCCTGGAGAAATCCATTCCGAAATTCTCACATCTGTTCCTCCTTTAGGCAATAAAGAGTCCATGTCACCCAGCAGATCCATTGTGGGATGGATTCCTAAGCTCAACGCCAGCCTGAAGGCTTCCCTCCATGATAATCAAGATATAGAGGATGCCTATTGTAGTCGCCAAAAAGACCTACTTGGTGGTCAAGCCCCTGCTGTAGCTTCTGAGTCACATGATCCCAGAGGAGCTGGATCCCAGACTGATTCAGCAGTAGCTGAAGGTCCAGTCCCAGGGGAAGCTCCAGTTCCCTCCACAGATGTCGCCCAAGTCCCAGATGTTGCTCAATACCTACATCCAAGTTCTGAGCAGCTATGGCAATGGATACAAGCGGATCTGGACACATGGGAGGACTCACTGACTTAGAGTTATACACTGTCTCGACAATACCTCTCCCCCTCCACCAGTACAGATCACAGAATCTTTACAGGAAAGTGTTTCATGCACTTAACCTGAGGATATGGGGGACTGATGCAGGGAAATCTGTATTAGTTTCAGACAGCATGTTCCATGTAAGGAAATTGTTTTAAAACAAATTAAAATATTGATTAAGTATTTCCATATATGTTATAAAAGCAGAAAATATTTTCTGAATTGAAACTTGGCCCCATCTCCCCATACTGGAGAAGTGACTGCCTGGGTCTCAGGCTGTAACCCCTAAACCCGAGGTCTTAATTACCTCAGGCACAACATGCTCTAGATCGCCAAATCATGGGACAACCCCACCCCCACCATACCTCAAACCTTTCAACAATGCATCTGCTATCATTGGAGCTCTGGACCCTCCCACACTGGGACAGGTGAGTGCCTGGTTCTCTAGCTGGAGGACCCTACCCTGTGGGCTATATTCAGCCAGAGCACATGGTCCCACCCACACACACCCTAAAAAGCCCCAGAAATCTGGTGGCAGCCTCTCTACACCATGAACCATCCTGCTACCTTTAGAGCCCTGATTCTTTTTTTTATTTATTATTTTCTTCCTTATTTTATGTATCGATCCCAGTTCCCTCTCCCTCCCTCACTTCCATCCCATCTTCCCTACTCCACAGGTAGTGTGGTGCCATCAAGGAGGGGTCAACAAAATCTGTCAAGTCATTTGGAGTAGGGACTGGGCCCTCCCTCCTGCCTCTAGGTTAAGAGAGTATCCCTCCATGGGGAAAGTACTGCAAAAGTCCTTTTGTGCACCAGGAATACATCCTGGTTCCACTGTGAGAGGTCCCTTAGAATGCCCAACCTTCTAACTGAGACCCACGTTCAGGGGGTCTGAATCAGTCCAATGCAGATTTCCCAGTTATCAGTCTGGTGACTGAGATACATTTCTGGTCTTCATCCCCTGTTCTTTTCAAATGAAAAAGTCTGGTCATATATCCCCGTTGGACCTCAAAAGAAGTCTTTATTCCGGGCTGTCCTTGAATTAGCAATTGCCCTACTACAACAAGTAGCTGGGACTATAGGTCTGTGCCTGAAGGTTCCACTCTTATGTAGCCTTTGGTAACATTAAGAATGTATAATTATTCTCCTCCTTTAAATCCGTAGAAACTCGTGAAGAGAGTTGTGTCTCTTGTTGCTTGATGCTATTTTTTCATTTTGAGACAGGGTCTTCTAGAGCTCATGCAAGATTTAGAGCTGCCATGTAGTTAGGCTAGGCTGGCCTTCGATTCTTGATCCTCTTTTGTCCACCTCCAAGAACAAACAGGCCTTTTGTCCCAACCTGGCACCTTGTAGCAATAAATGGTCCTAAGTTCTGTAACCTTTCAATGAACTGGCAACAAATCATAAAGTTGACAAATTGGGCAGCATATGAAGCCAGAATTTCTTCTACACTTTAGCACCAAGAGGGCAGGGTCATTACTCTCTTAGTTTTCATTTCCTATACAATTTTGTCACTCCATAATCATTTCCAAGAGAATGATTAAACATATTTGGGTCATGGGTACCCACACCTTTAATGCTATCCCTCAGGAGGAAAAGGCAAGATAATCCCTACAAGGTTGAGCTTGCCACTTTGGCAATCAACAAGGCTTTTCCTCAGAAATATGGGAATCTATCCACCTCAAGATTCAGCTATGCCACTCTTGGACATGTACCCAACTAATTTAAAAATGTCCAGTCACATTTTTTAGTTTTTTTCAAGACAGGTTTTCTATGTATAATAGCTCTGGCTTTCCTGTAGATCAGGCTAGCCTGGAACTCAAAGATTTGCCTGCATCTGCCTCCAAAGTATTGGGATTAAAGGTGTGTACCACCACTGCCAAGCTCCAAATTTTTATGTAACCAAAATTCCCCTGTAAATCCCACAACCCTTGAAAGTTTCCAGGGTTTTTGACTATATAAAACTTACCATTTCCTGTGTTTAATGCTATTTTAGTGAGATAGTACTGTCTGACAGAAAATAAAGCTTTCTTCACTTGACCTAAAAATTTGAAGGACTATATTTACTCTCTTTGGGTGAGATTAACAGTAAATTTGTATAATGGAGTAGTACTCAGCTTGAAAAAAGTAAGATCATAAAATTTGCAGGCAAATGACTGGAACTAAAAAAATCATCAAAAGTGGAATAACCAAGACCCTGAAAGATAAATGTGCTATGCATTCACTTATATCTGGGTATTTAATTTTACATAGATGTTAAAGAAAATACAATCCATAGACCCAAAGACAACAGGCATTCAGGAAGTGACTGGTGGGGACACATGGACATTTGCTGTGTGTAGGATAGAATAGATTCTATGAGTGGAATGTATGTAGGGTGGGAGAAGGACAGGAATAACAGGACAAAGGGGAAAACATGAGGAGGGAAGGGATGGAGGGTGGGAAGGAAAGGTGAGAATTCAATTGGGTTTGATGGGTGTGCCATGGAAATTAACAATAAAATGACTCTTAATCAATCTCTGTTGTACTTATACACCGTCCCTTACTTAGCCATCTTTAGAGTGGCTTACTGTTGCAGCTGATGAAATCAAATTCAGACAGCCACTGATATACATTATGCCAGAGGAGGAGGAAGAGAGAGAGAGAGAGAGAGAGAGAGAGAGGAGAGAGAGCAGTAAATGAGCTGTCTCCATCAAACATCTCCCCTCAGAGGTCAGAAAACCCTTGTAGGAGGAGTCAGAGGTGTAAGGGAGATGGAGGGGTGGAGGACACCAGAAGAAAAGGGACCTCTAAAATATCTGAGCAAAGATCACTGGAAATCAGGCCCTGAAGCAGCAATCACAGCGTCTACATGGGACTGACCAGATCCTCTGCATACATACTGTTGCTCTCAGTTTAATACTTTACAGGATTATTGAGTATGTGAATGACTCTTGTACCTGCTCTTGGGTATCTTGTATTGTAGCATTGGCTTCTCTTGTCGAAATCTGATATGAGGGATTTTGATTTGCATTAATATAATTTATTTTGTGATGTTTTGTTTTTGTTTCTCATAATCTATTCTTTACTACGGGAGACAGAAATGGCCCAGATCCAGATTCAAGGGGGGATGGCAGGAGTGGAGAGGCCAGAAATATTATTTGGAGTATATTATATGAGAAGATAAGCAATGCCTGACAAATGGGGGGAAAGTCAACAAAAGGCAAATGCCATGTTCAATGCCTGTGATCTGCTTACAACTTCTGTGCTCCTCCCCCTGGCTTTGGTCATTTCTTCATCTCCCCCCCCCCCAAGCCCACCCCCTGAAGCACACACAGCTCATGCTCCAGACACTAGCTCTCTCCACTGGTGCAGCTGTTCAAAGTGGCCATCCCATGAGACTGGCATCTCAAACTCCTGAAGTCTTGTACTGCACGAAACCAGGATAAACATACAAAATAGCCTCTTCTGGGCTAGTTCCAGGGCCTTCAAGCTTGCCACCCAGAGCCAAGGCTCAGCTGCATTCCATGACCCTCCACACCTTCAAAACCAGCACCACCTGCGTGAATCTTGAATTATCAAGATCAGCTGACAGCATGAGGTGTAACCTTGGCCATGCTGGAACACAGCTTCTGTGTGCTGACTCTTAGGAAAGTTTCTAGAAGCTTTCACCTCAATGATGCTGGTCTTGTCTCCATCGCCGCCTATTTCTCAGCTGCAGCTGACCAGCATTGTGTATCCCAACAAAGCAAATATTTCACATTAGTGGTCTGGTATTTTGTTAATCACAACTGACTTTTCAGGCTACTCTAATCAGAACCACAGTATCTTAGTTCCAATTAACAAATGGCTCGAATTGATTCTGTTATCTGCCCTCTTGAACTTCACAAGCCATGCCTTCATCTTATTCATCCCTCTCATCATCCTTACCTTCCACACTCTGACAACACAGGTTTAAGAGTTCTCAACACTGAGTGTTTTTCTAATTCAAAGTTCCAAAGTCCTTGCACAGTCCTCTTTCAAACATGTTCATGTCAGTCATGGAAACGCCCTACTATCCTGGTACAAACATCTCTTAGTTAAAGTCTCCATTGCAAGATTTAATACCATGACCAAAGCAATTTTGGGAACAAAGGCATTCATTTGGTCTATGTTTCTATATCACTGTTTGCCATCAAAGGAAGTCATGATAGGAATTAAAACAGGATAGGAAGCAGGAGGCAGGAGCTGCGATGGAGGCCATAAATGGATGCTGCTTATTGACATTTTCGTCAAAGATTGCTCAGCTACTTTTTCTCCTTTTCATTCTTTCTCTTTTTCTCTCTTTCTTTCTTTCATTCTTTCTTTCTTTGGGTTTTTTAGGGGTGGTTGGTTTTTCAAGATAGTGTTTGTCTGTGTGGCCCAGGCTATCCTAGAATTTGCACTGTTGACCAGGTTGCCCTAAAACTCAGAGATCCTACTGCCTCAGAGATTGCACATCATGAATTCCATGGTTAAAGACATAGACCACCTCCATCTGAATCATCTTGCTTTCTTATAAAGCACAGGACCACCAGCCCAGGTGTGGTACTACCCAGAATGGGCTCATCTCACTTTCATCAATGACTAATTAAGACAATCACTTTCACCTTGTGTCAACATGTCGCGATACTATCTAGCACACAGGGTATAAAGCTGGAGGGGCAAAGGCAGGGTCAGGTGGATCTCTGTGAATTTGAGGACAGCCACGTCTACAAAGCAAGTTCCAGGGCAGCCAGAGATGTTATAAAGAACAACCCCATCTTGAATAACCCCCAAAGGAAACAGGAGCTGGAAGGATCCTGGATGAAGAATACTTTTAAGGCCAGGCTCTTGAAGTAAAGCTTTAGTCACCAGGAGTGTATGGGGCAAGTTGGGAGAGCCTGCTAAAATCAAGCGTGAGTTGGCCACTAAAGTGCCTATATAGATGGTGAGGGTGAGGGTGAGGTGGGGTAACTTGATCTTGCCTGCCCCATGGTGCCCTCACTCCCTTGTTAGAGACAGTGGGCACCAGGGAAAGGAGAGAGGACTTGGTACTTGTGAATTCTGAGTATGGTTCTTTCCCACTGCTAGGCTCCAGGTTACCAAAGGCCTCAAGAGTCAGCAAGGAACCCAGACCCCATAGAACCCGAGAAGCACCAGTGCAATCAAGCCTCCAAGTGCATCCAGGTCCTACAGGGAACCTGTGTCCTCTCATGCTCCCCAGGAGCACCAATGAGGTCAAGCCTGGGAATGCATCCGGGTCCCCCAAAGTGGCCCTGTCTACAATCACTGGGAAACAGTAAAATAGACCCAGGTTTTCAGACATCCTCCAGTCCTCAAAAGAGCCCTGCTGTCAGTGGTTCTCCAGACATTCTGGTTCTCTCAGACTCTCCAGGGCTGCAAGTTTCCCCAATTGATCTGAAATGCCAGAACAGGAAATGCTTCATGTATGCCACAAAGTATTTTGGTGCCAAAGTACCAGGTAATGTCTGACTCTCTTGATCCTCTCTTCCTGACACAGAATAGCCCCTCTACCATCAGCTCTCCTTCCCCATCCCCTATATAGTTAACCAGAGTCCCCAATTCCCAGTGCTGCTATGCAGCTTTAGTCAGCTAAGGACAGTTGTGAAATTGTGATATATTTGCACCCAAGGCTGGACCTATTCTATTCAATTCAGGCGCACCCTGTATCTATGTAACAGCTCCATAGGATCTCATGAGCAAAGCTAACAGGTTTCCCAGTGAAAGCCCGGACTTCTCCTGAAGTTTTCTTATTCCCAGTTTTGTTGGTGCATAACTCATCCTCTCTTCATCTCTCTTTCTGGCATCAGGATTCCTACTACTCTTGTGACGAGGAGGTTGTCAGGTAGAGCCAGCCTTCCTATTCATCTTTTAGACCTTGTAGCCTAGGCTGGGGCATAAGGGTCTTAACTCTGACCATTTTGTTTTTGTTTTTGTTTTGTTTTTTTATTATCCTTCCAGATATGGTTCATGGGCAAATGGTCAAAATACAATCTATAAAATCCCCAAAAGGAACAACCTGAAATGCAGATATCCTGGAGTTGGTGTTGGGTCTGACCAGACCTCAGCCCACTTATCTATCACTGCCTCTGCTGAAGGTATGTTCTTTTGTGTTTTTTAGGTGAAACCTTCTATAGATGTTAAGTCTATTTACTGGAAATTCTTTTCTTCACTCTGCAGTGATGCCTGATTTAAAGCTGAGTGTGTTTCCTTTGCAGCAGGAGAATGGATCCTGTTTTTTATCCATTTTGTTAGCCTGTGTGTTTTGTTTTGTTTTTATGCCTGAGTTGAATACAGTGATAATAAGATCTATAAATGACCAGAGATAGTTAATTCCTGGTTTTATTCTTTTTGCGGGGGTGGTGTGTGTGTGTGTGTGTGTGTGTGTGTGTGTGAGAGAGAGAGAGAGAGAGAGAGAGAGAGAGAGAGAGAGAAAGGGAGAGAAAGAGAAAGAGAGAGAAAGAGAGAGAGAACAATCAAGACCAAGAATTGTTTAAACATTCATTTATTTTATGCTGGACATAATTATACATGCCATTTTTAAATGAGAACTAACATAAACAATATTTGGGAACTTGGGCATCGTTCTTTCCAAACTGCATCCTGCTGTTGGGGTTGCTGCCATGGGGGAATCCTAGGAAGATGCAGAAATCCTGGCTGTAGTAGTCTGCAAGGCTGCATTGTGGCATTGATGTTGCTTCAGGGGTATTGCTCAATCAAACCACATTAGTCTGGAAGGGATCTACAGCTTTTCATTTTCTGTGGAAACAAAATTAGAAACCCTTTTCCCCAGTAACTTGTGTTCAGGCTTAAATTTTGAAGTCAAAGTATTTTGTATATATTGTATTAATTTAAATATATATTGTATATTTATACTAAACTAATCCAGCAGCATTTTTCCTTTTTTATTAAAAATATAATTTAAAAATTCTACATGTGGATCCCAGTTTCCTCTCCTTTCTTCCCTGCAACCCTCCTTCCCTCCATCCAACCACCACTCCCTGCCTCCCTCTTACCCTCTTTTCTCTGTGACATGCACACTGGCCACACTCCCCTCCCATCCTCACACCCCCATTCCACTTATAGGGCTATGCTATCCAGGTTGGGTCATGTAAATCTGTCAAAGGACCAAGAACTCTTAAGTTGAGCAGTGAGAAGTGCAAAAGGTCTGGTTGGCTGCATGATACCAAACTGTCACACACACTCTGAGGGCCTACCTACATGGGGCTCTGGAAGTGGCCACAGTATTTATCCCAGGTACATAAACTGGCTTTTTAGAACCCATTCCTTGTGATGGGTTACCTTTTCCAGCCTTGATACAAAGAGGAGGGTGTGGTCCTTCCTTAACTTGGTATGCTAACATTGTCAAATCCCCAAGGAAGGCCTTATACACTTGGAGTGAATGAGGTTGAGAAGTCGGGGATCTGGGGCAGTAGAAGGGGAAAAGGGGGAACTGGGATTGGTATATATAAAATTTTATTTTAACTTTTCAGGAAAAAAAAAACCTAAAATAACTTTGGTTGTGATGCTTGATTTAGAGAGGTATCCAATTCACAGATATGTTCAACCAAAAAGCTGGGCCCAGATGGCAGTGGAGTCCTCTTGCCCATCATCTGAGGATGGAATGGCGTAGCTGATTTAGTCTCCTTTACTTTGCCAGTAGATTTGTTTCTGAGCTGCTATTGAAGCTGTGCTAAATTCACCAGTCTAGGCTGAGTTCTGCATCTTGAACTGGAGCTGGGTGTGCAGATGATTCACAAGATACTGATTGATAATTGGGTTCTGTCTCATGATCTTGCAGATCTTGCATCTCTGGAAAGTCTGGGAGAACCAGAGATCCTGAAGAACCATGGTCAGCGGGGCTGTCTTGAGGACCTGAACACACCTGAATACCTGCTTCCATTATACTGCTTCCTGGTGCTTAAGAGATCTGGTCGCTCTAGGGCATTTTTATCATTGGTTGCTCCATTGGTGCTCCTGGGTGCATGGGGAGATAGGGACTGGATGCACTTGGAGGCTTGGTTGCATTAGGGCTTTGCTAGGTACCATGAAGTATGGGTTCCTTGCTGTCTCTTGAGGCCTTTGTAAAACTGTAGCCTATCATTGGAAAGGACCCATACTCAGAATTCACAAGTACCAAGTCCTCTCTCCTTCCACTGGTGTCCTCTGTCTCTAACAAGGGAGTGAGGGCACCCTGGGGCAGGCAAGTCCAAGTTACACCACCTCACCCTCACATCTACATAGGGGCTTTAGTGGCCAACTCACTCTGGATTTCAGCAGGCTCTCCCAACTTGCCCAGTACACTCTTGGTGAATATAAAGCTTTACTTCAAGTGCCTGGCCTTAAATGTCTTCTCCATCCAGGATCTTTGGGGGATGTTCAAGATGGGGTTTTTCTTCATAACATCTCTGGCTGTCCTGGAACTTCCTTTGCAGACTGGGCTGTCCTCAAATTCACAAAGATCCACCTGGCCCTGCTTTTGCTCCTCCAGATTTTATACCCTCTGTGGTGGATAGTTTCATGTAAAGTTGAAACAAGGTGAAGGGCATTTTCTACATTAAAGATTGAGAGTGGGCCAGATGCAGCACCTGGGATAGCAGACCCTGGGCCACCCCAGTGAACACAACAGATCCAACCCTGTTATCAGAAGTGAGTGAGCCATCCCCAAAATCATGAGTGTGGCATATCTGCACTGCTGCCCAGGCACAGACCCAGAGCTGTGATTTGGCCTGCCCAACAACCACTCCATATTAGGTCTGCTGGAGCATATGGAAAGAGCTGACCCACAGGTTGGCAACAAGAAGTATAGGAAGAGTCATAGTGGAGGCCCCAGCATTGGAAGTGTAGTGGAGACTAAGGGCCTGAAGCAGACCAATGGTTCTTTGCAATGAACACTTGCAAGTAGAGTTGTAACAGCCAAGGAGTGTAAGGTGTGACTTGTTGGGTAACATTGAAGCTTCCATGAGATTTTTTAATTCTTTCCTTTGTAAAAAAAAACATTGTATTTTCAATTTTTTTCTTAATTTTTTATTTGGTTGAGGGGAATGCAGGGGCAGAGAGTAGACGTGAAGGAACAAGGAATGAAAGGGATCGAGATAAATGATGTAAAAATAGTAAAATAAGAATTTTTTGCTAAAACCATCTGGCCAAGCCTTCTTTTGGTTGGGCGATTTTAATGGCCGTTTCCATTCTGTAGGGACTATAGGTCTGCTTAAAATGCTTATGACTCTGATTTAATTTTGATTAACTTTTAACTATTGAGAATTAGCCATTTCTTTTCAAATTTCTAATATAATAGGAGTGTATACTTTTAAAGAAATGTCTTGTAACTTACAATCCATTTGTTTGGATTTCCTCAGTGTCTGTTATGTCCCCCCATTTTCATTTCTGATGTTAACGTGGGTGTTTTCTCTCTGCCTTTTCAAAAATTTTGGTAGGGGTATGTCTATCTTGATTTTCCTAACTTACTCTTTGTTTTATTGATTTTTATTTTAGCCCTGAATTTGATTTTTCTCTTGCTGTCTATGATGTGATTACTTTTTTTCTAGAATTTTCAGCTGTGGGAAGCCACAGCCCCGAGATGGTGCCTGGCTGGATGCCAGATAGTTTGGGCTTAGGTGTAAACAAGCATTATTTGGAAGTGCTTCATGGATCTGGTGTGCTTCCTCGTCCTGTGGCCTATCTGGGATTGCCAGGTGGCATCAGCTGATTGGGCTGTGAGAGCACATTTAAGGGCTGGGTGGGGCTGGGAGAAGTGGAAGTCGATAGGAGAAGCAGAAGCTGATGGGAGGAGGAGAAGCTGATGGGGGCAGAAGTGGCTTGATCAATGATCCTGAATAAAACTGCATGAAGAAATGTCGTGGTTGTGTGTTTCCTTGCTGGCCGAGGTAGGTGCTCAAAATTCAGCTGTGTTAAATTGCTAATATAAAATCTTTCCTGGCGGAGCACTTCGTGTCCTTGCCTCTTAAAACTGCCTTCACTGTGTCCCTCAAGTTTGGCTATTTTCAGCAACAACATGATTTCCTGGGCATTGATGCCATAAGGAAGTATATGTATGATACTTAGATTTTGGGGCTGTCTTGATGTGGGGGAAGAGGAAACAAAGAGTAACACATTGAAGATTTGTGTGTGTGTGTGTGTGTGTGTGTGTGTGTGTGTGTGGAACTTGAAGTTCACCATATTGCCAATTGGATGAGGAGAAGGTCCTATGAAAATTCAGGAGCTGTTCACATGTTTATGTCTGGTAGTGAACACTGATAATCAGATGAGTGAAGAGATAGGGGCAGGCAGAGGAGTAGTGTTGTGGAGTTTCCAGGGTACTGTTCTATCTACTATGCTTTTGTGCATGATTCTGAAGGCACAGACAGACCTGAGGATGATGTCCTATATCAAACCTGAAGCAGAAAAATGAGGAGGCATGAGTATAGGAGCTGGGGGCAATGGTGTTTCTCTAATATTTTCCTGTTCTTATTCCCAGTTTTCCAGCCTATGAAAAATAAATCTCACAATGGAGTCAAATTCCATTGTGATCCCAGGATCTCATGTTCCAAAGTAATTCCTAACTCTACCTGGTGGAGAGATGATTGAAGACCCCATTCTACTTCCAATTAAAAACCCCTCCAGGTCACCAGTTTACCCAGTTAGCCACGATACTGCAGGTATCTCAAGTCCTACATGCCAACAAGGTCTACTGACTTCTCAAGTCCATTCAAGTTCAAAAATTTCTTCCAATGATCCAAGGAGGCAGCAAAATTGCAGAATGTTCATCCAGGAATAAATGATGGCACTTCAAGAACATTCTGATTTGAATTTTTGTACCTCAAGAGTCAATGCAAGGCACCGCCCCAACGATTTGGCTTGAATGAAACTATATGAAGGTATTGACTCTCTTGGATCTCTCTCTCTCTGTCTCTCTCTCTCTCTGTCTCTCTGTATCTCTCTCTGTCTCTCTCTCTTCTAGTCAGATAACTTATCCCCAGCAGCTACCTGCAATCTTCCATGACCTATAGTGCCCCTCCAGTATTGGGGCTACTTAGCCCAGTAAAAGATTTTAGAAGCATAATGATGATGGATCCTGATTCTTATGAAACCGCAATAGGGCTCATTGAGTTGGAGTTACACAGTGACTCGACAACACCTCTCACACTGGATCTGTAGTGGTCAATAAGTCTTTAAAGTATGAGAGGCATGGTGGTGCATCTCAGGATTTGGGAAACCGATGCAGGCTCATGTGTATTAGTTTCAGACCCATGTGCCACATACACTGAGACTATTTCAGAACAAACTAAAATATTAAGTATTATTGATTCTTACATGTTAGTTTAATGAGAGTAGAAAGTATTTTCTTTTGCAAGCAGTTTTAACATATGTTTTTGTTAGAAAGTATGTTTATATAGCTTTGGTTTTACAAATGTTTGAATATTTGAAAGCCTGCATGTATGTATTCACTATCTAGGGCCTGGAAGAGAGCTGGGATTTCCTGGGACTAGAATTTCAGGAAGGTGAGAATGTGTAGCTGCTTGCGTGAAACAGAACTCAAGTCCTGTCCGAGAGACAGGGGAGCACTCTTCAACATTGAGTGATCTCTACAGTCCATAGAGTAATAATGGTTTTAAAGCACCCCTGGGAATTCTTATCATAGCCCTAGTACATAGAATCCACCAAACTCATTTATTAGAAAAGCCACTACCTATGGCCTCCTCTCACTTTCTACATTTATTTTGGCACACAACCTTTCCAAGATAGCTCTGGTTTACAGTCTAGTTGCACATATATAAATGGCTGTCATTCTAGACCTGTAACCCAACCCCAGTTTTTTCTGCTTTTGGTGAATATCCACATTCATTCTATAGTGGCTGCACAAGTGTGCATTCCCACAAGCAAGAAATAGGTGTTCCTCTTTGACCACATCTTGACCAGCACAAGATGTCTTTGTTTTTATCGATTTTGGCCATGGTAATTAGGTAAGATTAAAATCTCAAACTGTTTTTCTTTGCATTGATCTTGTTAATATAAAATGTATTTAAGTTTTGAGATAGAGTTTCTGTGTGTTGCCTTGGTTGTCTTTTCAATTTGTAGAACCAGCTGGACTTGAAACCAGAGATCTGCCTGCCTCTGCCTGCTGAACTGTGGTTAAAGATATGAACCACTACTGCCAAGCCTTTTTTTAAAAAAACAAGGTGTCTCTAAAATTTGTCCTGGTTATCTGGAGATCTTTGTGTATATCAGACTGGGTTGACCTTCACATACATCCTCCTTTCTTGGCCTCCTGTGTGCTGAGATTAAAGAAGTGATGTACCACAAAGCCTGTTTAACACTGTCCAAAACAGTTGTTCCAGCATTTGTGTTCTATCTCTTGAGAATTTCTGTCTAGTGGTAAACTCCTTTGTTCAAATTTTAAAAAGAAAATCTACTTTTGTTCTTTCTATTGATTATTTACACTACACTTTTTGTATTTCACTCTCTTTCCTAGAACTCTTTTTGTAGAACAGAATGGCCCATTTTTCACTGAGCTACTCATAACTCTTACCTGCCTACTGGTAGCATTGAAGGTAAGTGTGACACCAGGTCTGATTAGGGATGCTTTCTCCTGAAGCTCATTTAAAAATATTGTGTTATGCATTCTAAATATTAATACCACTTGTAGACCTTGTTGTGTGAAAAAACCATTCCAGTAGAGATGCAACACACAATGTCCACTTACCCCAGATAAGGAACCAGTGACAGAGAAAAACACAGATACAACCAAAGTCCAAGTTGGTGAATCATGAGTTTTATTGGGTTCTTTACCCGTTTAAGTCTTTTCCAATGATTTCTTTCAATGTTCATTGGTGTCTCACCAGTATGGATGTCTGTCCTGTGGAACTAGAGTTACTGAAGATTTGTGGTACATTGTGGTTGCTGGGAATTGAATCCAGGTCTTCTAGAAGGGCAGCTGGTACTTTTAAAAGCCCAGATAATGATTTCCACAGTCTGAGACAAAGTTTTCTAATATGGAACTGACACTGTAGACTAGGCTGGCCTTGACCTCATAGATCTGCCTACCTCCACCTCCGATGTACTGTAGTTAAGTGCTTGCGAAAATGCCAGCCAGGCATTTCGTGTTGTTACAACTCAGAAAAACAAACAGATTCTACTGTAGGCCCCATGTCCAGGTCATAAAGTGTTGGCTTTAAATGGACTTCATAGTGTGTGTGTGTGTGTGGTTTATTCATCTAGTTTATTGATCTATTCTATTGAAAGAAATAGACTTAAATTGCATGCCCACAATATGTAGAGCTGGGGACTGGGACTAGAAAGAACATAAATGTACATTTAAGCATTTATAGATTTTGTTTTCTGTGTAGATCCAGCTGTCCTGGAAAGTGTTAATAAGACAAATGTACAATGTAAATTGAAGAAATTGTACTGATTCTTCCTTTTGAGGCTTAGGATGAAAAAGACCCTATGTAAAGGGAATTAAATTATGAGGTATAAAATATGTTTTTCAAATTCTAATAATTATTTGCTGTCTATCCCAAAAGGGCTGGCTGGGTAAAGACTTTTATAGGAAAAAGAAATCTGCAACATAAATACTTTCAACCATTTGTGACTTCTACAACCCTCACATGAAGTAAAATTTAATTAGACAAGTTAAACTAATCTTCTTGGAATACCTGTATTTCTGAGGCTTATGGTGCACTCATGAGTGCAAGATTGAGGCTGAATGCCCATATGCACATATACTAGACATCTGTTCTCATTTGTCTGTAGCCATGACTTCCTATCATAACATAGTTCTGTGTTGTTTTCATTCCTCTTTTGTCTCAAGGCTGGAGATTGTATCAAAAACCAGAAGTAGTAAAAATGGAACCAGATGTCTTACTCACATAATATTTCTTGTCTCCATTCACTCTTTTCTCAAATGAAAATTTCTGGTGACCTATCCATGGTTGAAGTCAAAGACACTCTGTAGCTGATAAGGCCACTAAACTTACAATTCTCATGATTTGGTAACCAAGTATAGGTAATGAAAGATGGGGGTCCCTTGGTCTGACCCTTATGTAGTTTTTGTTAATCTTAAGAGTGTATGATGGTTCTTATTTGAAAGCCTAGATACTCAAGTTGAAATTTTGTCTATTGTTTCTTAATGCTTCTTTTTAACTTTTGATGCAGGTTAAAGACATGTGCCACCACTAACGAACTTCTAAAGTTAACTAGTGGCTAGCTTTCCCACTGTTCTCTAGGCTAGCTTTATTTTTCAGATAATAAAGAAAATCATAAAACTATTTCATTTGATAAAACATTGAATGTGTAGTACAAATTTATCTTGCCTCTACATCCTTTCTGCTGGGATTAAACCTTTTTAAGCCACATACCTCAGCTTCATCAGATTAATCAACATCTGAAGTGCAAGCATGGGGTCACACAACACTGATGTTGTGAACAGAAGTGGATCCAGAGTTCATGTTCTTTATTTCTGAGCCATCTCAAGTGCTCAAGATGTTAATTTCCTCAATGTTTTGCTACATTATGAAGTACTAAAAGAGACATGTGGAATAGATTTAAGTCAATTTATTGGTTTATACATAAGGTATAAATAGCATAACGGATTAATTCAACTCACGAATTCCCAGAGAGAAGCTCATTGGCCAGGTACATTAGCTCATATCTAGAATCTCACTACATAGGTTCACAATAAAATGTAGAGGTCAGCCTGAACTACATGAATACCTGCAAAATTTTTACATATTGTATAAAAATAAACAGTTGACTATGAGAGGAAACAAAACAAAACTATAGTCACTGAAAAAATTTCTGTGTGTAGCCCAGGCTATTCTGGAACACAATCTTGTTTAGTTGACTAGTTTCTTGAGTTCTTTGTATGTTTTGGTTTACAGCCCTCAGATGTAAGATTGGTGAAAATCTTTTCCCAGTCTGTGGGCTGCTGTTTGGTCTTGTCAACTGTGTCCTTTCCATTATGGAAGCTTCTAAGTTTGAAGAAGTCCCATTTATTAATTGTTGATCTCAGTGTCTGTACTACTGGAGTTATGTTCAGGAAGAAGTCTCCAGTACCAATTTGTTCAAGGGTACCTCCCACTTTCTCTTCTAAGAGGTTCAGTGTGGCTGGACTTATGTTGAGGTCTTAATCAATTTGGATTTGAGTTTTGTGCATTGCGATAGACATGGGTCTATCTGCAGTCTTCTACACACCATCATCCAGTTGTGCCAGCACCATTTGTTGAAGATGCTTTCCTCCTCCCATTGTGTACTTGTAACTGTTGAGTCAAAAATTAGGTGTTTATAGGTGTGTGGGTTAATATCACGATTTTAAATTCAATTCCAATGGTGTATTTGTCAATTTTTGTGCCAACACGAGGCTATTTTCAGAACTATAGCTCTGTAGTAGACCATAAAGTTGGGAATGGTGATGCCTCCTGAAGTTGCTTTATTGAACAGGGTTGATTTGGCTATCCTGGGTCTTTAGTTTTTCCATATAAAGTTGATTATTATCCTTTCAAGATCAGTGAAGAATTGTGCTGGAATTTTAATGGGAATTGCATTGAATCTGTCGATTGCTTTTGGCAAGATTGCCATTTTTACTGTGTTTATCCTACACTAATCCAAGAGCATGGGATATCTTTGCATTTTCTGGTATCTTTTTAAATTTATTTTACAGACATAAAGTTCTTATTGCATAGGTCTTTCACTTGTTAAGCATTACCCCACGATACTTTATGGTATTTGTGGCTATTATAAAGGGTCAATTTTCTCTGTTCTTTCTCAGCCTCTTTGTCACCTGAGTTTTTTTTTAGTTTATCTGGTATCCTGCTAGTTTTCTGAAGGTGTTTATCAGTTGTAGGAGTTCCCTGGTAAAGTTTTTTGGGTCACTTATGTAAACTATCATATCATCTGCAAATAGAGACAGTTTGACTTCTTCCTTACCAATTTGGATCCCATGATCCCCTTTTGTTGTCTTATTGCTTTGGCTAGAAATTCAAGTACAATAGTGAAGAGATATGGAGAGAGCGCAGCCTTGTCTTGTTCCTGATTTTAAAGGAATCGCCTTAAGCTTCTATCTATTCAGTTTGATGTTGGCTGTTGGCTTACTGTATATTGCTTTTATTATATTTAGATATGTTCCTGTTATACCTGATCTCTCCAAGACCTTTATCATGAAATGGTGTTGAATTTTGTCAAAGGATTTTTCAGTATCTAGAGAGATGATTGTATGTTTTTTCTTCATCAGTTTGTTTATATGGTAGGTCACATTGATAGATTTTTCACATGCTAAACCATCCCTGCAAACCTGGGATGAATCCTACTTGGTCATGGTGGATGATTTCTATAATGCATTATAGGATTTGGTTTGCCAGTATTTTATTGAGTATTTTTGCATCGATGTTCATCAGTGATATTGGTTTGTGGTTTTCTTTATTAGGTCTGTCTTTGTGTGGCTAGGGTACCATGGTGATGTGACCTCATAAAAAGAGTTTGGTAATGAATCTTCTGTTTCTATTGAATAGAACAATTTGAGGAGTATTGGAATTAACTCTTCCTTGAATTTCTGGTAGAATTCTGCACTGAAGCCATCTGGCCCTGGGATTTTGTTGTTGTTGTTGTTGGAAGTCATTCAATGACTGTTTCTATTTCGTTGGGAGTTATACATCTTTTTAAGTTGTTTATCTGCTCTTGATTTAATTTTGGTAAGTGAAAGTTATCCAGAAATTTGTCAATTTCTTTTGAATTTTCAAATTTTATGGAGTACAGGTTTTCAAAGTATGACCTGAAAATTGTTTGCATTTCCTCTGTGTCCATTGTTATGTCCCCCTTTTCAGTTCTGATTTTGTTAATTTGCATATTCTCTTTCTGCTTTTTCATTAGTTTGGATAAAGGTTTGATTATCTTGTTGATTTTCTCATAAAACCACCTCTTTGTTGCATGGATTTTTTTTGTATTGTTTTGCTGCTTTCTATTTTATGGAATTCAGCCCTCAAATTGATTATTTCCTGGCATCCCATCCTCGGGGGGGGGGGATGAATTTGCATCTTTTTGTTCGAAGGCTTTCAATTGTACTGATAAATCTCTAATATGACTATTTTATTTCCTACATATGGGCACTTTGTGCAATGAGCTTCCTTGGTAACACTGCTTTCAAGGTGTCCCATAAGTTTGGGTATGCTGTGTGTGCATTCACATTGAATTTTAGGAAGTCCTTAATTTCATTCTTTATATCTTCTTTGACCCGGGTATGGTGCAGTTGTGCATTGTTCTGTTTCCATGAGTTTGTAGGGATTCTGTTATTTGTGTTGCTGTTGAATTCCAACTTTAAAGCATGATAGTCTGGTAAGATACAGGGGACTCTTCCAATTTTTTGTATTTGTTGAGGTTTGGTTATGCCACCTATTATGTGGTCAAATTTAGAGAACGTTCCACGTGGAGCAGAGAAGAATGTATATTCTTTTGTGTTTGGATGGAATGTTCTATAGATGTCTGTTAAAACCAATTGGCAAATAACTTCTGTTAGTTGTTTTGTTTCTTTGTTAATTTTCTGACTGGTGGTCCTGTCTAGTGGTGAGAGTGGAGTGTTGAAGTCTCCCACTATAAGTGTGTGAGGTTTTATGTAAGCTTTGAGTTTTAGTAGTTTTTTTAATGAATGTGTGTGCTTTTATATTTGGGGTATAGATATTCAGAACTGAGAGTTTGTGCTGATGGATTTCTCCTGTGAAGAATACGAAATGAACATCTTCATCTGTTTTGATTAATTTTGGTTTGAAATATAACTTGTTAGATATTAGGATAGCCACAACTGCTTGCTTTTTGGGTCCATTTGATTGGAAGATCTTTTCCCAGCTCTTTACCCTGAGGTCTATCTTTGAAGTGTAGATGTGTAAACCAGTTTTAAACTATACATGTCCACAAATCCATCCCTACAGAAATTACTGGTAGGAAAACACCAACCCAAGTTAAACACTGAGCGGAATCCTGGAATCCAGTTGTAGAGAGAAAGGAATTATAAGGAAAGCAGTCAAGACCATGGTGGGGAAACCAACAGAAACAGCCAACCTGAGCAAGTGGGATTGCACAGACACCAGTCTGACAGCTGGGGGACCAGCATAAGTCTGAACCTGGCCCCTTTGTTATCACTAATATCTATGATTGTTCTTCTCAGTTTTTGTTGTGAGCCTAGTCTTTAACAACTGTGCTATCCCTCCAACCTCCTAACACATTCTTTGAAATTATTTTTAATGATTTATTTTCCTGCTCACTGGCCTTTGCCAGTGTGAATGCCTGGACAAGTGTGTCTGATCCTGTGGAACAAGAGTTAGTGAGAATTTGAGGTGCATTTAGTGTCCTGGTGCCAGCCTCTACTATTCTTGGAGACATAACATACCAAATTCTTTGCAGCTTGGTAGATGGCACATACAAAGTCACTGTCATCAAGCCTGAGATTTTATTTCCATGGATCACATGATAGAAGAAGAAAATCAGTTCCCACATGTTTTCTTTCACTGCCTTGTGTGAGCCCACGTAGGCTGTGACCATATACACAAAAAAGATGACAGGACCTAACATAAAATGGACAAGTGCTCTGTCAATGGTCACATGCCCCTGTCAGGTTAAATTTGCATTTGATTTAATAGTTAATTTAAATCATCTGTCCATACTAAGAATGCTTCCTTCGTAGTGGCCAGGTAAACATGGGTCTTCCATGACAGTATTCCTCTACAAGCAAATGTTCTTTTGTAGATTCTGCATTTCCACAGCTTGGAGTGTCTGTACCCTGGGAGGTGAACTGTGCTTTACTTGGTACTCATTAAAGGGAGGTCAACTCTTCACAAAAAATGTCACCAGCCCTGTCTACTGAACACCCATTTAGCTCAGGGAAATCTGTGAACAGAAGCAAAGTCACCTTCATTCTTATCCTTTTAGCCTTTTCAGGATATTGGGGTCAACTCTAAGTAGTTGAGAATCCATTGAGTTTCAGTGCCAGAAGAAGAGTATACATGATTCAGGTAGATGGAATGTGTGGTGTCACCATTACTGAGGGAGTGACAGACAGGAAGGTATATGGCTGAGCAGGCTCGTTGGCATCAAGTTGTGGTGGTCAATCTCAGCACCAAGGAAGCAAAGGCAGTAGGATTTCTATGTGTTGGAGTCTGGTAGTATCTATAGAGTTAGATTATAGGACAACATTGGTTAAATAGACAAACCCTCTATTAATAAAAGAGCACAAAAGATGAAATTAATAAAAAATATAACCAGCATAAAAACAAGCAAAAAGAAAGAAATAAACAAAGAATACAAGGAATACAAATACAGAAAGAAAGATCTTGTAACAGCATTAGGAAGAGTGTGAAATACCCCTGAACAACAAGCCACATTGAGTCACATTTTCTGAAAAGGAAAGCAGCAACTGGAGGCCAATTTATTTTTGGACAGGAGCCCTAAGACAAAAAGAGTCTCCTGCTTTGGCCAATGCGTGGTACTAGGAAACTAGCATTCATACATCATTCCAATAAAGAAAGATGTCCCTAAACAGATCCAAAGTGTTGGGACCACATTGTGGCAAGGTCTGCTTCATATGTGGTTATACGAGGAGGAGAATCTGAGAAGATCATTAAAGGAGAGGATGTTTAATGTCAGGTAAGTGGACAGTTTCAAATCCAAGATGGAGCTGGTAAAGATGGGAAAGCCTGATGGTACTCAAGGTGAATTGGCCTCAATGCTCCTGGGTTAATCATGAGGCATAGGTGGGGGCACCTTGGATTGTCTACCCTAGGTTCCATTTAATCCTTAGTTGGAGACCCAAAAAAAAAAAAAAAACAAAATTAACTGACACCTGTGAATTTTATACTCTGGGTAAGATTTCTTTCCATTGAAGCCTTTCTGTTCTCACAAATATTAATAAACACAAGAGATGTTTGTATGTTTATGCCACTGTTTAGGAGACTTAGAACCTCAGGAAAAGAAGGACAGGTGGAAAGATAAGGCACTGTTGTCATCTCTGCTGCATAGGAATTCTGAAACAACTTTGCTAATGCTGGTAATCCTTGATGAGTATAACCTGGGGTTGTAGAGCTATTTTGTTCATTTCCCGAATCCTAGATTCTTGAGTATGCTTCCATTGTCCACCAGTGCATAAAGAACTCCTAACAAAGCCAGCAAATCTGGGGCTAGAGAAATATCTCAGTTGGTAAGAAGGCTGACTGTTCTTCCATAGGTCCAGAGTTCAATTCCCAGCAACCATATGATTGCTCACAACCATCTGTAATGAGATCTGGTACCCTCTGGCCTGCAGGGATACATGCAGA
The DNA here is from genome assembly GCA_030556225.1 of Cricetiscus sungorus. NCBI lineage: Eukaryota > Metazoa > Chordata > Mammalia > Rodentia > Cricetidae > Cricetiscus > Cricetiscus sungorus. Next base: position 47,640 of record JANBXA010000444.1, read on the forward strand.
TAGCACTGTACAAAAATAAATGAATAAATCCTAAAAATGAAGATCCAGCAAATCCAAGGGAAGCAAGCACACATATATCCTAGATCCTCACACTGAAATCCGATTCCCAACTGCATTCATATGTATATATTGGACATATGTTTCCAGATGCCTCAGGATGCTACAAGAAATTTAAGTCTGCAAGTGATGTCTCCATGTCCCCTAGTGCACTCAGGAATTCCAGTGCAATCAATGGTCCAAAATCAACAATCCTTCATTACCAGCTGTGTCTTCAAATATCTCAAAGTCTTCTACTTCCTCCATGGAAGCTAATGCAATCACTCTCTAAGGACACTCAGAACCTGAAATCATCCAAAATGTATAAGTGTCCCCAGGAACATCAATGAACCCCAGTGTCCCAATTCATCCAGGTCCCCCAACTTCCCCAAAGTAGGGAAACTGAAGATTTCTTTTATCTTGTTGTAGTAGGGCTATGCTGAAGCACCTAGCACTCCTCCCTTCTCCTCCCAAAATGTAGAGGTTATAGACACATGCAACCACAACACTCAGATAAATACATTTTTTTTTCACGGGAACTAAATCTATGTTGCCAAGCCTAGCATCAAATTTTCTGTGAACCATTTCCTTTGATCACCTGTTTTCTGGGATTCTACCCAGTAACAGATTGGACAGCAATTAGAAAAAAATCCACATAGAATTCTTGGGCAATAGGGAGAGAACAATTGTAGCAGACAGAGGGGTCTAGGATACCATAAGACCAAGGCCCTCAGATTCAAATAACCAGGGTTTATAGGACTCACAGATACTGAACTGACAATAAATGACCCTGTGTAGAATTGAACAAGTCTGGGCCCAGAGAGATGGCTTAGCAGTGGAGAGCACAGGCTGTTCTTCTAAGGGACCTGAACTCAATTCCAAGCACTTCCGTATCTGACAGTTACTTGTAACTCCAGTTCTTAATGATCTAGAATCTTCACTCAGGCTTAAATGCAGGCAAAATACCAATGCACATAAAAAAATTCAAAAGCAGTGAATAAGTCTTATGAACATGTGTTATTGTTGTGTAACTTGCTATTTTTGTGGGACTTCTAACAGAGGCAGTGGGGGTGTTTCTGAGTCATTTGCTTGCTTTTGGGGACCCCTTTCTTCCTAGTGCATTGTCTCATCCAGCCTTGATAAAAGATTTTAATAGTCCCATTAAATTTGTATGCCAAGTTTGGTTGTTATCACTGGGAGGCCAGCTATTTTCTGCAAGCAAACAGAGAAGTGGATTACTCATACAGGTGAGTTGGGAGGAAGGAATGAGGAGGAGAGGAGGAAGATGATGCTGCAGTGAGAATGAATATGAAAAAATAAAAAAAAACATCATGGAGTTTTCTTTGCTCTCTACTTCCTTTTTCTTTCATTTTTGTTTTAATTTTTGAGACAGGGTTTCTCTGTTGTTGAACACACTATGTAGACCAGGTTGGCCTTGAACTGCCAGAGATCTCTCTGCCTCTACCTCGTGAGAGCTAGGATTAAAGGTGTGTGCTATTGCTGCCTGGATCAGGTTTTCATACTTGCAACTAAATTGACTCAAATTTTGTTGCATAGGAAATAATTATATATTATATTATGTAGCCCAACCTGTACTTCAATTTCTTGAAATATGTTTCCTGCTTCCTGAGTGCTGAGATTCCAGATGTGTGCTAAATGCCTGTGTTACTGTAAACTTTTCATAACTAGCTTCTCACCAGTTATCATTTTTCATTAAATAAAGTGGACCTTGAGTAAAATTTAGAGTGTGTCTTACCACTTTGCATTGCAAAAAAATCAACATTTTAAAAATACTAGGATTATGATGGGCCGTGGTGGCACACAGCTTTAATCCCAGAACTTGGAAAGCAGAGAAAGTTGGAACTATATGAATTGAAGTCCTATCTGGTATACAGAGTAATTGCCAGTTCAAAGCTAAATAGAAAACCCCTGCCATGACAACAACAAAAATACTGGATGTAGAGGTTTCCGTCTATAAGATTGCCTTCTGTGGGGCAGAAGAAATCACTCAGTGAGTCTGAGAAATTCTTGCTTTACCATGGAAGGGTAGTTTATTTCCAAGCAGCTGGCTCACAACAATTCATTTGTAACCCAGTCCATGGGTATCAGAGTACACCATCTGGTTTCCTAGGGATTTAAACATGCTCATGTTGTACACATACATTTACTGGCAAAAAACCTATTCACAAAACCAAAGAAGAGTTGGCTTTTGACCTTGAACCCTGAAATTTGGTTCCTAGCACCTTCTTGAGGAATGCCACAAATGTCTGTATGTCTAGGTCCTGGGAATATGAAACTCTTTTCCAGGCTATGAGCCTCCACACACATGGGGCAGACACACATAAACCTAAATATAAAGGGAAATGAACCAATGATTTAAAAAAAATGACTTAAGGTGGGTGTGGAAAACCATTCCTTTAGTGCCAGGATTTGTGCCTGTGCAAGTTAACGTGCAGGTCAGCCTGGTCTTTAATGCTAATGCCCAACTGAAAAGAACTAAATCATGCCAATAATCCCAGTACTTGGGAGGCAGAGGCAAGATTTGCTCTGAGTCTGTGTCCAACTTGGTTTAAAACTGAGTTCCGGTATAACCAGGAGTAAGTGAAGACATTCTGTCTCAAATATTTCATTATTTCTCCTTTTCTCTATATATCTTTTTCTTTTGCATCATGGTCAAGCTGTATAGCTCTTGTTGGTTCTGTACTCAGACTTATCTCTTTTCCTGCCACCTGAGTTCTGGGATTAAAGGTATGCTGTACTTGGAAAGTTTTGGCAATTTATCCCTGGTTGACTTCAGCATCTCCTTGTAACCACCCTGCCCTCAAACTTTCAATTCTCCTTCCTCAGTTTCCTAAGTACAGGCCTATGCCCAAAGGAATTTCTCTTATGCAGCCTCTGATCACATTGAGAGTGTGTGATTTTTTTTCTGCGTTTTGACAATCTAGAGACTTGTGAGGAATTTTGTCTGTCATTTGATTTTTCTTTTTCTTTTTGAAGCAGGGTCTTATGTAGCCTAAGCAGGCTTTCAATCTGCTTTGTATTCAAGGCTTGCCTATGAATCCCTATCTGCTTTCTGCAAAATACGAGGCAAAATGGTCTTGCTGTACCAAGCTGGTGTGAAGATACATTACACATGCATAACATTTGATTTCTTGACATTGAAATTCTCTCTGTAATGTTCCTTTCTCATATAGAACTCATTTTGTACACCAAGATTGCCAAAATGTCACAGAGATCCACTTGCCTTTAACACCTCCAAAGTGCTGGGAGTAAAGGTGTGTGTCACCAAGCCCTGTTTGAGTACCTTCTATAATGTTTTAAAATATGTTCATTCACAAGGAATCCTGTAAATGAAGGCTTAGAGGCCATATTTGTTTCAGTTTGCTTTCAATGAGATTCCATACGAAGAATAAAAATCTTTCAAAAACAGAAACATAAGAAAAAGCCAGCCTCACAATTTTAATGTTAGTTTGTCAGAGGCTCATCAGAGCAACTGCAAATCACAGACTGTGTGAAATATTAACTAATAATTAGCCTTAGCAAACAACAAAATTCAAAGGGACAAGGTATAGTCCATTGGGCAGATTGGGACATCCTTAGCATCAGACCCTTTTGCGGTAGTCCCTGCTGCTAATAGTTAATCCCAAATCCTCCAGATTATTATCAGAAACGAAAAAGTTCAAGGCCAGTTAGAGATACAGGGGGCCCCACCTTTAAAAAAGTGGTGGGGTAGGACATGCCTTTAATCCCAACACTTGCTAGGCAGAGACAGAAGTATCTCAGAGTCTAAGTTCATTTTGGTCTACTGAATTAGTAGCAGAGTAGCCAGGGCTACTCAGAGAAAATGTTTTGGAAAAAAGTAATGATAAAAAAGCATCACTAGATAGATTATCATATCATTTAGAACAATATTGCAGATATCAAGAGCAGCTGCAGGACCAGTGTTTTCCTAGATGCCAAAGAAGAGAGATTACAAAATTTTGGAGCCAAATTTTGTGGGAAACAAAAATATCTGAATGATCTGTGTTCTGTGAGATGACTTAGCTGGTGAAGGATTTACCATCAAATATGTTAACCTAACCTTTGTTTTCAAGCCACCTACAATAGAATGGCAATGGCTACATGCACATGTTGGCCTATTACCTCCATATGTGGGCTCTAGAATGGGTGTGTTCAGAACACATACACAAGATAAAAATATATAACACCCCCAGAGAATATTTCTTTGTAGTCATGGCCATCCTGGGATTGCTCTGTAGTGCAAGCTGACCTCACAGTCACAGAGACACACCTGCCTCTGCCCCTTATGTCCTGGGACTAAATGTATGTGCCACCTAAACCTGGACACTTGTGTTTTAAATGCATTTTTTACAATCAAATATTTTGAGTATATATTTTACCCTCTGTTTTTATTCCACCTAATATTGGTTAACTATACCAGAATTTCCCACAAAGCTGAAAAATGAGTTGTGTCACTCCGTCAACAAGCACTACTTTGTTAATTTTGCAATAACTCATTACTGTTTTCAATTTTAATCCTCTGTGAACATCAAGAAAATTTCCTGGGAATTTGACTCATTACACTGAGTTCTGCCCTCACACAGGTTTCTACCACAAGTCAAAGTTCCCCTGCACATTCCATATCACTGCAGGTGGAAGTGGCTAAACACCTGGGATTCACATTGAGGAATTACAGAGGTTGACTTAAAGCAGTTCATTCTCTCACAAAAATATATCACTTTCTGGGTAATGACAGCCATTCTCTGTACAGCCAATGTGCATGCAGATATGCCACCATTAGGACTGTGTCTTCATGACTGTGTACAGAAAATTTGCAAGAAATGAGTCCTTGGCACATCCAGTAACCTGGGAGAGAATATGGAGGTTCCAGTTTGCTCATGAAGTGCATCTGGGTGGTGTTGGTATCATAGCTGAAATAAGACATACTTAGACAGTCCTATGGCTTAACCAGCCCCAATCCATCAATAATGGGTAACCAAGCTGGGTTTAGTGGACAATCCTTTCATCCCACCACAAAGAAATCAGAGGCAAGCAGATCCCTGTGAGGCTGATGCTCACCCGGTCTACATAGTGACACAGGACAGGGCTGTGAGGAGAAAGCCTGTGTCAAAAAAAAGTGCCTGGCATTTTGGCACACACCTTTAATCCCCCCCTCTAGACACAAAGGAATACACATGCAAATCCTTGATTTTGAGGACAACTTGTTTACAAAGTAAGTTCTAAAACAGACAGGGTACACTTAGAAATCCTGTCTCAATAAAGGAAAAAGGAGGGTGACAGCAATCAGGAGGCATAGGGTGACCTGAGTTGATGCCTTTTACTTAGGTGGTGGCCAAGTATAGAAGGCCATATTTTAACTGGGATCAAGGCCCAAGATTGGAGAATTAAGAGGTTTTGGCAAAGGATCTCTTAGAGATTTAAGTCCCCACAAAAGCAGCACTGATTATATGTCCTCAATAATGAAAGAGATCCTCAACTCCACCAAGCCTCTATAGGGTGAAGCTGTAGACTGGGCAGGGCTATTGAGTGGGAGGGTCTGTTGGAGGGATGGAAAAAATGAGGAGGGCCTGGGAGGGGCCTAGCTGGAAAATATATTTAAGGTCAGGTCCTGGGACTGGAGTTTCAAAAAGCAGCAGCCATCTGATGAAGACAGGAGAGCCTGCTGACAGCCAGGGTAAGTTGGCAGTAAGGTTTCTGGGTCGATGTTTGGAATGGGATGGCTGTACCATTTTGTATTCCTAACAGCAATGAAAATGTGATAATTTCCCCCAACATCTTCAGCAGTGTGAGCTGTTTTGTGCTTTTTATTTTTCTTGGCATTTCTGGTAAGTTATAACTCTCAAAGTAATTTTAATTTGCACTGATGTGATGGTTATAGATGTTGAAGGATTTTTTTGTGTGTTTTATTTGCTTTTATCCTGCAGCTCTCTATGTAGATCAGATTATGCATGATCTAAGAGGGTGCTCTGTGCTGCCTCCTCAGTGCTGGGATTGAAGTCACATACCACCACATCCAGCCAGTTTAAATTTTATTTTATATTTTACATTATTCTTTGTTTTATTAGATTGGGTTTTCAGTGTAGTCCTGGATGTTCTGTAACTCTCATTGTTTAATAGGCAACCCTCCAACTCTACTGGATGTTTTTATTGTTTAAGATTATTCATATTAAGTAGGAAGAATTCAGTCTCCTGTCAAGCTTAGGAGAGGCAGGAGTTTGAGGCTAGGTGAAGAGCTCACGCATGGATCAACCATTTCAGTCTGGACTTGAGATCCTGTTGAACATAGATGGCTATGTTTGGGTACTAACAATCATCTTTATTTACACAGGAATTTGAAAATGGCAGAGGGGAACAACCAACAAGTGATCATTCACTTGAACGTCTTTCCCTGCCATGGAGGAGAGGAAGAGATGAGTGTCAGAGATGGGCCTATCTCCAGACCTGACTGCTCTGATAAGGAGGAAACTCCAGTGCTGCTTGGCCCTGCTAGTGAGCCATATGAAGAGGACTACATGGATGATTATGTCATACTGACAGAAATCCATAAATATCAGGTATACCAACCTGATCTCATCAAACCAGCTGCCCACTGGCAAGATCTGAACAGATTGGGAGAAAAAAAGCCTAGGCAGTCTATCTCAAACTGTGAAGCAGATACCCACAGCTGTTTTTTCTTTCATAACAAATCTTTGTTTGGTTCTGGGGCACAGGATGATTCTGAGGATGAACGTGGTAAATTTCTGAATCTTGATAGAAGCAAAAAAGGCGAACCTGGACCAAGCATTAAGCAGATGGCAAACAACCCCAAACTGAAGCAGAACTTTGTTAGATTGGTAGAAAATGGTCTTCTTTTCCTAGAAAGTGAATATCTGGAAGCTCAGAACCAATCATCGGCAAACTCAGAAACAGATCACTTATCAAATCCTGGAGATACAGCTGTTTCAGTGGATGACCAGGTAATTGAAGAACATTGGCTTGACCACCCATCAACCCAGAATCTTAATCCACAGCCTCAGGAGAGAATAAACCAGGTTGTTCCCCAAGAACATCATTCTGAGGCAGAAATATGCACAATGTTCTTGTGCCATGATTTCTCCGAGCCCACTTTTCCAAGGCCAGATCCCAAACAGGAGTGGATTCCAGGTCCTGCTTCTCCTCAGTTGGTCCATCCTCTGGGAGAACTTAAAGATCAGCAGATAACAACTGATGATCACCCTAGGTTGCTGAATGGTGGTAGTAGTGATGATGATGATCATGATAATGATGATTATGGTAATGATTATGATTGTGGTGGTGATGATTATGTTGGAAATAGTGCTGATGCTGGTGATTGTGTTGATGGTGATGATACTATCGGTTATTGGTTTGTGATAATAATGGTGATGTTGGTGGAGGTGGTAATGATGTTGTTGTTGGTGGTGATGTGAGGATGATGATAATGATGGCGGTAGTGATGGTGGTGATGATGACAATGATGACTCAGGAGCTCTACTATGGGTCACCTGAACGGTGCTACCAGCCTGAATGAAAGTGCCTTGGAAAGATGAGTCACATCTGCATGAAAAGATCCTCCAAGGACATAACTATAATTATATTTTGTCCCTGCTCTTCCCTGGAGACCCCAAATATGGGTGGTTACTCCAAGCCTCATAAACTACTTTACTGGACACCCAGTTCTGGATCTACACAGTACAACTATCAAAACTACATGAAGAGGCCAGGTGAGCCTGGCAGTTTCTGGAGCTGCTGTAAGAACAGGTATTGCCCAGACCTTGGCCCTCAGGGAAGTACAGTCATGGTCATGTCCTTGGTAATAGTCTGTCTGTGACTGTAGGGCATGCTGCTACTGCCTGTCTCGATCATGGAGTCTTGTCTTAGTGGCCCTCTCAGAACCCATGTGCCAGCAGGGCTAGCGGGGCAAGGGGTGAACCAGCATGTATCACCGAGGAAGCTGCCACCCTAACCTCTGAGGCCCAGGGTTCTCCCTTGTCTAAGAAACTTCCTAACCACTCCAAGTGTATTTGCCTTAAACCTTGAGAGAATATAGTATTTATACTTAGCAAAATATTTCAAAATTAAAAAGGCATAATCTCATTTTGTACAAATGAACAAAAAGAAAAATATGAAGAAGCTAGTTAAGTGGGTTTTTTAACTTTTGGTAGTAAAAATGTAGAAGGCATGTCTGTTTAAAATACTGTATCATATGTAACTTGAACTTCCTGTAAATGTGAATGCTAAATAAAAGATTATTTATTCTAACATTTTGGAAAATTTCTGGTCATGTATGCCTGTTTGGCCTCAAAGTCACTTTGTAGCCCAGACTGTCCTTGATTTTAAAGATTTCTTAGTACAGTATTCTAAGTAGCTGGGTTTAAAGGTCTGTGCCTCTGGTCTGGGTCTTTCCTGCCCTCTGATTATTATAGTGTATGATGATTCCTCTCCTTTGAACACCTAAAGACTCAGGAAAAATTTTGTGTGATGTTGCTGAATGGTTCTTTTCCCTTTTGATACAAGGTCTCCTGTAGGCCAGACAGGATTTGGAGCCACTATGTAGTTAATGCAGGGTGATTTTTCCCTTTTGATCTTTCATTGATCCTTCTTTCTCCACTCCCAAGAGCAAACAGACTTGCTGACCCAACAAGGAATGTAGAAATAAATGGTCCTAACTTCTGTAGCAATTTATCAAATAGGCATTTAATTGTAAGACTACAGAACTGGGCAACATATCAAGTTCAAATTCTTCTACAGTTAGCACTAAGTAGGCCAGGCCAATATTCTGTTTCCATTTTATACAAAATCATGTCTTTCCATATGCATTTGCACACAGTGACTAATCATTGTTGGGTCCAGGTTACCCACAACTTTAATGCTAGCACTCAGGAGGGTAAGGAATAGTGATTTCTTTGAGATTAAGGACTGTCTGCGAATGTAATGAACTCCAGATTAGCCTAAACTAATGAGTAAATCCTGTAGGAACAAAAACCAGACAACTATGATTGAATCACTAAGGACTCTCAGGAGTGTGAATGAAAACATAGTGGCCACAAAGGGAAGGTGTGGGTAATGGATCTGAAGATCAGTGGGGAGGCAGGAGTCAAGAATGGGTGGAGTGTTTGGGTTTAAGGAAGATATTTTAGCACTGATCCCTGGAGTAAGAGTCAAACACAGATAAAGGTTCTGAGGAAGGTGAAACCAGCTACTGTTTTCCTGGGAGTGATGCTACAAGGAAGTGTGTGTATGGTAGGTAGATCACTGGGGGTGTCTTGATGTGGGGAAGAGGAAGCCAAAAGAGCAGTAGCCTTGGTAACACTATGGAGGTTTATGCATATTTGGAGCTTGAAGTTCACCATATTCACAGCTTGATGGGCTGAAGGTCCTGTTAATGTTCAAGAACAGATGTGATGGGATTAGGAACTGGCCCACAGAATTGTATCCAATGCAGAGTCCCTGCGTGTTATTTGGGGCTGGCACACCTGTTGGAACTGAGCGCCAGAGGGAGGGCTGGGAGAAAACTTACATGCTACAGTTGGCACCCAACATGGCTGTAAGAACTTTCACTTAAAACTAATAAAAGATTAATAAATGTTTTAGAAACAAAGGAACAAAGACAAACAAGTCTTCTTTGTAGCAGCATTTTTCTCGGTTAAAATTGTTCTGAGAGACAGAGATTTGCTCGGCTCCTTTAAGGGAGATTTTCAAAATTTGCACAAGTGGCAAACAAACTGCATTGCTTTTAAAGAGCTCTGCTAACAATGCATTCATGTGTATGAGAGCTGGCAATGAAGGTTTATAATGTGTTTTACAATATACATAGGCTTGGGCGGGAAAGAGAAAAGAAATAAAATGATTTTGAAAAGACAGTGTGTGACTGGGTGTGGTGGCACACACCTTTAATCCCAGCACTCAAGAGACAGAGGCAAGCAGTTCTCTGTGATTTCAAAGTAAACCTGGTATACAGAGTAAATTCCAGGACAGATAAATTTACATAGAAAAAGCCTGTCTCAAAATATGTAAAAATAGAAGTAGAAGAAATAGAATAATAAAAAAGCCACATAAATATGGAAAGCACAGAGAAACTTTGGATACTATACATGATTCTGTTGTCTTTAAATTATTTGACTGTTGAGAAAATAACAACAACTGATAAAAGAAATGCTGCTGGATTAATTTAATTTATATATTTTAAAAATGCTTTTACTCAAAAATTTAAGCCTAAGGACAAGTTTCTGAGGAAATGGATTTCTATTTTCTTTCCACAGAAAATGAAAAGCTGTTGAATCCTTCCAGGCTAATGTGGTTTGATCAAGCCAGACCCCCTAAAACAGTGCCCCAGGTGATCCAACATTCAAAACAGTTGGGAAAAGCCAGGCTTGCAGACTACAGCCAAGATTTCTGCATCTTCGTAGGACCCCCATGACAGTGCCCCCCTACCAGCAGGAAGTAGTTTGGAAAGAATGACGCCCACATTCCCAAACATTGTTTATAAATGTTTGTTTCCATTTAAGTGGGCTTGGTTATAAAAGATTAATGACCACAAGCAATCTTTTTAAAGGTAAAAAGGGAATTATGGCATAGATATGAATGATTTGTTTTGGAATGGATTTTCATTTATTGATACAAATTTAAGGCCAATTTTGTGATATGTATATTTCTCCTCTTGTTTTGGTCTTATGTTTATATAGCTCGTTGAAAAATGTAATGAATAATTTAGTACAGATTATAGAGAGTTACCTATGATAGTTAAAACATGGAGTTAAGTTAGTTAGGATTTCTAGATATAAAGAGATGTATTTGAGATGAATAGTCATTCTTCAAACTTTTCAAAGACCTACAGAGAATGGCATTTAAAATGGATTAGGGTTTTTCTTGACAGTGAGGCACAACTGATCCTGGTAACATCACCTGCATCAGAACAGAAGATGGACATCAAAGAAACACATTATGGAGTTTGCTTCCATCATGGCAAGACTAGCCATTTGGGTAAGGAACTACACTTCTGGACTGTTTGACTTTATGCTGGACTCACAGAAAAGTGACTGCTAAAACAAGATGGACAGTGCTACATTGTTCCTCCTTCATGAAAGGGTCTGCCAGAAACACTATGGCCTATGGTCTGAAGATGGAACATTACATAAGAACTTCAGGTGACCGACCAGGGAGGGAGTTATCTCTGTCATTTCTGGAGTTTATATATTATCCTTCTGTGGTTTTGAAGGAGTTGAAGACCCATAGTTGTGGTTATAGTTTTCCTTAGTTAGGATTAAAGATAAGTTACATGTAGGACTTTAGACTCACAAAGATAGGATAGATGATATTTTCTTTAAGTCTTACAAAATGTTAATGGACTAAATATTGTTAACTGCGATTTTTATTTGATAACTGTCGTATGGTATATTTTGCTATGTTAAGGTTAAAACCCTTCTCTTTATTTTAGACAGAAAAGAGAAGATGATGGGAGATGTTATTCTGTAAATATGTTTCTCATACTGGTTGATGAATAAAGCATTGTTGGGCCAATCAGAAATCAAGATAGGCAGGGCGATGAAAGAAGGAGGAAGGAGGAAGGAGAGGTAGCACCGCCAGAGGGGCTCAGGCCAGTAAGATGAACCACGTGGAAATACTTAGAATAGTAGAAATGGTTAATAATTTAGACAGAGCTAGCTGATAAGGAATTAGGAACTGGCCAACAGGATTGTATCAAATACAGAGTCTCTGCATGTTATTTGGGACTGGCGTGGCGGCTGTGGGGTCAGACCAGCGTCGGGTGGGCTGGTGGAAAATTTACATGCTACACAGATGAGCTAGGAACAATAGAAAGAAGACCAAAGAACTCCCTGGGAACCCTGGCTGTGGATCACACAACAGGCTCACCAGTCCAGAAGGTAGTGTACCACTTGTCACCTATTGCCATTCAAAGTCCACTGTGAGAGTCCTGACCTACAAAATCATCAATCCTTTGTAAGTAAACTGAGTCTTCAAAAGGCTAAAATTGTCCTCCATCCACCAGGTCCAGTAAAGCAATCAAATATCCAATTGCACTCAGATCCAGAAAGGAGGCAATAACCTAAAGAGACCCAGGACCATTACCAAAACTAAGTCTCCCACTGTATCCTGATCACCCAACACCAGTGACTGGATCAGAACCCCCCAATCACCAAAGGCGCTCCAGTTCCTCTGTTAGTTCTGGTTGTATGGGTTCCCTAGGTTCTATGTTTCCTGAAGATAAATATGGTGTAGGTAGTTTGTTCTGAAGATGCAAGGATGCAACAGAACGAGAGCAATGTCTACTCCAAAGGGGAAAAAAACTCATCCTCCAAGGACATTTTGATCACAGCAAGTACCCAAGCTTGGAGAAATATGTTGAGCTGTCCCTATTGACTGTTTTGACCTAGTATGAGATCTGGGTATGTCTTGTACTTGTCCTTCTTTCCATCACAGTCAAAGTTGCTCTGGTATCTGTACATTTATCAGAATCTTCCACATTTGGTGATTTCTCAATGCTTTTGTAGCTTTGGACAGTTGAGGAAAGGAGACCTATGTGCATGTATGGCTGTCTCTAAAAATTCTTCTTCACTATGGCGGTGCTATGGAGCCCTATTATCACCAGGTTCTCAGGGACCCAGATAGTAGGGACTCTTTAAAAACATTAGATATTCTATCTGAAGCTTCCCTAGTCATTTTGTGTCATGTCATATACTATACTAACTTCCTCCTACTTTCAGAGCCCCAGATATTTGTTTTTATAAAGGTAGTTGCTAGAGCCAAGACTTCCATCCAGCATGCACACCTGGGAACACAGGTCTTCTGACATACTTTTTTTTAACTCCTTACATATCTCATCCAAGAACCAACATGCGATGTACAAAAAGAAGAATCCTCACAATGTTCAAGAAGGCTTCCAAAGTCAGTGGAATTCTCTAAAGCTATTTTGGGATCAATCCATTCTGAAGGTTTGCCTTCGGTCTTTGCTTCAGGCAATAAAGAGTCCGTGTCTCCCAGCATATTCATTGTGGGATCCACTCCCAATCTCAATCCCATCGCGAAAGTGTTTCTCCATAATGGTGCTGATATAGAGAATGCCAGGGTAGTCCATATAAAGACCTATTTGATGGCCAATCCCTCACTGTAACTTCTGACTTGTATCAACCCACAGTAGCTGAATCCCAGACTGATCCAGCTGTAGCTGAAGGCCCAGTCTCAGTGGAAGCTCCAATTCCCAACACAGCTGTAGCCCAAGTCCCAGATGTTGCTTAATACTCACATCCTATTTATATTAGATCCTTTCATATTCCCTTGGTTTCTGGTCCAGCCCATCTTGTCTTCATCCTACTTGTATCCCTTCATCTTAGAAATTTGTGATAGATGATGGGTAGAGAGCAAAGTCCTGGCATTTCTTCCAGCATCTTCAGATTTGGGGCCTAAATGGGGGCACTGGGACTCTCCTGATTTCTTTTGCTTGTTTCCCTAGATCCTGTTCATGAACAGGCAGGCTAGAGTGAATCAGAGAAAGGCCAGAGAGCTACTTGTGGATTCTGATTATGAATCTCAGAAGAGGCCTGACTCCCCAAGTTGTCCAGTCCCTTGTGAAACATCACCCACTGCAGATTCCGTGTGTCAGAGCCATTTAAGAATCAGCTGTACTCATCAACATAGCCTGTCACATAACTCCTCGCACCACGAACACAATTTCTCCATGTTGTTCACAAGCTTGAGAAGAAATGCTTCTGGAAGAGTTCAGCTAGGGAGAGGCAAGAGTGGCAAAAGAGCAGAGAACTACCTTGGAAGCTCAGCCACCAATCATCTGGTAGGAGTGGACTTCCCAGAGATTGTGTCCCTCTTGCATGTCGGCCAGCACAGATTCCATGTGTGAGAGACCATCGGGTGTCAGTATTCTTGTATACAGACACTCGGATATAATCGCCCAACATTAGGAATCCTTTTTCTCCATGTGTCAGAGATGATCACTTGTGACCTCTCAACCTCAACTCTACCTCTTGAACAATACACTAGACCAGGCATCCATGTTCTCCAAAACAACATCAAGGCAATCTACAAGAAGAGGAAGAGATCTCTAGAGCTAAAGCAGCAGAGGAAGAAGGCTAGAGAACTATCATGGAAGGGAGGCAAGTATTTCCATGTTAAATCTTCCATCGCCAAAGGCCCTATCTTCATGGCCTCTGCTTGTGAGGATTCCATGTTGCAGAGACTGTTTTGTGTGTCAGTTCTCCTCCACCAGTTAGCCATTCCATTGCTTCTCCAGACTCAGAGTCCACTCTCTCCATGAGGGAGAACCATGGCAGTGTTGGCTCTCCTCCTTCACTCAATCCAAGTGTTTTCTCAGAACTTGATTCTGTCTTCTTCATTGAGAACAATGAGGGTCTCTTAGATGAAGCCCTGAAGTGTGGGCAGACTAGCCAAGAGAAAGAATCACAGGTCAGTCAGCAGCTTGTGAGTCATATGCACACCCAGCTCCATTCCAAGATGCAGACTAAATCCAGGCTCCTGAATTCATCATAGCTTCTACAGCAGCTTCAGAGACTGCCACCAAGGCTGCTGGAAGAGGAAGGGAGATGTAATCAGCTAACACCATTCAAGCCACAGATAATGGTGGATGTTCCATTGCTCTCAGGGGCCAGCTATCAATTGAACAACTCTGTGAAGTAAATGTCTCTTAGACAAAATGGGTTACAACATGAGTCAAGTTTTCGGCAAAAAAACTTTTGACATTTCCTGGATGTAAATGTCACTCCTTATACTCAACAACAGACACAATTTGCTGAACTAGGTGCAGTACAATTAGCCCTTCAACATTTTTCTGATGAGCCATTGAACTTATACACTGATACTAAATATGTGTATCACATATTGACCCCCTTAGAAACTGCTGCCCATATAGGTCTGGCCTCTTGTGTACAGGAACAGTTACTAGCCAAACAAAACCTACCATGGAGGCTCCCTTATTCAATTTTTGTAGGACATCTCCAAGGTCATTCTGATTTGCCAGCTCTTTGAGTGAAGGAAATGCCATTGCTGATCTTAATACTAAAACAGATAGACATTTCAGACACCTTTTGTTCTACTCCCCTTCAACTTCTCCACACCTCTTTCTTTTTCCTCCCTCCCATCCCACTCTGTTCCCAATTTACTTAGCAGATCTTGTCCTTTTTGCTTTATTGGGGAATCCATGGATATAGCTCTTAGGGCACCCCATGTTTCCAGGCTTCTATGGTATTATGGACTATAGGCTGGTTATCATTTGGTACATGTATAATATCCACTTATGGGTGAGCACATACAATGTTTTTCTTTCTGTGTCTGGGTTACCTCACTCAGGATGGATTCTTCCAGTTCCATCCATTTGCCTATGAGTTTGAAGGTGTCATTGTTTTCTAAATGTAAGTAGTACACCATTGTGTAAATGTACCAAAATATCTTTATACACTCTTCAGTGGGAGCATATATGTTGCTTCCAGTTTCTGGCTATTACACATACCACTACTATGACCACAATTGAATAGATGTTCTTGTGGTGTCTATGTCTAAGAATGGCTCTTGAAATACATAGATTCCCATTTTCCTGAGAAACCATCATACTGATTTCCAAAGTGACTATACAAGTTTGCATTCACACAAGCAATGGGGGGGTGCTCTCCTTTCTACACATTCTCTCCAGCATAAACTATTTTTGGTGGTTCTGATTTCTGCCATTCTGATGGTATAAGCTGATATCTCAGAGTTCTTTTGATTTACATTTTCCTTCTGGCTAAGGATTCTGAACAATTCCTTAAGTGCCTTTTAGCCTTTTGAGTTTCCACTGTTCAGAATCCCCTGGTTATATCTGTACCTCATTATTTAATTGGATTATTGTAGCATGTATATGTTCTGCCAGCCTGCCAGCCACCCTGCCACCACAGCTGCCATAGCCAGAGCCCACAAGCACACAAACAGGGCAGGCTGATTCTGGGCCTTGTGCAGCAACACAAAAGGCAGGGCTAATGCTGCAGTGCTCTGTTCAAATGCAATCTGTGGGAATGGGCAGAAGATGAGCAGTGGTCTCAGGGCCTCGAAGGAGATAAAGATGTTCTAGGGCAGGGTGTATCCGACTGGTTAGGCAAGGGAAGGTGGGAGATGGGTTGCTGCAGCCACCTGGGTGAAACCCAGGTGCTGTAAAAATCTTGTTCCTGCCTCTGACACCAGATATCACGGTTTAATAAGGGTCTGGATAAACAAATAGGCTTAAGGGATGTTTATTAAGGGAGAAACAACTCACAACACAGACAGATGAACGCAGTAGTTGGAACTGGATACTCCTCTCTCTGTGTCCTGCCAGCAAGAGAGCATTCCCGGCCTCCTTTGGTTCCCTAGTTCCACAGGTCACTTCTGCCTCTGGCTCCACCCCTCAATGGGTGTGGTCAGTGCCACTGAAGCAGACAGTGAATATCCCACTACAGATTATTCCATATTTTGGTGACTAGGTGCTTGAGTTCCTTGTATATTTTTGAGATCAGCCTTCTGTCAGATATGGGGTTGGTGAAGGATTTTCCCATCCTGTAGGCTACCATTTTGTCTTGTTGATGGTTGCCTCTGCCTTACAGAAGATAGTTAGTTCCAGGAGGTACCACTTATTTATTTTAAATCTGTATATTGCTATCCATAAAATTACTAAGAGCCCACAGGAAATCTCCAAATGTCTCAATGTCACTCAGAGTCCCCAGGCATTCCAAGGCAAACAAGCCTCAAATTTATCCAGATCCCCTAATTCCTATTGGAAAGTCAATGCAAACAAGAATCTATATTCATCTAGTCATCACTGGAAAAATATGGCATCAAATATCTCATAGACCCCTATTTCCTACAGGAACCTTTATTAAATAAGTTTTCTAAGTATTCCAGTCCCTAGAAGCAAACTCAATCACAAAATTTACAGTGTTCTCTTGTTCCTACAGGAACCCCACTACAAAGCGAACATGGAAAGTCATCAAATCCAAGAAATTCATCAAAATCTTCAAATGTCTGAAAGCCCCCTAGTTGCTGCAACAAAGACAACTGCATCAACTCTTCAATGGCACCCAGACCCTGTGAGATACCTATATCCCCCAGTTTCCCCAGAACATCAACTCAAAGAAATCTGTGTAAGGACTTCAGCTTCCTAAGGTACTCAGTTCTCCTACCACAGGTCACTCACCCCAACCATCCAGGTTTCCAGGTATCCTCGTGTTCCTCAGGATGTTGTAGTGTTAGAGATTCCCTAGAATCTCTAGAGAATATAATCCCATGGATATCAGGAAGTTCCACACAATTGTCCTGAGGGCCAGAAGAAAATTCACATTTCATATTCCAAACACCAAAAGCAAGTACTGCAAGAACATTTCGATAAAGACATGTACCCAAGACTGGAGGATCGTGTGGAGCTGGCACAAATGATTGGCTTGACAAAACAACAGGTCCAGGTCTGATTCCCTCTCATCCATCTCTCCATGAGCTGTAATTGTCACTTCCCAATCAGGAACTTACAATTCTACCAGCTGGCACACATCTGGTATTTCTACATTGCTTGTGCAGCTTGGCACAACTTTGGAATTTTGGCATATTATGTCCAGGATAGGACCTGGTCTATTGCTTTAACAAGGGCACAATCATGGAGCCACATTATCAGTCCCCATGTTCTCAGGGACATAAACATCAAAGCCACTAGTAACATCTGTACCTTCTAGCTTAAGCTTCACTTGTGGCATGGAGTTACATCATGCCCATCCCACCGCCTTACCTCCCGTTTTCCTCTAGATACTCACACCTCTCTCTTTGTGTATCAGATTTTGTAAAAGCCAACTTTGCCATGCAGTATATTCCTCCTTTTCCCCAGGCTCTGGCATGCAGTGTTCCTCTGAAGTCTCCTTTGTTTTCCAAGGTCTGGTTCAAGAACCACAGTATCAAGTTCAGAAAGAACAATCCCCAGTTTATGCTAAAAGGAATGCAAGAGACAATTGGAAGCTCTATAGTTGATTGTGGTTTAACCACTTCCCATGATAATTTAACTGTCCTTGCTTCTACCAATGGAGAGTCCATGTCTCCAAGTTCATAAGTTTTGGGTCCCTGGCTGGAAGCTTCTCCACAAATTGATCAGAGAGTGCCTGGTATAGTTCCAAAGAGAACATGCTTGATTTTGAATCCCGAGATTCAGCTGCCGACCATGGTCTACCAGAAGATCATGAAGTACCAAATGACACTGCAGTAGCCACAGGTGTATTCTCACATGAAGCTCCACTTCTCATGGCAGCTGCAGCCCAAAAACCAGAGGATGCTCACTACTTGGGTCCAAATACCCTCCCAGGTGCCTCCACTATTCTGGCCACAAAATCAGAAAACTTTTCAACAACCTTGCAGCATTTTGATCCTCTAGGCAGCTACAAACAAGTTTCCAAACAGGCCTTGTCCCTGACTTCAATGTTTCCTGTGTCCAGGCAAAACCTAGATCCTTCCCAAGTTTGTCCCAGCAGCTGGTTGTTACATTGCCCGAGATGGCAAACCAGGGAGCTACTGTCTCAACTTCCCTAAGAAATCTTTCTACTGTGCTTTTCTTTAGTTTCAACCCTTTTATTTCCTTTTTACCTTTAAAAAGATTGCTTGTGTCATTAACCAGTTATAACCAAGCCCACTTAAATGAAAACAAACATTTATAAACAATATTTGGGAATTTGGGCATCATTCTTTCCAAACTACTTCCTGCTGGTAGGGGACGCTGTCATGGAGGATCCTAAGAAGATCCACAAATCTTGGCTGCAGACATTTCTTCAGGGGGTCTTGCTTGATCAAACCACATTAGTCTAGAAGTAATCCACAGCTTTTTATTTGCTGTGGAAACAAGAATAGAAATCCTTTTCCCCAGTAACTTGTCCTTAAGCTTACATTTTTGAGTCAAAGAATTTTTAAAATATATAAATTGGATCAGTCCAGCAGCATTTCTTTTATCAGTAGTTGTTATTTTTTCAGCAATCAAATAATTTAAAGACAACAGAATCGCGTATAGTATCCAAAATTTCTCTGTGCTTTCCATCTTTACGTGGCTTTTTTATTACTCTAATTCTTCTACTTCTAGTTTTACATATTTTGAGACAGGGTTTCTCTGTATAACTTTTATCTGTCCTGGAATTCCCTCTGTATACCAGGTTTACTTTGAAATCACAGAGATCTGTTTGCCTCTGCCTCCCGAGTGCTGGGATCAATGGCGTGCACCACCACACCCATCCACTCTACTTCCTTTTTTCTTTTTTAAACCTTAGTCCAAACCCAGAACTTCATTGCTCCTTACCAGAGACCTTATCGCCTCTTTACTGAGGGCCTTAGCTTGGTCCCAACCTACCTGGGACTTTCCAGTCCACTGCCCTGACTTGTCCAGTCGACTGCCCTGACTTGTCCAATCCTGGAACTTTATCGCTGCTTACCAGAGACCTTATCGCCTCTTTACTGAGGGCGTTAGCTTGGTCCCAACCTACCTGGGACTTTCCAGTCGACTGCCCTGACTTGTCCGAACACGGAACTTTATTGCTTCTTACCAGAGACCTTATCACCTCTTTACTGAGGACCTTAACTTGATTCCAACTTACCTGGGACTTACCAGTCGACTGCTCTGACAGCAGGAAGTTCTGAGCCGTTCACCCATGGAGAGTTCCCCCATACAGGCCACCACTTGTTGCGCGCCTACCTAGGCTGGCAAGGAAATATGCAACCATGACTCTTTTTCAAGCACTTTTATTCAGGATCCTTGTACATCAGCTTCCTCTGCTCCCATCAGCTTCTGTTTCTCCCATCAGCTTCTGCTGCTTCTCTCATCAGCTTACACTTCTCTCAGCCCTAGCAAGTCCTTAAGTGTGCTCACAGCCCAATCAGCTTATGCCACCTGGTGATCCCAGATAGGCCACAGAAGGAGGATGCACACCAGATCCATCAAGCACTTCCAAATAAGGCTTGTTTACAGCTAAGCGCGAACTGCCTGGCATCCAGCCAGGCGCCATCTTGGGGCTGTGGCTTCCCACAGAGAACTCTAAGAGACCTTAAATAAATTAGCTTTGGAGTCTGGTGCATACTGGGTGTCTCTTCTTCCCTTTACTCTCTACCAAGTGAGGAATTCCTCATACCAGATGGGCCTTACTCCTTTTGAAATCATGTATGGATCTCCTTCCATAATTCCTAGCCCACAGAGTGATCTTACTCCTACCCTAGATGATTATAACACCATCCAAAAGCTACAACACACTCACCAACAAATTTAACCTTGACTCAAGGCCATTTATGAATCTATTGCCTATCCCAAACCCCACAGGTTCTGGCAGGGCAATTGGGTCTTCATCCTCAGGCACCAAAATAAAACCTTAGAGCCTAGGTGGAAAAGGCCCTTCATGATCCTGATGACCACCCCTATGGCCATCAAAGTACATATGATTGCCATGTGGGACCATTTCTCACATGCCAGACCTACAGACCCATTTACAGTACTGGAAGACTTCCGAGGGGGGGGGGACTATCCAAACATACAACAAACCCATACATTGGAGATATGATCCTTCTTGATGCACCTGCCCCTGTATCTGCTTCTGCTCACCATAACAGCTGACAAATAAAAAACAAAAACAAACAAACAAACAAACAAAAAAATCATTCCCCCTCAGAACTTAACCTGGCAACTTTATAACGCAGAGACTGGAAAGGCCCTAAACCAGACATCCACAATAGGAATACCTGGAACTTGGTACCCCGACATCTCTTTGGATCTCTGTCAATTGTTTATAAACTGCTGTTGCCCTGATTTAGTTGATGCCCATCACTTTGACCCTGGCCTTACGGCTTGTGGGAATGTCTGGGTGAGGTCCACAACACAGCCAGAAGGCTCCAAGCCAGTAACCCTCATTTCTATGTCTGTCCAAGACACCTTTCTAAATTTGACACATGTGGAGGGACTTCCTATTATCATTGTAAGTGTTGGACTTGTGTGTCCACTGGACATACCTGGTGGACTCTCCCCCTTAGAAGATATCTCATCCAAGACATGTAAGCCTCAACCAATGTCAGGGCAGAGCTTCAAAGTTGATGAGTATCAATGTGAAACCCCCTAATCTTAATTTTCACCCTGAAAGATAAACAAACAAAAGTCGGGTGGCAAACAGGTTGTACTTGGGACTAAGGATTTATGACAAGAATCTTGTATTTGGTGAAGACATTGGGTCCTTGTTTGGGCTGCAGCTCTATATCCAAAAACCAGAGAGCAAAATTAGACCTTTATGGGTTCAAATCAGATTCTGTTGGACAAGACCATATTTGATACCAATAGTGCCCCACTTTCTTACCCCACTGTCTAACCAGCAAATTTTAAAAATGATGCTCCAACAATCATACTTACTTCTAGATGCCACCAGTCCTAATGTTACAAAGTCATGTTGGATCTGTTATGATATAGTTCCACCATATTATGGAGAGATAGCAGTCCCGGCGGTGGGGTGGGGAGGATATTTAATTGAAAGTAATCCCAACCAAAGTCACTGGAACTCTAACTCTTTAACTTTACAGCAAGTTTCTGGTCAAGGAACTTGTGTAGGCACTGCCCCATCTACTTACTCTCACCTCTGCAACCGAGCAAATTCAATCACTAATTCAAACAGGTATTTGGTTCCCATTTAATGACACCTAATGGACTTGGTCCTCAGGTGGCCTCACCCCCTGTGTGCACACTGGAATAAATAAGGAACCAAGGACTTCTACATTATGATCTTATTATTCACCAGAATCATCTACCATACATACGCTCAATTATTAGATTTCATGGATCGTCATAAAACTGAAAGAGAGGCTTTGGCTGCAATTACCCTCATCCTCTTAATAGGTGCATGTATAACCATAGGTATAGGGAATGCAGACTATGGCTCTCATACAACAAGGGAAACATTATTCAGCATTAAAGTAAGCCTAGACAATGACCTCAAAAGAATAGGACATTTCATTACCCATTTACAAGATTCTCTCTTGATTCAGCTCAAGATTCTCATAAGCTGAAGTAGTCCTACAAAATCATAGATGTCTGGACTTATTATTCCTTCAGCAAGGGGGACTATCTGTAGCTCTAAGGGAAGAAATGTGCTTTCATCGTGACCATTCAGGCCATAAAGACAGTATGGCCCAAATAAGGAAAGGATTAGAAAAGTGAAGAAAGAAATGTGAAGATCAACAAGGGTGATTTGATTCCTGTTTTAACAAATCGCCTTGGTTTAGAACATTCATATCAACACTTATAGGAACTTTAACTGCATTTGCTCCATTCCGTTCCCTACATTTTAAATAGATTGGTCCAATTTATAAACATAGATTACGTATTATTCAACTCATGGTACAAAAGTCACAGAACTAGAGGCATGTTGTGCGCCTACCCTTGACCAGCAAGGAAGATGCAACGCTGGGAAGATCTTCTTCATGAAATTTTAATCAGGATCCTTGAACATGCTTCTTCTGCCCCTGGGGAAATGCCCACACAGGCTTAAATCCCCTTGTGCTGACCAACCCCAGTGACCCACATGGACCCAGCAGATAGGCTACTCTAATGTGGAAGCAAACAGGCTGAACAGGCTTAACCAAATAAGGACTTGTTTCCTCCAGAGAGCACTCACCATCAGGGAGGTGGAAGGTGGAAGCCAGCACCATCTTTAAGGTGCGGCAATTTGCAGCTCTCTACAGAGGCAAGATTATTAGTTAAATTTTTACAAACTATGATTGAGTTGTGACTACAAAAGAGGAGATAATGCAAGGGTTAAAAATCAAATAAACCTCAGACACGTTTATGGAATAGAGTAAATACATCTTGATCTCCTTGATACCCAGTTCTACCCCATTCAAAGAAATTTAATAGATATACTTCAGCAAATTTTTAGAGTAAAGCAGAGTGAGCCAACTCCACACTGATCTCAGAGTTACTCAGTTCCACATCCATTCAAGGAGAAAAAAACCAAAACTAAACAAAGGAAAACAAAAAAACAAAAACAATAACAAACACAAAAAAACAGACTACTTTCAGGAAAAGTGAAAAATTCATGGTGGAAACCTGAAACTACAGAATGTTCCCTCCTAATAATAACCAATGAAAATATGGCAAAAACATATTGAATTGCCGAAAATATGAATTTCTCTGACCCTGCAAAATGTCAACCAATCAGAAACAAACCCCACCCACTGAGGAAATTTTTTAATGTTTTCCTGTATAAGAGCTTGGCTAAATTCTTTAAGGTACCTCATTCTGGTGAGTGTTATATCACTTCCCCAGTGTAGGTCCTGACTGAATTGTAAACAATAAAACCTTGCAATTTGGGATTGTATTTTGTTCATTGGGCTTCAGGAGTCTTCCTGACTTGATTATACTATATCTGTCACTAACTATTACACTCAAGCCTCCCATCAACTACCACTATCTTCTTACAAAACACTTGGATCAGGCCTTTACCTTGACTGGACATCTCTGCACAAAAACATGATAGCTGGACTCAAACCCTAGAGTCTGGTCAACACTCTTCACCTGGCTGCCCCACTCTCTGCACTGTAACAAGTATGTTTTTCACCAGCCTGCCTGGACCCACAGCTGTGCCAGCCAGTCCCAATTAACACACAGAGACTCTGTATTTGTTACAATGGTGTTGGCCAGTTACTGGTTTCTTTTGGCTAGCTCTGTCTTAATGATTAACCCATTTCTACTAATCTAAGTATTTCCACGTGGTCTCATCTTAACAGAGAAAGGGCCCAGACCTCTGTTCTCTCCAGCCTCTACATGTTGACTCCCCCCACCTACTTCCTCTTTCCTCCTTGTCTCCTAGTCGCTCCTATCTTCCTTTCCTATTGGCCAACAGTGCTTTATTCATTAACCAATACAAGAAACATATCTACAGAATGGCATCTCCCATTATTGCACAATCCTTGTTCTCAGTGCTCACATCTACTGGGTGAACTTGCAAACCACTCCAGAATTTTTGAAAGACCCTCTGCTTATCAAGCTGAGAATGTGGTGAACTTTGAACTGCAAACACAGATAAGAGCTCCTAAGTGCTACAAAGGTTCTTTTCTGTCACCATCTACTGAATCAACATATGCCTCAAACTATGAACAGCACAGACACATTGTTGAGATCCCATTTACCAAGGAATTCAGTAAGTTGTTGCACTACAATCAGATTCCTGACTGAGTTTGACTACTGCTAGAACCACCAAGAAAAATTGTCTTTTCCAATTCAGTAATTTAAAAAGCTCCACACAATATTTGACTCCTCCTACCCTTAAATACCTCAGCTTTGCATCCACCACTTTATGTCACTCAGTTTAAGCACAACAATTGAGAGTCCAAAGCTTATTGATGTAATAACATTACCTTTGCTTTGTAGTCAGGGTCTCTGGATTAGTGTGGGCTATTCTGGAATTCATTACATTGCTCCAGATAACATCAAACTCACTGAGATTACATCGTCTCAACTTCCTGACTGCTAGCATTAAGGTATGCACAACCAAACCATATCCACGAAGGCTTGGAGTGAGGGAAGGGGAACTCACAAAGATATTACATATTTAAGACAACTCACTTCCTCATACTGCTTTATCATACAATGGAATGGAGGGATATCTGGCCAGACAAGGACAAGGTGTACCACAACAACTTACCAATCAGCCCAGTAGATATTTTCTCCAATACACTCTAGATATCACCAGAATCTACCCTCTGTATCAGATCATTCCTGGTGGTTGAAACTTTAAGTACCTGGCCTTAAATATCTGCTCCTTCCAGGAAACTTCCAACCTCTCCTAAGTTTATATTACCTTCATATCCAGCAAACTTTCCCTTTGCTGGGAACATAATCTATCTACAAACAAATCCAATGGAAGCCTGGACATATGGCCTGCACTTTTCTGTCAGAAGTAGAAACACTTAGTGCTAGGTTCCTTGAGAGCTGAAAACATAGGCCTTTGCCCTGCCCTGTCTGTAATCCAACACAAACAAAACTGGGAATTTATGGTGGGTGACCAACCCAGAAAATGGGCCTCTACACAGCATGCAGTCCCATGCTCATTCCATTATATTACTGTGTACTATTTATATTCTTCCTTAATTACTTTCTCTTCTTTCTTCCTTTCTTCTCTTCAGTGGAAACTGTGTCTTTTTACATAGTTCTATCTGCACTAGTCATAATATGTACATTACACTAGAAAGACCCTAAGAGAGAACCTCATACCAATGCATTATTTCTGCTGGGATTAAACATTAAGGCCACACAGAACAGCTCCATCAACATAATCAAAACTTTGAGATAGACAAATGTCTGCTCAACGGTCCAATTTCCAATTGTATGTATGAGTACAGAATGCACACATGGCACTGGAGTTGCCCATGAAAACTAGAAGATGGTCCAAGATGCCAGCAATGCAAGCATGGAGCCACACAACTTGGATGGTGGTAACTGATGTAGATCCATAGTACATGTTCTTTATCTTTGAGCCAACTCAAGTGCCCAAGAACTTAATTTACTTAGTATTGTGCCAAATTATGAAGAACTGAGAGACATGAGGAATTTTATTGAAATCAATTTATTGGTTTAAGATAAGGAATAAAAAATACAATGAGAGAGAGAGAGACAGAGAGACACACAGAGAGAGACAGAGAGAGACAGAGAGAGACACAGAGAGAGAGACACAGAGAGAGAGCCAAGAGAGGCTATACCTTCATAAAATTCTCATTCAAGCCAAATCTTTGGGCCCGTTCTTTGCATTGCCTCTTCTTGAGGTACAAAAAAATCAGTGTTCTGGCAGTGGCATCGTTTATTTGGGGATGAACACTCTGCACTTTTGCTGCCTCCTTGGATCATTGGATAGGACACAGGAGGAGGAAGCTCACCAGATCCATCAAGCACTTCCAGATAAGGCTAGTTTACAGCTAAGCAGTAACTACCTGGCATCCATCCAGGTGCCATCTTGGGGCTGTGGCTTCCCACAGTTGAAAATTCTAGAAAAAAGTAATCACATCCTAGAGGAATAGACAGCAAGAGAAAAATCAAATGCAGCGCTAAAATACAAAGAGAATAAAAATAAATCAATAAAACAAAAGAGTAGGTTTAGGAAATCAAGACAGACAAACCCTACCCAAATTTTTCAAAGGGCAGAGAGAAAACACCCACATTAACAACATCAGAAATGAAAATGACACCAAGGAAATCCAAACAAATGGATTATAATTTATAAAGTATAAATTATAAGTTATAAGATATAATAAACATAAAACTTCAAATAAGTTATAAGTTACAAGACATTCTTTAAAAGTATACACTCTTATCATATTGGAAATGCAAAAAGAAATGGGTAATTTACAATAGTTAAAACTTATCAAAGTTTAATCAGAGTCTTAAGCATTTTATGCAGACCTATAACCTCTACAGAATGGAAATGGCCTTTAAAATCTCCCAAGCAAAAGGCCAGGCCACATGGTTTTAGCACAAACTTCTTATTTCATTATTCAATTTATTTATTCTGTATGTTTTCACATCATTTATCTCGATCCCATTCATTCCTTGTTCCTTCACATCTACCCTCTGCCCCTGCATTCCCCTCAACCAAATAAAAAATTAAGAAAAAATTGAAAGTACAATTTTTTTTGAGGAAGGAATTAAAAATCTTATCATGGAAGCTTCAATATTACCCAACAAGTCACACCGTACACTCCTTGGCTGTTACATCTCTACTTGCAAGTGTTCACTGCAAAGAACCATTGTTCGAGTTCCAGGCCCTTAGTCTCCACTACACTTTCGATGCTGGGGCCTCCACTAAGACTCTTCCTGGATTTCTTGTTGCAACCCTGTGGGTCAGATCTTTTTTATATGCCTCAGCAGACCTTAAATGGAGTGGTTGTTGGGCAGGCCAAGTCACAGCCCTGGATCTGGGCCTGGGAAGCTGTAGGGCTGGTCCAGTGCAGCTATACCACACTCATGATTTTGGGGATGGCTCACGCTTCTGCTATCAGGGTTGGATCTGTTGTGCTGCACTGGTGTGGCCCAGAGTCTGCTATCCAGCTGCTGCAGCTGGCCCTCTCTCAATTTATAATGGAGAAAATGCCCTTCAACTTGTGTCAACTTGACATGAAACTATCTAGCACAGAGGGTATAAAAGCTGGAGGAGCAAAAGGCAGGGCCAGGTGGATCTCTGAATTGAATGACAACCCAGTCTGCAAAGCAAGTTTCAGAACAGCCAGAGATGTTATAAAGAACAACCTTATCTTGAACACCCCCCAAGGATCCTGGATGGAGAAGACATTTAAGGCCAGGCCCTTGAAGTAAAGCTTTATAGTCACCAAGAGTGTACTGGGCAAGTTTGGAGAGCCTACTGAAATCCAGAGTGAGTTGGCCACTAAATTCCCTATGTAGATGTGAGGGTGAGTTGGGGTAACTTGGTCTTGCCTGCCCCAGGGTGCCCTCACTCCCTTGTTAGAGACGGAGGACTCCAGCGGAAGGAGAGAGGACTTGGTACTTGTGAATTCTGAGTATGGTTCCTTCCCACTGCTAGGCTCCAGGTTTCCAAAGGCCTCAAGAGCCAGCAAGGAACCCATACTTCATGGTACCTAGCAAAACCCTAATGCAACCAAGCCTCCAAGTGCCTCCAGTCCCTAGAAAGAACCTATGTCTCCTCGTGCACCCAGGAGCACCAATGGAGCAACCAATGATAAAAATGCCCTAGAGCGACCAGATCTCTTAAGCACCAGGAAGCAGTAAAATGGAAGCAGGTCTTCACATGTCCTCAGGTCCTCAAGGCAGCCCTGCTGCCTTGGTTCTTCAGGATCTCTGGTTCTCCCAGACTTTCCAGAGCTGCAAGATCTGCAAGATCATGAGATAGAACCCCATTATCAGTCAGCATCTTGTGAATCATTTGCACAACCAGCTCCAGTTCAAGATGCAGAACTCAGCCTAGACTGGTGAATTTAGCACAGCTTCAATAGCAGCTCAGAAACAAATCTACTGGCAAAGTAAAGGAGACTAAATCAGCTACACCATTCCATCCTCAGATGATGGGCAAGAGGACTCCACTGCCATCTGGGCCCAGCTTTTTGGTTGAACATATCTGTGAATTGGATACCTCTCTAAATCAAGCATCCCAACCAAAGTTCTTTTACCTTTTTTATTTTCCTGAAAAGTTAAAATTTCATTTTATATATACCAACCCCAGTTCCCGCTTCTCCCCTTCTACTACCCCTGACCCTTGACTTTCCAACCTCATTCACTCCTCCAAGTGCATAAGGCCTTCCTTGGGGATTTGACAATGTTGGCATACCAAGTTGAGGAAGGACCACACCCTTCTCTTTGTATCAAGTCTGAACAAGATAACCCACCACAAGGAATATGTTCCAAGAAGACAGTCATGTACCTGGGATAGATACTGTGGCCAATTCCAGGGCCCCATGTATGTAGGCCCCCAGAATGTGTGTGCCAGTTTGGTATCATGCAGCCAACAAGACATTTTGCACTTCTCACTGTTCAATTTAAGAATTCTTGGCCACACACACACACACACACACACACACACACACACACACACTCACCCAGAGATAAAACCAGGAATTAACTATCTCTGGTCATTTATAGCCCTTATTATCACTGTATTCAACTCAGGTATAAAAACAAAACAAAACCCACAGGTTAACAGAATGGATAAAAAAATAGGATCCATTATTCTGCTGCAAACAATAAACACACTCAGCTTTAAAGACAGGCATCACCTCAGAGTTGGGAAAAGAGTTTCCAGTAAATAGACATAACATCTATAGAACGTTTCATCCAAAAAACATGAAAGAACATACCTTCAGCAGAGGCAGTGATACATAAGTGGGCTGAGGTCTGGTCAGACCCAACACCAGCTCCAGGATATCTGCATTTCAGGTTGTTCCTTTTGGGGAATTTACAGATTGTATTTTGCCCATTTTTTTCCTGAACAATATCTGGAAGGATAATGAACAAAAAAGGTCAGGGTTAAGACCCTTATGCCCCAGCCTAGGCTACAAGGTCTAGAAGATGAATAGGAAGGCTGGATCTACCAGACAACCACCTCCTCACAAATAGTAGTAGGAATCCTGATGCCAAGAAGGAAAGATTAAGAGACGATGAGTTATGCACTGATAAACCTGGGAATAAGAAAACTTCAGCAAAAGTCCAGGGTTTCACTGGGAGACCTGTCAGCTTTGCTCATGAGATCCTATGGAGCTGTTGCATAGATACAGGGTGCACCTGAATTAAGTAGAATAGGTCCAGCCCTGGGTGCAAATACATCACAATTTCACAACTTTCCTTAGCTGCCTAAAGCTGTGTAGCAGCACTGGGAATTGGGGACTCTGGTTAACTATGTAGGGGCTGGGGAAGGGGAGCTGATGGGAGCGGGGCTATTCTGTGTCAGGAAGAGAGGATCAAGAGAGTCAGACATTACCTGCTACTTTGACACCCAATTGCTTTGTGGCATACATGAAGCATTTCCTGTGCTGGCATTTTAGAGCAATTGGGGAAACTTGCAGCCCTGTAGAGTCTGAGAGAACCAGAGTGTCTGGAGAACCATGGACAGCAGGGCTCTTTTGAGGACTGGAGGACATCTGAAAACCTGGGTACATTTTACTGTTTCCCAGTGATTGGAGACATGGCCACCATGGAGGACCTGGATGCATTTCCTTACTTGACCTCATTGGTGCTCCTGGGGAGCATGAGAGGACACAGGTTCCCTGTGGGACTTGAATGCACTTGGAGGGTTGATTGCACTGGTGCTTCTTGGGTTTTATGGGGTCTGGGTTCCTTGCTGGCTCTTGAGGCTTTTGGAAACTTGGAGCCTAGCGGTGGGAAGGAACCATACTCAGAATTCACAAGTACCAAGACCTCTCTCCTTCCCCTGGTGCCCACTGTCTCTAACAAGGGAGTGAGGGCACCATGGGCCAGGCAAGACCAAGTTACCCCGCATCACCCTCACCATCTATGTAGGCACTTTAGTGACCAACTCACTCTGGATTTTAGCAGGCTCTCCCAAACTGCCCCATACACTCCTGGTGACAAAAACTTTACTTCAACGGCCTGGCCTTAAAAGTCTTCTTCATCCAGAATCCTTCCAGCTCCTGTTTCTTTTGGGGGTTGTTCAAGTAGGGGTTGCTCTTTATAACATCTCTGATAGTCTTGGAACTTTCTCCGCATACTCAGCTGTCCTCAAATTCATAGAGACCCACCTGACCCTGCCTTTGTTCCTCCAGATCTTATACCCTCTGTGCTGGATAGTTTCAAGTCAAGCTGACACAAGGTAAAGGTCTTTTTCTTAATTAGTCATTGATGAAAGTGAGCTGAGCCCATTCTGGGTAGTACCACATCTGGGCTGGTTGTCCTGTGCTGTATAAGAAAGCAAGATGATTCAAGTGGAAGTGGTTAATGCATTTAATTCTAGAATTCATAAGTTACAATCTCTGAGGCAGTAGGATCTCTGTGAGTTTTAGGACAGCCTGGTCGTCTACTGAGCAAGTTCTAGGATAGCCAGGGCCACATAGACAAAAACTCTTTTAAAAAACAACACCCCCCCAAAAAAATACCAAAAGGCAAAAAAGAAAAAAAGAAAGAAAAGTGGAAAAGTTAGCTGAGAAAAATGTCCATAAGCAGCTTCCACTTGTGGCCTCCATCTCAGCTCCTGCCTCCTGCTTCCTGTCCTGTTTGAATGCCTATCATGACTTCTTTTGATGGCAATCAGTGATATGGAAACATAGACCAAATGAATGCCTTTGTTCCCCAAATTGCTTTGGTCATGGTATTTCATCCTTACAATAGAGACTTTAAGACAAATTTGTACCATGAGAGTGGGGCATTGCCATGACTGACATGAACATGTTTGGGAGAGGACTGTGCAACGACTTTGGAACTTTTAATTAGAAAAACACTCAGTGTTGGGATCTCTTTAAACCTGTGTTGTCAGAGTGTGGAAGGTAAGGATGATGAGAGCGATGAATAAGATGGAGGTATGGCTTGTGAAGTTCAAGTGGGAAATTTACAGATGCTATTCCAGCCATTTGTTATTTGAAATTAAGATACTGTGGTTCTGATTAGAGTAGCCTGAAAAGTCAGTTGTGAATAACAAGTGACACTACACAGCAGTCACTGCTGTGGAACCTCCAGGTGGCGCCCGCGAACAGGGACCCGAAGGATAGGTAAGCTTCCTCCTTTTCTTTTCCCCTCACAGTCAGGAACGGCTCTTACCAGGACGCTGCAGGTCCGCGGGTAAAGGATCACCGGTTAAGCGTAAGTAATCACCCAACAAGGGAATCATGGGGCATCATATACAGGACTCTATTAAGGCCTGCTCAGATGCCTCACCTGCAATAGTCCAGGGAATGGCCTATGCAGCAGCTATGAAGGGACAGAAATTTAGCGCCTATGTTAAAAAGACATATGGAGGAGGCAATAGAGGCTCCTCCGAACCCACATGCTTCAATTGTGGGAAGCCAGGACATTTGCAAAAGGATTGCCATAAAGGCAAGAAAGGGAGTCCTGGCCTTTGCCCAAGATGCAAAAAAGGGAAGCACTGGAGGAATGAGTGCAAATCAAAATTTCTTAAGGACGGCACTCCACTCACTAAAACTGAGGAAGAGGATGAGCCTAGAAGGTCAAAAAACTAGGTCAGGGGTGTTCTCCTAACCCGGCACCCAAGGGAGACATGGAATCTCCTAGCCAGGGTAATTTAAACCCTGAAGCTCCTGAATTTACAATACATGATCTGCCAAGGGCTACACCAGGGAGTGCTGGCTTAGATCTGGCCAGCAGTCAAGATCTGATCCTGTCAAAATGGGATGGAGTTTCCTTGATACCTACTAAGGTATCAGGACAACTCCTCCCTCAGACAGTAGGACTGATTGTTGGACGAAGCTCCAATTATCAGAAAAACTTTGAGGTGCTTCCTGGGGTGATAGATGCAGATACTGACAATGATATTAAGATCATGGTAAGGCCATTGGCAGAAACTATACAAATACATAAAGGACAAAGAATAGCACAATTGTTGCTATTACCATATGTGAAGTTGCCTAATCCTATATTAAAAAAAACAGGGTCCTCTCTAATGGGACTGGGGACTGCATCAGGAGTTATGCAAAGATCCATGATTCTTACATGGGAGGATGAAGGAAAGACTGGACATATACAGCCCTATGTTTTACCTTCTCTCCCCTTCACTTTGTGGGGAAGGGACATGCTGAACTCCATGAATGTTAAATTAGTAACCTCAGATAATTTGAATAAACAGCATTTTACATAGGGGCCACTGAAGAAAAGTTATATGCAGATAAAATAGAATGGCTGACTCAGGAGCCTGTATGGGTGAGTCAGTGGCCCCTTACTGAAGAAAAGATACAGGCTCTTGAACAATTAGTGCAAGAACAATTGGCAAAAGGTCATATAATGGAGTCCAACAGCCCCTGGAATACCCCGGTATTTGTTATTAAGAAAAAATCAGGAAAATGGAGACTCCTACAAGACTTGAGAGCAGTAAATGCTGTTATGAAAGATATGGGGCCACTTCAACCTGGCCTTCCATCACCAGTGGCTATTCCACAAGGATGGAAAATAATTGTCATAGACTTACAGGATTGCTTTTTCACGATCTCATTGCATCCTGAGGATTGTGAACGTTTTGCCTTTAGTATCCCTTCAATTAACTTTAAACAGCCATATAAGAGATATCAATGGGTAACCTTGCCTCAGGGAATGAAAAATCCCCCAACATTATGTCAGAAATTCATAGCTCAAGCCTTACAGCACATTAGAAGTAAATATAAAGATGTGTATCTTATACACTATATGGATGATATTTTGCTTGCACATCCTGATGGAGAAAAAATAGAGATCATCTTACAAGAAACAATTCAGAAATTAACTCAATATGGGCTAATAATTGCTCCAGAAAAAGTTCAAAAAGAACCGCCATTACTGTATTTAGGACAGATACTCACTCCTCAAGCAATTAGCTCACAAAAATTGTCTATTAGAAGAGATAAATTAAGAACTTTAAATGATTTTCAAAAATTATTAGGAGATATTAACTGGCTGAGACCATATTTGAAAATAACTACAGGAATGTTAAGTCCCCTGTATCAAATATTACATGGAGATTCAAATCCAAAATCTCCCAGAGTTTTAACAACAGAAGCTGTTGAGGCTTTGACTTTAGTTGAAAAGGCACTAGCACAAGCCAAAGTAAAACAGATTAATTATGAAAAGCCATGGGAATTATTGATACTCCCCACTAAATATACTCCCACTGCTTGTCTCTGGCAGACAGGAATATTAGAATGGTTACATTTACCTCATACTCAAGCCTAGATGTTAGCTGATTTTCCTTACTCATGTTCTCTTTTAATTACGAAGGGAAGGATAAGATCAAAAGAATTATTTGGCCGAGAACCACATAATATTGTAACTCCTTATAATAGAGGACAAATAGATCAATTATTGCAAAATAATGATGATTGGATTTTAGCCTTATTAAATTATACAGGTCAAATTAAATATCATTATCCTAAGCATCCTATTATAGAATTTGCCAAGACAATAGAAATTATCTTCCCTATTTGGTTCTCACCTTCCCCCCTCGAGCAGGCTATGCTTGTTTTTACAGACGGCTCTTCCTCCGGAAAGGCTGCGGTCTATACCCTAGACCATGGCGCGTTCTGGGAGGAAGGGAAAGGAAACTCTGCACAGCAAGCAGAAATTTCTGCTATGATCTTGGCCTTTACTAAATTTTCCCAACCTTTTAATTTATATACAGATTCTAAGTATGTGGTGAATTTGTTTCCGGCATTGGAAACTGCCCTTTTATCCGGAAAGTCACCAATCTTACCCCTTTTACAGAGATTACAAGAACTAATACAACAAAGGCAGTACAAATTCTTTATAGGTCATATTAGGGGACATTCAGGTCTTCCCGAACCTTTAGCCCAGGGAAATGCCATGGCTGATTTACTAACCCAGACACAAGGTGCATTTTCAATACAAGAGGCACAAGAAAGTCATGCTTTGCATCATCAAAATGCAAGGGCATTAAAGCATATGTACCATATTACTAGAGGACAGGCAAGACAAATAATGAAGCAGTGTCAACACTGCCCAATAGCTCATCATCCCTTGAAAATGGGAGTAAACCCTAGAGGTTTAAAAGCCAATGTAATTTGGCAAATGGATGTGACCCATATCTCATCCTTTGGAAAATTATGCTATGTTCATATGGTCATAGATACTTTTTCTCATTTCATACATGCTTCGGCCCGAACAGGGGAAGATGTAAAAGATGTAATTCAGCATCTTATTCAGAGTTTTCAAATGATGGGTGTACCCTCACAGATAAAAACAGACAATGGGCCTGCATATACAGCAAAAGCCTTTGAACAGTTTTGTATGCAATGGCATATACAACATATTACAGGTATCCCTTATAACCCACAAGGACAAGGGATCATTGAAAGAGCACATCAGACTTTGAAAATGCAAATACAAAGATTACAACAGGCTAATAAATATTTCACTCCACATCATGTGTTGTCTCATAGCTTGTTCACCCTGAATCATCTCAATAAAGATGACAGGCATTTTACTGCCGCCCATAAACATTGGGCAAAAGAAGGGCTCGATAGCCCCCTGCCAAAAGTTTTATGGAAGGATTTGCTTTCCGGCCTATGGAAAGGCCCAGATGTTTTAATTACTTCGGGACGAGGGTATGCTTGTGTGTTTCCACAGGAAGCCGATTCCCCCATCTGGATTCCAGACAGACTCGTCAAGCCAGCTCCTCCAGAAAAGAAGGAAGCGATGGCAGAGACGACAGCAGAAGCAGC
Organism: Cricetiscus sungorus; assembly: GCA_030556225.1. Lineage (NCBI taxonomy): Eukaryota > Metazoa > Chordata > Mammalia > Rodentia > Cricetidae > Cricetiscus > Cricetiscus sungorus. Next base: position 82,584 of record JANBXA010000444.1, read on the forward strand.
TCCAGCTCACCATGAAGAAAATGAAACTGACCTCGAGCAGAGACAGACTGACATGGACGAAGATTCGTCATCTGACACGGGAAGCGAAACAGCTGCTTCTTGTTCAGGGGAAGCCCCTGACAGCGTCTATGTATTTTATTGCCTTTTTGTCTTTGATCTCGGGCCCGAAGGGAATGGAAGGGATTTCCTACTGGGCCTACGTCCCAAATCCCCCTATTTTGCACCCTGTAGGCTGGTTTGACTCAGAGCCACTAAAAATGTTAACTAATGATTCAGTCAGGCTAGGCGGAGCTCAGGACTCTGACGCTCGCCAACACACATCCTCCTTTATAACCTTTGAGGGCAAAGCAGATTCACTGCCTATTTGCATTGCTCTGCAAGAGAAAATGCCTTATGGCTGCCTGAGCACCCGCTACAGCACATTCTTAACAGACGGACCTGACCGCAAGAATGCAAATAAGAGGTGGATATGGGAGATTCAGATGCAAACCTTAGGGGATAAAAATTATAATGATTCCTTTCCTAAAGTGACTGATCTTCCTATAGAACCTTGTATTCAAAGATACCGTGACAAGGATCAATTTTGGGACTCATCTTTAACTAAATTTCCAGCATGGTTAACATGTGGTTTTCCTGATTCTCCTTCTTGGTATAAACCTTCAAGTTTTGATTATAAGATTTGGGATTATTCAAATTCTAACTCAGGTGCTAAGCAGACTAGCACTGGGAAGGGTCCTTATGAAAATTACATTGATACTCATAAGAAAAAATTCCATAATTATGTTTGGCAAGGTTATGGGGAGCCACTTCGCCGATGGTTCTCCCCTGGCTTTGTTGAGCCTACCTGGGTGATAAAAACAGATAATCATTCCAGAAAATATACAGATTTGTTTTGCCCTGTAGCTGCCTCTAATATGTTTTTGGAAAAGAAACCTAATCATACTAAATCTGAACCCATTGGTCTTAAGGCTTGTATTGCCTATCCTAATGCTTTGTTGTTAGCTCAATCTGCTATGGTAATTATTACTAAGGATGGGAATTCTTATAAAATTGTATGTCATTTCTATAAATTAACAAATTGTATTACCTCTACTGAACCTAAGGATCTAGGAGTAATGTTAATTGTGAAAAGGCCGCCCTTTGTTATGTTACCTGTTGAATTAGGAAATGACCCTTGATATGACAATTCAGCCATGCAAGTTTTAGAAAGTTTGAATGCCCTGGTTAGGCCCAGACATTTTGTTGCAGCACTTATTTTGGGAATTACCGCCCTGATTTCGATTTTAACCACCTTTGCAGTAGCCACCACTGCTTTAATGCAAGAAATACATACAGCTCATTATGTTAATGCCTTAAATAAGAATATTTCTTTTGCTTTATTAGAACAAAAAGCAATAGATAAGAAGTTGGAAGCAAAAATCAACATTTTAGAAGAGGTTGTCTTAGCCCTCGGGCAGGATATGGCTAATCTAAAAACCACTCTCTCTGCTCGCTGTCATAGCAACTTTAAATCAATTTGTGTCACCCCTCTTCCTTATAATGCCTCTCAACCTTGGGATAAAGTCAAAGCTCATTTGCAGGGAATATGGCAGGATAATGATATTACGCATGATATGAATGCTTTGCAAAAAGACATTTCAGCTGTTAGCCAGTCACAGCTACAATTAGGAGGATTACAGAAATTAGCCACAGATTTAGAAAAAGGTCTTCGGAGCCTTAATCCATTGGATTGGATTCAATATTTTATATTCATTGGAATAATTATCCTCCTGGTACTGTTGGTCATTTTTCTCTTTCCATGTCTCTTAAAATGCCTTTTCTCTTCTTTACAGAATGTCAGACAGGAGGTGTTTGAGCTTCATTTTAAAAACAAAAAAGGGGGAACTGCCACGTCCACAGCAGTGACTGCCATGTAGTGTCACAAGATGCCACGCATTTGGCCGGTTAGCGCTGAAGGATTGGGGTATGAGCTCCCTGGAGCGTGGCCCCAGGCTTCCCCTTGGCAATCAGCGACCGTGATGGGACTTGTTGCCAAAAGCAAATCTCTGTTTTGGAGATGGCAGTGGAGCGCATACTCCTGGCATTCTGCATGATTTCCCTCTGTGTACTTTATTTGTTCTATTTACAGCTGACCGCATACCAAGAAATCAAAGTACAGAATGAAACTGAGTTAAATGACTCAAGCTTCCTCAATTCGGCTCCTCCGCTTATACAGGCTATTGTAGAAGTAACAAAGGAGGCCCCGGACGATATGAGTCTGGGGGCCTTTCTAGAGAAAGTAGAACAAAGAGAATTATTGTATGAAGTTAAAAACACATTACGTATCTACGAAAGAACTATATTTGATTATTGCTTAATCATGATTTCCTGTCTCTGGGCCAGGTGTGGGGCCATGTGTGGGAAATGTATTGTTTTGTCAAGTTCTGTATACTATATAAATCAAGCCTTTGCAGAAGTAAAATTGCAGCAGATTTTCACTACACAGTGTGTCTGTCTGTCATTCCCTTGCGCCGTATCTTGACTTTCCTACAGCCTTCACCCCTGTTCTCCCGTGGATTCTGGTCTCCCAGAGGGATGGTCCGTGGCAAACAAGATACCAGACCACTAATGTGAAACATTTGCTTTGCTGGGATACACGATGCTGGTCAGCTGCAGTTGAGAAATAGGCGGCGATAGAGACAAGACCAGCATCATTGAGGTGATAGCTTCTAGAAACTTTCCTAAGGGTCCGCATACAGAAGCTGTGTTCCAGCATGGCCAAGGTTATACCTCATGCTGTCAGCTGAGCTTGATAACTCAAGAGTCACGCAGGTGGTGTTGGTTTTGAAGGTGCGGAGGGGTCATGGAAATCCCCTAAGTCTTGGCTCTGTGTGGCAAGTTTGGAGGCCCTGGAACTAGCCCAGAAGAGGCTATTTTGAATGTGCAGCCCAGTTTCACGCAGTATAAGACTTCAGGTGTTTGGGATGCCAGTTCCATGGTATTGCCACTTTGAACAGCTGCACCAGAGTTGTGGAGACAGCCAGTGTCTGGAGCATGAGCTGTGACAGGGGGTGGGTTTGGAGGTGGGGAGAAGGAGAAATGACCAAAGTCAGGGGAAGGAGCACAGAAGTCGTAAGCAGATCACAGGCATTGAACATGGCATTTGCCTTTTGTTGACTTTCCCCCCATTTATCAGGCATTGCTAACTTCTCATATAATATAATCTGAATCATATTTCTGGCCTCTCCACTCCTCCAACCTCACCCTGACCCTTCTTCCATCCATATCTGAGCCATTTCTGTCTCCCGTAGTAAAGAATAGATTTTGAGAAAGAAAAACAAAACATCACAAGATAAAATATATTAAGGCAAAACAAAACCCATAATACCAGATTTGGACAAGAGAAGCCAACGATACAATACAAGATATCCAAGAGCAGGTACGAGAGTCATTCACATACTCAAAGATTCCTTAATGTCTTAAACTGAGAGCAATGGTACATATGCAGAGGACCTGGTCTACTCCCATGTATACATTGTGATTGCTGCTTCAGGGTCTGATTTCCAGTGAGATTTGCTCAGATATTTTAGAGTTCCCTTTTTTCCTAGTGTCCTCTACCCCTTCATCTCCCTTACTCCTCTGACTCCTCCTACATGGGGTTTTCTGACCTCTGAGGGGAGATGTTTGATGGAGACAGCTCATTTACTGCTTCATGTTCTTTGTCTCTGTCTCTCTCTTTCCCCACCCCCGTCATGTATATCATAATGTATATCAGTGGCTGTCTGAATATTTTTCCATAAGTGGCAGCAGTAAGCCACTCTAATGATAGCTAAGTAAGGCACAGGTCTATAAGTACAGCAGAGATTCATTAGCAGTCATTTTATTGTTAATTTCCACTGTACACACCTCAAACCAAATTGACTTCCCACCTCTCCTTCTCACCTCCATCCCTTCTCTCCTCTTGTTTTCCCCTTTGTCCTCTCATTCCTGTCCCTCTCACACCCTGCATATATTCCACCCATAAAATCTATTCTATCCTACACACAGCGAATGTCCATGTGTCCCTCCAGTCACTTCCTGAATGACTGTTTGGGTCTATGGATTGTATTTTCTTTAACATCTATGTAAAGGTAAATAACCTGATATAAGTGAATACATAACACATTAATCTTTCAGGGTCTTGGTTATATCACTTGTGATGACTTATCTAGTTTCAGTCATTTGCCTGTAAATTTTATGACCTCACTTTTTTCCAGCTGAGTGATACTCCATTGTACAAATTTACTGTTAATCTCACCTAAAGAGTGTAAAGATATACTCCAAGTTCCTGCAGGCTTGATCCTTGACCCCCATCGCAGGACCTCTGCTAAAGAGGCCCTACTCAGTTGGAGGTGCCAGCTAGACGTGTCTATCGGTGTAGAAACATCCTGAGTATCAGCCCAGCCTTCGTCCCCCAATACCAGACCTTGGGTAGAGGCCTTGGGTAGAGCTAGACCCGAGTGTCCCTGAGGAAACATCCTGCAAGCTAGCCTCTGCCAAAGAGGCTTCAGCTCTCCTCTGCTGGAGCCTGATCTTTGACACCCATCATCAGGCCCCTGCCTATGGAGAGACCTCCTAGAGGGCTTGGACCACCCAGAACTACAGACATTGTACCTCTGACCCACCTAAAGAAAACCCACCAACACCTACTGGAAGAAGATATGGGAAGACAGCAATACAACAAAACACCTAAATGAATAACACCACCAGAATCTAGAGAATCTATACCAACTAGACCACAACACAACAAAGCAAATCAATCAGAAGAGAACGACCTAAATATTATCATAAAAATGATAGAGGCCCTCAAAGATGATGTGAGAAAATCACTTAAAGAAGTGGAAGGTAAAACAAACAAAAATGGGAAGAAAATATAGAAAGCCAAGAAAAAACAATTAACCATGTGAAGGAAATGGTTCAAGACTTGAAAACGAAAATGGAGACAATAAAGAAAAAACAAACCAAAGGAATGTTGGAAATAGAAAAACTGGGCAGATGATCAGGAACTGCAGACTCAAGCATAACCAACAGAATTCAAGAGATGGAAGAGAGAATCTCAGGTGCTGAAGATAAACTAGAGGAAATAGATTCATTGACAAAAGAAAACCATAAATCCAACAAATCCTTAACACAAAACATCCAGGAAATGTGGGACACTGTGAAAAGGCAAACCTATGAATAATAGGCATAGAGGAAGGTGAGGAAGCCCAGCTCAAAGTGGCTGAAAACACATTCAACAAAATTATCGAGGAAAACTTTCCCAATCTGAAGAAGTACATGCCCATGAAACTACAAGAAGCATACTGAACACCAAATAGACTGGATGAAAGATAAAAGACTCCTCGACATATAATAATCAAAATACCTAATATACAGAATAAAGAAAGAATATTAAGAGCAGTGAAGGAAAAAGGACAGGTATCATATAAAAACAGACTTATGAAAATTATGCCTGACTCCTCCATGGAACACTCAAGGCCAGAAGGTCCTGGATAGATGTTCTATAAGTCCTAAGAGTCCACGTATGCCATCCCAGGATACTATTCCCAGCAAAACTCTCAATCACTATAGATGGAGAAAACAAGATATTTAATGTGAAAGCCAGATTTTCACAATACTTATCCACAAATCCAGCCCTACAGAAAGTTTTGGAAGGAAAACTCCAACCCAAGGAAGTTAACTGTGCTCATAAAGATGTAGTCAAAAGATAATCCTACATCACCAGAAACCAAGGGTAAAGAAGGAAAAATAAATTCAAATAGTGCACCTGTTCTTGAACCAGATCTAGAGGAAAAAAAACCCCAAGAGATCAGAAGAGGCTGGTTGCCTTCTTTAGCTCAAAAATCTGATAATGCTGAAGGAAATGCCTGGACCTTCTTCCTTGTCTATCACCCATCAGAGATTTCAAAGATGAAGAGGTACAAGTTGGATGAAGGAAGAATGAATGGGACTTGAAGCCCAGAGATTAGAAAAGGTTCTAAAACAAGTAGTATATTTGAATGGAGATAATTATGGAGAGACTTCTAATAACCCACAACCATTCAGAATGAGGGAAATTAACAAGATAAAAATGCAAACTTGTATTTGTTTTCATCTTTATTCCATGACATGTTGAAGTTGGTAGCTACAGAACTTGAGGAAAACAATAATTGCAGAATTCAAAAAAGTGTTCAGACAGCTGTTGAAAGAGAAGCTACCTGACAAGAGGAAAAGGTGATAATAGACAGTCCTTACCTTGATATGGTGCTCATCCACACCAAATCTTTGATCTAGGGCTGTGCATTCCTCCTTTTTCAGGTACATTCACTTGTCAAAATGTTCTTGCAGTATCAACTGTTGACCATGGGTAACTGATCGGCACTTCTGCTGCCTCCTTGGATCATTGAAAGACACTTCTGAATTTAGTGCACCCTGGGCAGTCAGGATACCTTGGGGATTTGGTGGAGCTGAGGTACTTGCAGAACATTGGGTGACTGGGTTCACTGGAGAGCGAGAGGTTCTGTTACTTGAAAGTGAAGCAGGTCCTCTAGTCAGTTATTTACCAAGTGGAAGTCGCGAGCCATGGGGATCATGATATCCTGGATCACATAAGAATTTTGTTCCTTTGTGAGATCTTAGTAGACTGGAAAAGCTTGAAATAAAAAGAGAAATAGATTAGAGAATCCCACAGTCCTTAGTCCCTCCACTCATAAGTCTCTATCATCTGTTGCTGTGCTGGAACACAACATGATGCTCAGGTCTCCCCCATGGTGAAAAACACTGTGCAAAAGCATAGTAGGAGGGGCAGTAGCCTTGAGTCTCATCAGCATGATTCTTCAAATTTCCACCAAGCTTTGCCATAGTTTGATTCTAGTGTTCACATCTAAAACATATACCTGTAAATACGTGCTGTGTTGTAACAACACTGTCTAACCATCAAGGTGGAAATAGGGTGACCTTCAAATTCCAAACACACATAAATCTGCAGCATGTTAACAAATATTTTACTCTAGTATCTTCCACTTCTCCACATCCAAACATCCTACACAGCCTACCTATCATACACTCATGCTTCCTTGAGGCCTCAACTTGTTAGGAATTCAGTAGTTGATTCTGCTTCCTCAGATCCCCTTCTGTGTTTGAACACTAACCATGTACTAGTGCTTAAATATATTCTAGACCCAAAAACTCCACCCACTCTTTGGCTTCTGCTCTCCACTAATCCTCAAATCCTTTGCCCACATCCGTACTTGTTGGCCTTCAGTTTTCAGTCACACCTCTGAGAGTCCTCACTGATTCAATCATAATTGTTTTGTTGGGATTGTTGTTGTGCATGTGCTCTCTACTAGAATAGGCTAATCTGGAATTCATTACGTTGACCAGGCACTCATTAGTGTCACAGAGTTGACCATGTCTACCCTCCTGAGTGCTAGCATTGAAGGTGTGGCTTATCTTGAGCCTGCACTGTTTGAACACTTTTTGTAAATAAATATCGAGGGACAGATTGCATATGAAATGGAGCCAGAGGGAATTGACCTGACCTGCTTAATGCCAAATTTAGAGGAAATGGGAGCAATATGTGTTGCAGAGCATGTTTACTTTACAATTAAATGCCAATTATTGAATGGTTATGGCATATAGGACCATTTCCTGCTCCCACAAGCCACATTGTGACACCTCTCCTGTTTGATCTTGGGGTTGTCAAAGAAGAATCAGTACTGGAAGGCCAGCATACATTAACTACACAGTAGCTCCAAATCTTATTTAAACTTCGTGAGACCCTGCCTCAAAAGGAAAAACAAACACTAAGCTAAGCACATAAAAGTTTCTCCATAAGTCTCTCCATGTTCTGAGAAGAATAGCCATACACTTCCTTTATCATCACAAGGTACAAAACAGCCAGACCAGAGATACAGAGCTGTAATCATTCCGACTTGAAAAACTGAACTAGGACAAGTGTAAGTTCAAGGAGAGTCTTGGATACAGAGTTACTTTGACGTCATCCATGAATGCATGACCACAACTTTTTAGAGATGTTAGATCAATAAAACCCACCAGTTGGTTACTTCAATTTCATTCCTCAGTCCAAAAGGGCCAGATTCCTCTGTTCATCCACCTTACCCCTAATCCTTTTCATATGCCTTTATGATGATATAATGGGTGTGATCCATCATTGCTTGGTATGGGGGAGGGGCCTATAAAAATACTGCTATTAAAGGTGTGTGCTACCACAAACCAGTTTCTAAAATTAACTAGTCATTAGCCCCACTCACTGATCTCCAGGCAAGCATTCATTTGCAGATCATAACTAAAATATCGCAAAATTCTTTCAAATGAGAAGAAAAAGAAAACAGGGCAAGCACACTACAAATATATGAGTGTGGAGAATGCTCTTCCATTTTTTTTTTTACTATGACCATTTGCCTGATTCAATCTCTGTAGCTTGTAGGTGCCAACCGGCCTGCCCGCCGCTAGTCTGGAGCGCCAACCCCAAATAACACTCAGACACTCTGTATTTGATACAATACTGTTGGCCAGGTAACATTATTTTTATGGGCTAGCTCTGTCTTAATTATTAACCCATTTCTACTTATCTAAGTATTTCCACGTGGTCATCTTATCAGAGAGCCGCCGGTGGCATCTGCTTTCTCCATGCTCTACATCCTGATTCCTCCTAACTACTTCCTCTTTCCTCCTCCTAGTCTCTTAGCCACGCCTATCTAGTTTCCTTTTGGCCAACAGGGCTTTATTAATTAACCAGTATGAGAAACATATTTATAGAATATCAACTCCCATCATCTCCTCTTTTCTGTCTAAAGTAAAAAGAAGTGTTTTAACTTTTGACAAATAAGGATCACAGTTAATATTTAGTCCATTAACATTTTGTAAGACTAAAGAAAATGTCATCTATCCTATCTTTGTGAGTCTAAAGTCCTATATGTAACTTATCTTTAATCCTAACTAAGGAAAACTATAACCATAACTATCTGTCTTCAACTCCTTCAAAGATCACAGAACGACACTTTTGGACACTATTTGGTGGTGCAACTCCAGATAGAACCAGAATCAAAAGGATCCTCTGCTTCCGGACAGTATTTACTGGTACACCTCCAAGTAAAACTACAGCAAGTTGAGATCAACAACTAAAAGCATCAAAGCTCCAGGACAGCAGAATTACACCTAAGATAATTGTTACATCCTTTGCAATTGAAGCTGATATAATATCTGAGATCAATTGTTCCATCGCTATGGCAGATAATTTTACAATGCAGGACTTTAGGAATTTTTTTTTTACTTCATATGTAGAAGGAATCTTAGCAAAAGAAAATTATTACTGGATCAATATATACACCTTTTTTGTAATAGTAATGGGTTTTATCATTAATATGATATTCTTAAAGAAATGGTTTGAGATTAGTGCAATCAATAAGGAACTTGTAAAAACCATAGGAGACTTAGTAACAAGGATTCAAAACATTGAAAATGACAGAATGCAAAACATAGAATCTTTAGGAAAAAAGGTTCAAAATATTGAAGATGGAAACAGAGAGCTGACAGGCAGAATAGAAAACTTGGAACATAAAAATAACCACATAGAAAACAAAATTCGTTCCATGTCTGATGTTGCCTCAACAACTAAAACAGAAACAATGCAATGCATTAACACGCTAGCAGAAACAGCTCGTTCCTGGTTGGACGAAACTACTAATAAGGTTAAAAAACTGGAACATCAGATGGAAAGTGTAGTAGATAGAATCTCTTCCATGTCCGAGGATAATGGCAAGCTAGCAGATAGAACATTGTTCCTGGAAGGCAGTTTACATGCCATTCAGATAATATCTAAGGATAAGAATATCATAAACATGGAATCATTCATAGTGGGAGAAAGTAACAAACTGGCTGATGCAATGAAGGCTCTAGAAAGGGATATGCTTCAAGAAGTTCACACACTCAAAGAAGCAATGGTTAATAGACTTCAGGCTTTAGAAGACCTTCAATCTGATACATCCGAAGAAGAGCTCTAGGTAACAGGGCATGAAAAAAAACTTAAAATTTTCTACACCATTTAGGGTCAGGGGAGCTTTCTCTGTATCTATTAATGAAAAATCACCTACAAAAAAACACCCAAGAGGTGGTGTTGCATCTCAGTGGGAACCAATATGTGTGAAAGACTTAAAAAGTATAAAGGAAGCAGTAGTCTCTTATGGCATGCACTCGCCATATGTGAAGCAATTAATAGAAGCACAGGCAAGGAATAACAAGGTAACCCCTAAGGATTGGGATCAATTAATATCAGCTGTCCTTTAAAACTCCTGTCAATTAGAATGGAGGGCTTTATGGAGAGAGGAAGAAAAGGCTCTTGAACTTCAGGGCTCAAAGAAAGATTATGAAGCTCCCAAAGATAAAATTCTTGGTGAGGGTATTTATGCTGACCCAGAAACCCAAGCTGCCTATGATGAACATATCTTGTCTCTATGCAGTACGGCAGCTCTGAATGCTTGGCATAAGGTTCATGAACTAGGGGAGAGGATAGAATCTTATATCAAAATAAGGCAAGGACCAAGAGAATGCTTCAGTGTGTTTCTAGAAAGGTTGTCTAGAGCAGTACAATTAGAGGTCGCTGACATATATTCTAGGCGAATACTCATAGAATCGTTAGCCTATGAGAATGCAAATCCTCAATGCAAACAAGTACTTTGGCCTTTAAAAATTTGATCAGCACCTTTGGATGAATGGGTTCTATATACAGACAACATTGAGTATAATGGCAATAACACTGAAGCATGGGTAGGAGAAGCTATATATAAAGGTTTGAGAAGACATCAAGATTACAGATGTGTTAACTATGGTGACATAGAAGCTTGGATAGGAGAATCCATCTCCAAATGTTTAAAGAGATATCAACATGTCAGATGTTATAACTGTAGTAAGATAGGACACCTAAAAAGAAATTGTAGGCAAAGCATCTCTAGAAATAATACTCCCAGGAATGAATCGAACAGAAGGTCTCAGCCTCCTGGGTTATGTAGAAGGTGTGGCAAAGGCAGACACTGGACAAATGAGTGTAGATCAACTAGAGACAAGCAAGGAAATCCTTTACCACCGGGGAAACTCCTTGGGGGGCCTCTCGAAGGCCCCCATGTCAAAGGTGGTCCGAACATTCCCAGTCACAGTGGAGGACAATCTCCCACAGGACAATTAGAAAATCCTTTGCCTTTTGTAAAAACTCATACCGCTCTAGATGACAAACTCTTGATAGAAGTTGAATCAGACATGACAGAAGGAAATAAAAAACGTATATTTTGGCAAACCTCTATAAAGTGTCGTAGGCCTAGATTGATAGTTAAAATGAATAAGAGACTGTTTGAAGGCTTACTGGACACAGGGGCGGACGTAACTACCATAACTAATAAATACTGGCCTCGAAATTGGCACCTGCGAGAGATTAATGTTCAATTCTGGCTCTGGCTCTGGTAAAACAAAGCACGAGATGGATTGAATGTGTAGGACCAGAAGGACAGCGGGGAAGTTTAAGACCATATGTGGCTGATGTAATGATAAATTTATGGGGCTGTGAGCTATTACAGCAATCGAATACACAGATTAACATTCCTCCAGTAGTAGATAGGAACCATAAACGACCTCATGATTGTGGAAAAAAAATGCTGTGAAGTACTATACAAGACAGACACCAAATATCCAGGCTGTACAAAGACAGAATGCAAGTGCTGAACAAACAGAGGAACCAACAGCCCTACCCCTAAAATGGTTAACAGAGGAACCTGTCTGGGTAGGGCAATGGCCTATGACCTCTGAGAAGTTAGAAGCTTTAGAAAACCTGGCTCAGGAACAGCTAAATGCTGGGCATATCGAGGATCAACCAGCCCTTGGAATTCTCCTGTATTAGTTATCACAAAGAAATCTGGTAAATGGAGAATGCTTACAGACCTGAGAGCCATTAATAAAGTTATCCAGCCAATGGGCTCTTTACAGCCTGGAATGCCGTTGCCTTCTTTGATAACCTAAAGAATGGCCTATTATAGTTACTAATTTAAAGAATTGCTTCTTCACTATACCTTTACAAGAACAAGATAAAGAGAAATACGGTATCTAATTACAATAATTCTCAACAAGTGAAGAGATATCAATGGAAGGTTTTGCCACAGGGAATGCTAAATAACCCCAGCCTGTGCCAATATTTTGTACAAAAACCACTGGAAATAATTCGTAAACAGTTTCCACATTCCATGATCTATCATTACATGGATGATATATTGTTAGCTGACTCTAAATCAGAAATATTAGAAAAATGTTTGAGAAAGTAAAGGAAGTTTTAATTCACTGGGGATTACAAATTTCACCTGAAAAAATAGAAAAAGGAGAGTCTATCAACTACTTAGGATATAAAATAAGGCTACAGAAAATTAGATCACAAAAAGTACAGATTAGGAGAGATCGCTACCAGACACTTAATGATCTTCAAAAATAACTAGGAGAGATTTCCCGTCAAGCATTTTCTGCCACACAATGACTACCTACATATGTCACAACCTTTTCTGTTGAGAAATTTGGTTTCTACAAATTTTCTTCCAATAGGCTCCCATGGAGAAATCCTCATCCCATTTCAGCAGGAAGTAATCTTAAGATAACAACACCCCCTTTCCCCACACTTGGAATTTAGGGATAATATTCATCTTCATAAGGTTGGTCTTAGTTACTTGGAGTAGAGTATGGAAGGTGATACTTAGACTTGGTTATCTCTCTTAGACAGGAATAGGGTATGGTTGGGAAATGTATGGTTCAGAATGGCTATAGGTAGATTAGCCAATTTTCTTGTGAATTATTTAGTAAGAGTGAGACATTAGTATTACAGCTTATGTTGTTTTATATTCTTATTTGTGGAAACCTATGTAAAATTATGTTTATTCCCTTCCTGGAAGAACTGTATATTATGTTTGATATATTATGTGAAATCTTTCCATTTATGATCTTTTATGCATATTATACTTGCCATATTCTATGTATGTATACTTTTGATTGTGTTTAATACATTTTTTATATTGATACAATATGGGATATTTGTCTTGCTCTACCTCTTGTTTAGACATTTTTACTCTATCTCTACTTTAGGAATTTACATGTGTTGATATATATATATATATATATATATATATATATATATATATGTATATATATACATATGATATATATGTATACATCTATACATATGATATATATATATATGTATATATCAACACATGTACATAGTTATATTGTTTTTGTATTTATCCTTGCTTTACTCAAGGAAGTTTTATTCAGGTTTTTTAGCCAAGTTCCTGAGTATTACAGATTATCCTCACCCATGTTTCCTTTGCCTATGAGATTATTCAGACATCCATGCTTAATCTTCAATCACTCATAGACCTGCAGAACATGGCATTTAAATGTTTTCATATTAGTACTCTGTTTACATGAGACACTCTTGCTCCTGACAGCACTGTGCACTTTCCCGAAAGTATGTTGGACACTGTTGTTGCTCCTTCTGGGGTTCATCCTTGCTTCAGCTAATGGCCTCTTGGGCAAGGAACTGCCTCAACCTTGGCCACTGATTTGGATATGTGGTCCTATGTGCTTGCAGGAGACAAACATAGAAGACTGCTGAACCTTGCCAAGTCAGATTAAGACAGCCTTTCTACCTCCTTGCTTTTGTTGTGGTCTGTCAAATACTCCTGCCCTTAGCCAAAACTGGTTGTACCAACGTTGCTGTGAGACCTTGGGTGACTTTCCTGGTAGCTTGCTGTTTCTATCCTCGCTGCAACTTTTGGAGTTGCACATCCGCACTTCCTGTTTACTCTAGTATCGTTATTTTCCTTCTCAGGTCTTGATGAGGTTGTAGATTACATTATCACAACTATTATTCTCTCTTCCTAGTTATATATATTAGGTACTAGATTTAAGCTTTCCAGCTTAGGACAACTCTAATGTAAACTCCCTCATGCCTTCACCCTAGTACTAGATATGTTTGTGGTTTTTTTCTTGATTTTCCTTTTCTTAGAGCACACTTGTTGTTCACTATTTTGTATATAGTTTTGTATCAATCTGAAATCTTTTCTTTAGATTAAAAGGGAATTGTAGTGGGATATTCACTGTGTCTGCTTCTGTGGCACTGACCACACCAATTGAGGGGTGGAGACAGGGGTGAAAGTGACCTGTGGGACTAGGGCTCTGCAGGAGGCCAGGAACACTCTCTTTCTTGTGGGATACGAAGAGAGGAGCATCCAGTTCCACAGTGCTGTGTTTATCTTTCTGTGTTGTGAATTGTTTCTCCCTTAATAAACATCTATTCAGCCTATTTGTTCATCCTAACCCTTATTAAACCACAATAAATCTCTGGTGTTTAGAAGAGAAGGAAACCAGGTGAGGGCAG
>JANBXA010000445.1:0-24710 GCA_030556225.1 Cricetiscus sungorus
CTGGTTTGTAGTAGGTAGTCCTTCCTACAATTTCCATGCTTGATCCTTCTGTTAGAAATTCACTGTGGTTTGTACTCTTCCCAGAGCCTGGTCAGTGGTGATACCCATAGGCTTTACCCTAGAATGCTGTGATTTCAGAAGTGCCTTCTACTTTTACCAAACATCCATCTCTTTTTCCCTCCCAAGGTGTCTGGAGAAGCCCTTGGAGACCCTGTCCATCACTTCCTGCCACTTCTCACACTCAGACTTGGATTACCTTTCCCAGTGCCTCAAGCATTCTGAGTTAACATCTGTCCCTGAGTCCTTCACATTTAGGTGATTGAGTTGGATTATTTGGAATTCTCCTTGAGAGAGGCAAAGCCTCCTTGCAAACTCTGGAAGTGTGTAATATTGGCTGGAGTGTTCTTAATTCTGTACTTTCATGCCTGCCCTGAGTCAATGCCCCAGCTGCACAAGGACAGCTTCTATGCTAATACACTAACACTGCCTGTCCTGAAGATACTGCTTCACTTCATAGCCAGGTTGAGCAAGCTGTCCCAGAAGATGTACCCTGCCCCTCTGTAGTGACATGACAATAGGGGCCTAGTACTTGTAGAGAGCTTCGACCAACTGTATCCTGAGATCCTGGATATATTCAAGTTCAAAAGACAACACAAAACAAACTCTTTTGCTATAAGCTTCTGTTATAAATGTTTTATTCCTGTATCTTATGACCTGGAGAGCACACATTGCCTTTGCTAGCAATAAATTGTGTTAAAATTCTGCTTGGTATAGCAATATGTATCCCACCGTGTGTGGGATATAGGAATACCTCTCTGGGATTATTACACCTTGACTCAGATCCCCACAAGATCCCATACCATGAGTATCTGTACACTTCTGTTGATTGCATATAATATATGTGCTGTGGTTCTGGGTTCCTAATGTGTCTTCTTCAGAATTCACAGCTCACTGCTTCCCACCTTTTTCTCTACCTGTGTCTATGGATTTTTTTCTCTTCCAGTCACATGTTCCTAGTCAGTCTCAAAGCTGTGCAGGTCCTGAACTCCTAGGGACAGGCCTCTTTTCAATAT
Organism: Cricetiscus sungorus; assembly: GCA_030556225.1. Taxonomy (NCBI): domain Eukaryota; kingdom Metazoa; phylum Chordata; class Mammalia; order Rodentia; family Cricetidae; genus Cricetiscus; species Cricetiscus sungorus. Next base: position 1,074 of record JANBXA010000445.1, read on the forward strand.
GACACTGAGCTCATAGCTTCACAAGTGGTTCAATGTGTTGAAAACAAAGCGGTATGGAGTAAGCTCTGTTCTCTGGTACTGAGTTTGATAGGAGAACAATGACACGAGGCACAGGTGTCTGTTGATTTGGAAAGAAAATTGTGCGTTTCTATAGTATAATTTGAAGCCAGGCATCTGTGTTAACTTGTAAATGAACTCACAGAAGTAGGAATGAGTATTTCCCCAACATGGTAGCCTAGGAGCCTGGAGCAATACACTCTGTTGGCACTCTCAGTCACTGCCCTCTTCACTTGGGTCTTAGATTCAGGGTAAGGAGAATTCTGCAGCTACCTGAATGAGCTCCTCTTTGCCATCCTCTTGCCTATCTCTGAGAATATTGTGTTTCTATCTCTTAGTTATGAGGCCAGGTTAGTGCATTCTGCTATTAAACACCGCATAGATGCCTGGCAGTAGTGATCTATTATTTATGATCTATTAAAGCTTAACTGAGTATTCAGGAAAGAAAGGCACCTTCACACTATACAGCTAAGGGAGTGGTGGAACCCACCTTTAATCCCTGCAGGAGAAGCTAGATAGTGGTGGTGCACATATTTAACCCTAGGACTAAGGATGAAGAATAGAGGGACCCCCCTGAGTTCCAGACCACCAAGAGGTACAAGAGACTATAGCGGACTAAAAGAGAAACAGATGACATGAATTTATTGCCAACAGTTGAAGGTATAAAAAATAGAAGCAGGGTTTTGAGGATCAAGAATTCATTCTTCTGTCTCACTGAATATATGCGTTTATACTCAAGGCAAACTTAGAGAGGCAGTATAAGGTTTTGTGAAGAGGTCATTTGCAGATCAGCTTTTTCAGCCAGAGATTGAGGTTAGAGCCAATGGCCAGTTTGAGGTTAGAGCTCATGGCCAGCTTCTTTGCTTTCCTGAAATTCAACTTAAAGTTGGAAGCCTAATATCAGTCTCTGGGTCATTTGTTTAACTTGATAACCTGGTATGTTGGCAGGAGCCTGCAGTGTCAGCAGGTTATGGAAAGAGTAAGAGGGATCCAGGACCGTGTGTTCTATGCAGTGTGCTTCAGGTTTGTTCAGATTAGGTCATCAAATAAGATGTGTTAAAAATCTTGATATCAGTGGTTTGGGTGTGGGGTAAACTCAGGATACAAGTGTTCTGAGTTTGAGCCACATTCTCAAAATATCTATCGGTTTCTGTTTAATTTTATGCCCGATACAATGTCTCATCAGGCCCGGATGTCTATCCTGTATCTGTGATCTTTTATTCTGGTAACCTTAATTGTAGATCTCAGGTGTTTTTTTATTTATGTCATGCATATTTCTTTTTTAAATGCCAATGTCAGAGAATATCAAGTCAAATGGTGAAGGCTGAAGGAACCACATTCCAAAAGATCAGATCAGCAGGGACATGCGTCTTGTGTTCACAAAGATAGTAGTACATCCATCCCAGGATGGATAACTTGTAAGGTACAGTTCAAAGAAATTATAATTCAAACAATTACAAAACTTTAATCAGTGAAGCCTTATTGAAGGTACAATAAGGAAATTAAGTATAGAACAGATTCTTACTAGAATTCTAAAATGGGCCCAGGAATTTGTACACAGGCAGAAATGTCTGTAAATCAAATGCAGTCTTGTCTATTTTAAACAAGTCTGAAAATCTTCAAATAAATTCCAATTGTTGGCTCTTACCTTTATTCCCAACAGTCAGGATTAAAGTCTTTGCATTCAACCCATTCCCAATTCATTCTCTTTTTTGTATGGGAAGATGTGAAAGCCCCTATATACATCCCAGGCCAGTGACACCATGAAGAGCTCACAGATCATTTCACATTTTTCCATGAGGCAGAAGGTTTCCTAAATCTCTGATACTGGTATTGAGCTCACACTGAATTCCAGGCCGGTATTAACTTTGTGCCTTCTTTCTCATCCACCTAAGTAATGGCCACTTGATAGGTCATCAGAATTTGTAGCCTCCCAGACCTCAGCTTAGATGACTATGTTATGGATCAGCCTGCACACAGAACAACAAACAACTTTGTAAGAGGTCCTCCTGTGGCTGGGTGGTAGAGGTACACACCTTTAATCCCAGTACTTAGAGGCCTTGGAAGGGGGATTTAATTTTATTCAACTCCAGGATAGGCTGAAAATGTACACAGAAAAAACACATCTCACAAAAAGAAAGGAAGGAAGAAAGAAAGAAAGAAAGGAAGGAAGGAAGGAAGAAAACAAATTGCACACTTAAAAAGGAAAGAAAGAAAAGAGAAATCCTAATTTAGTGAGGTTGCGGCACTCGTCTGTGTGTCCGTGATTAATTAAATCCACTTAGATCCAAATAGCAAAGCAGCTCCACTAGCTAGTCATAAAAGCGAGGCACACCTTTAATCTCAAGAAACAGTTGCAGAGCTCACACCTTTAATCCCAGCACTAGATTGGTATAAAAGGTAGAACAGAGGATTCAGTAGTCATTCTCAGGATCTCCTGCCTTGCCAAGGAGGTGAAGCTGTCTGAATCTTGGTGCATGTTTGTGGAGACATGATCAGTTCTTTCATTCTTACATAAAGGTAAGAGAGCATGGCTTGGCCACTTTGCTTCTCTGTATTTCAATTAAGCTTAACCCCAATATCTGTCTCTGGATCTGCTATGTATCTTGCTACACTCAACATTAATAGCAGCACATGAGAGTAGAGGCAGTCAGATCCTCTGTGAATTACATTCCAGCCTGGACTCAGACTTGATCCAGGACTGGAGGGTGGTTACACGAAGAATTAATATCTCAAAAAAAGCAATACAAGTTATTTTGTAATTTTTAACAGGCTCTCACTCAGTTCCTTTTCAGTCTTGAAAGTAGATCAAATCCATGTGAACATACCTTGTTTAGATACTCTTTCACTAATGTAGGAAGGTTACTGAAAGCCCAGTGTAGATTCCACACATCATGACAATGATTTATAAAATGGAAAGCTGATAAAATTTATAAAATTAATTAATTAACAATACATAGACAAATCCTTATTGTTTGAGGTGATGTAGAGATTGGGTTTTACTGTCTCCATAGATTCAGTTCATTCTCCTTCCTAATGGGAGAATTAATCAAAGTGGTCGCATATAAGTCATACCACTTAACTCAGGTAGGAGGATTACTGAGATTTCCATGTCAGCTCAGAATGAATAAATAGTACAGATAGGACTGAACTGCATTGATCCAATTTACATGAAAATTACAAATATCTACATGTAATTAAGAGAGTAAATACCAGAACTGAGAATTTGGGCAGAAGTTTTATTGTTTGTTGGTTTTGTTATGTTATGTTTGTGGTTTTTCAAGACAGGGTTTCTGTGTATTGCTTTGCATCATGTCCTGGAATTCAATCTGTAGAATAATCTGCTCTTGAGCTGACAGAGATCTGGTGCCTGTTTGCCCCAAGTGATGGGATTAAAGGTGGGAGACAACAATTCCTGGTCCTAGACTAGTGTTTGAGATGCTCTGAGGACTTTAGTACATCTGAGATTTCCCCATTTCCCACAACTGATTCACTCAAGCCATGGATGTAAAAGTTCAAGTAGGATTGAGTGGGGACATGGTCAGTTATCAAATCAGATTCAGCTGTTGGCTGAGAGGTGGGAATAAAGGCAAGTTGTAAGAGGTAATGGTCATATAAGGATTGTCATGGCCAGGGTAAACACTGTTTTATGGATCCTCAAGTTAACACCACAACTGCTAGGATTGGAACACCTGTTATGTGTGTGATCATCACATTAATCATTCAACCCAATCAGGACATACCACCTTACAAAGCATCTGCAGTCTCTTGGGTCATCTTAGTAACATTGGTTTATTTGTTATATTTGGTTTTGCTATTTGAAGCTGAATATCTCATTGAGCCCTGGTTAACCTAAAACCCCATATATAGCTTAATGTTATGAGTACCCAGACTTGGAGCTAACCTGTTGTGCCCTTAAAAGATTGCTGAGATTGCAATATTGAAAGGCTAAGACACAATGAGCAGGTACTGACCAACAACTCCAGGCTGATTTAAAAATATTTAATTCACAGTGATTATAGACTCCTTAACTGAAGATGAAGAAAATTCTGTAGAAGCAGACAATTGGCCATGAGTCTCAGGAAAGCATCCAGTTGATAAATTCTCTGTATTCAAACCCCCAAAAGAGTGGTCTAGAACTTAGTTTGGCTCCAGATCTAGACTTTTGCAACTGATAGTGACTATCAGTTTCACACATTCTCCCAACAAGTTCCATTGATTTAATGCAAAGCATACTTGGCTGTGGGATCTTTAACTTTTCACTCGAGATTCTTGAGAGACATTTGGAGATGGTATCCCACAAAAGTGCCTGGCTCTTGTATAACTCTCCACTTTCTCATTGCCCAGGGCATTAGTGTTAAGGGAAGGAGTGGTTGTCATTGGGAGAATAACAGGGAGAATTGTTCCCATGGTTGCACATGTCCAGGAGGTCTTTGAGGGACCTATGGCCATGAGAAAGGCAGACAGCATGTAATAGAAATTATAGGATTTCCAACATTTCTAGACTAGTGACAAAAGCCCTGCATGGTTTATGCCATGAAGGGGCAAAGAGTCCTGCTCAAATTGCTTTGTCTGAAAGGATTTATTCCTCTATTTCTATAGCACTTGTCTGTGTGAAGGTCAAGATGAGCTCCCCATTGACACTCCAGATGCTGGCAAGAAGCAGTCTGCTCAAAAATGAAGCCTTGCTTATCTCTGCTGTGAATAAGCTACCCATGGAACTCTTCCCACCGCTATTCAAAGATGCCTTTAAGGAGAAACAAACAAACATACTGAGGGCTATGGTGGCAGCCTGGCCTTTCAGATGCCTTCCCATGGGAGCCCTGATGAATTTTCCTGACCTGGAGGTCTTGCAGGCTGTTCTGGGTGGCCTTGATTTGTTGATTCAGCAGAAGGATCTACCTAGGTAAGTGAGAAAGAGGGAGCATGGAGGGGAAGAGTATGGATGGAGAGAAGTGACTATAGAGTTCAGAATGTGGTCCTAGTTGAAAACTCAAAGTGGTGCATAGAGCACACTGCTAATAGATGTAGTCAACACACAATTAGTCTACTTTGGCTTGTTTAACCAGCCACTACAAAGGAAAGAGTCTTCTTTTAAAGAATGTCTTTAAAGAAACTTGAGGTATCAGGGTCAATCAGATTATGCATTGTTAGTCATGTCATTTGAATCCCCTTCTTTTTTTGACTACAGGAGTTGCAAACTAGAGGTGCTTGATTTTCGGGATGCCCATCATAACTTCTGGAATGTCTGGGCTGGAATAGAAGATGGTGTCTGCTCTCCAGATGTCATTAGAGAAACCCAACCAGTGGTGTATCATCCCATGCGACAGGAAAAACAGGTTGTGACTGTGATGATGAACCTTTCCTTCAAGTCCAGGAAGCTCTGTAAATATCTAAAGTATTTCCACAGGTGGGCCCAGCAGAGAAAAGATGTGCTGCAGGTGATTTGTGAAAAGCTGGAGTTTGGGGCCCTCCCTGTCTCTAACCCACTAGAGCTGCTGAAGGTATTTGAGCCAAGCTGTATACAGGAACTGGAAGTCAATGCTCCTTGTGACGTAAGGACCCTTGCAAAATTTGCCCCTGGCCTGGGCCAGATGAGAAACCTTCAGAAACTATGTCTCAAAAAAATCTTCATGCCCTTGCATTGTTGTTGGAAACAAGAGATGAAAGAACAGCGTTTTAGACAGATCATTTCCCAGTTCTCACAACTCAACAATCTCAAGCATCTCTATGTGAATCGTGTCTTCTTCCTGAATGCAAGACTGGACCAAGTGCTCAGGTGAGGAAGGATAGAGAGGTTGTTCCACAGGCCAGAGAAGAGATTTTCTGTGTTAAATGAAACATAAGTGTTCACCTGGGGCTGGCCAGCCCCTCGTGAATAGACGTGGATATGACCTTAGAATGAGTGATCTAGTAGTATTTCTGCTACTGTTGCAAGCATCATGTAGAAAAAGTCTTTGAAACCTGATCTACAGAGGGGATGAGGTTTTAAACCTATGTCTGCATTGTCCTCTGGAATGTATGCACAGTTTACATCTCACTCTTAAGTCTCCAAGGACAGGGTCTCTCTGAGCACAGCTAAGGCCCGAGTCGATAGAAAATAACTGAGAGTGATTATGGATACAGAGAAACCCTCTAAGTATGACAGAGGCTGTGCTAGGAAATTGGGTCTCATGGAGACCAGCATTAGCATGCACCTTTCCCCTATGTTTTACTCTTGACCCCATTTGTCATCTAATGAGGTTCTGTGTTTGACAGTGTAGAGGAATGAGATTTGAGGCTCTAAGCAGTCACATGATTTTTGCCTTGCTGTTAATTCTCCATCTTAGTGTATCCTGGGCTTGGAGGATATGAAGTTCCTCCAAGAGAACTCTATGAAGTTCTCAGAATGACCTTAGGACATGTGTCTTCTCACTTGCAGTTGATGCCTTTCTCTACCACTATTACACTTACTGAGATAATCTACTTTGTCTTTCTGTAGGAACTTGGAAAGCCCCTTAGAGACCCTGGCAATCACTTGCTGCTCACTATCAGAATCAGTTATGAGTTGCCTGTCCCAGTGTCCAAGCGTCCATCGGCTCAAACATCTGGACCTGAGTGGTGTCAACTTTTTAGATTTAAGTGGTTTGCTTCTAGGAAGACTGCTCGAGAGAGTGACAGCTACCCTGCAGACATTGAAATTGAAGGATTGTATGCTCATTGATTTCCCAATGGATTTCATGCTCCCTGCCCTGAGCCAGTGTTCTCAGCTGGTGGAGGTAAATTTTATGAATAACTTCCTGTCTCTGACCAGCCTTAAGCAGCTTCTTCAGCACACTGCCAACCTGACACAGCTCACCTTGGAGATGTACCCTGCCCCTAATGAAGTGTATGATGCCATTGGTGATGTTCTGCCAGACAAATTTGCTCAATGTTGTTCTGAGCTCATGGAAACACTTAGAGTTATTAGACAGCCAAAAAAGGTCTCCTTTGTGAGTAAGAAATGTCTATTTTGTCGGGGATTCTGTGTCTATGACTTGGAGACCTCCCTATGTTCATGCTGGGAATAAAGGATGAGAGATTACTACTGGCACGAGAAAAAAACCAGTACCAGTGTGAATAATGAGAAACACAGAGCATGCCTATTCATGGTGTTTTGGAGACTTTTGGAGACAATGTTTTTTCATTGAATTAGATTATAGAGAGTAGTTTTGACATGGAGAATCAAGGGCTGCTCATATGCTAGGGTCAACTGTAGACCCCTCCTGGATAGCAAAAGAGATTTGAGAACACTATAGATTGCACCCCAGCACTATCACTGTGTGATAGTCCACAGTCCCAGTGAAGGAGAAAGACAGAGACTACTAAAAAGAGCATCATGGACTGGATGAAATGTGTTCCATGTCTCTGCCTCCATCTTTTCTTTGTCCAACTTACATAAAGATTTGTAATATTTGCATATGTATTTCCTTTTTAAGAATAACATTGATTATAGAATGAACTGGTATTGAGAGTACAGTACACTCACTTTTCAACTGTCATCTTTCTCTGGTTGTGGGACAGATTTAAGCTGGATATTACTTCTCCGATCATACTTAACATTACAGTTTCCAATAAGTTCAATAAAAAAGTTTTTACATGAGAGAGAGTGTTGCAGACTTTTAATCTACTAAAGGTTTCCCTTGACAATCTCAGACATGTGCATTATATTTATTGTGTTTGCATAGTATTGTGTCTCTTTTTCTCCACATCTTCTTCATCCTAGAACTTTCAGAGAAATAATAACCTAATGTGCCATGCTCTTGGTTTCTCTTACACCTCAGTTTTATATAATCTTAGTCAGAAAGACTGAATCTCATGGAGGGATGGCTCAGAGAATGTGGATGCTTCCTGCCTTTTCTGGGGACCAGTGATTGAACTTGGGGGGGGGACACAAACACCTGAACCTGTTCCCAGATATCTGAAGAACTTCATTTCTTGTTTCTGTGAGCACTTCCTGCACTTCCATCTACATACACACATACCACACATTAGTTCCTTAATAGACATAATTAAAGATAAGTAAATTTAAAGAATGAAAAAATACAAATAAATCCATTGTACTAAACATGAAGCCAATCTAGAGGTTGATAACAACACAGGGTTTAATACACCAAAGCATGTAAAAGCTAATGGTAAGTATACTGATAATGCTAATGTGTGATTCCATAACAGAGGACAAGCTAGAAGATTGTGCATATTCATGGGTAAGGGTCATAGTTCATACTCTATGGTTAATAATTAGCATCTATGAAGGAACAAATTGTCCTACATCTCTGTCTTTCATGTGAAAGGATGATTTCAAGTACCTTTGGGATGCCATGTACCATTCTCTACTCTTGTCAAATGTCAGCATCAACTTCTGAAAGGTTTTCCTACTGTTTCCCAACTTTCCTCCCTCCAGATATTAAAGCTTCACTGGCATGTTTTAGGGACATGAATTTTCTTTTATTTCTTTTGGTTTGTTTTATTTTATTTTATTATTTTACAAATCAATCCCAGTTCTGTCTCCCGCCTTTCATTCCTCTCTCCTTCCCTCTTTCTCCCCTTCACATTCACCATGGCCACCCTCATTTCCTATCCTCCCCTACTCCACAGGTAGGGTGATGCCCTCCAGGAGGGGTCATCTAAATCTGTCAAGTCATTTGATGTAGGGACTAGGACTTCTCTGCTGTCTCTAGGTTAAGGGAGTATCCTTCCATGGGGGATGTGCCTGCAAAGTCTTTGTGCCCCAGGATTACATCCTGGTTCCACTGCCTGAGGTCCCTTAGACGGCTCCAGCTTTCTAGCTGAGACCCATGATCCGGGGTCTGAGTCAGTCCCATGCTGGATTCCCAGCTATCAATCTGGGGGCCCATTAGCTCCTCCTTGTTCAGGCCTGCTGTCTCTATATGCTTCTGCAGCATGGTCTTGTCCTCCCTCTCTGCATCTGGATTCTAGTTCGGCTCAGTGTTTAGTTGCGGTTGTTTGCTTCTGTTTCCAGCAGGTACTACATGAGGGCTCCATAATGGTGGATAAGTTAACCATTGTTCTCATTATCAGGGGAGGACATATATGGTAGCCTTTCCACTGTTGATCAAATTGTTAGTTGGAGTCAGTCTTGTAGGTCTCTGGATATTTCTTTAGGTTAAGTTTCCTCTTCAATCCTATAATGGCTTCCTCTTTTATGTTCTCTCTCTGTCTCTGTCTCACTCTCTCCCTTTCTCTTTGTTTTCTGCCTTCTCTTCCTCCCTTGACTCAATATTTTTAGTGTCACGTGCTTTCCTCTCCTCCCCTTCTCTTTCTCATTTCTCTTTTTCCCTTTCCACTCACTCCCCTCCCCCCCCACTCCCCATGTGCTCTGGAGAACTTGTCCCTTCCTTCTTCTGTGAGGGACCTTATATGAATCTCTTAGAATCCACCTTGTATCTTATGTCCTCTGGTGGTGTGAATTATAGGCTGGTGAACATATGCTCTAGGTCTAAAATCCATATCTGGGCAAGTACACACCATGCTCCCCTTTTTGTGACTGGGTTACCTCATTCAGGATGGTTTCTTCAAGTTACACCCGCTTGCCTGTGAATTCCAAGATTCCATTGCTTTATTCCACAGAGTAGTATTCCATTGTATAGATGTGCCACATCTACTTTGTCCATTATTCAGTTGAGGGGTATCTAGATTGCTTCCAGGTTCTTGCTATTACAAATAATGTTGCTATGAACATAGTTGAGCCCACGTCTTTGTTGCATCAATGTGAATCATTTGGGTATATGCCTAAGAGGGGGACTTCTGGGTCCTGATGTAGACAAGATTCCTATTTTCCTGAGGAACTGCCATACTAATCTCCAAAATGGCTGTACAAGTTTGCACTCCTACCAGAAGTGGAGTAGTCTTCCCCATTCTCCACATTTTTTCCAGCATAAGTTGTCTTTGGTGTTTCTAATTTTAGTCATTCTGGCAGGAGTAAGATGGTATCTCAATGTTGTTTTGATTTGCAGTTTCCTGACATCTAAGGATGTTGAGCACTTTTTAAGTGTTCTTCACCCTTTCTGATTTCCTCTATTGAGAATCCTCTCTTCAGTTCTGTACCCCATTATTTATGTGTTTCTCAAATGGACTCACTACAGAGTTAAGGCTGTACTTGAACTTGATGTGTTGACTAGGATAATTTTCAGGGTTCTACAGGAAATACTCTAGACCACAGTAATGTTTTTGCAACTATCTAGGAAACTCTCATCACCTACCATGATTAGCTGTACCCTTCTTTTGATTGCATAAAAAATGTGCTGTTGTTCTGGGTTGCTGGTGTGTCTCCTTCAGAATACACATCTCACTCCTTCCCAGCAGTCTTCTACATGTGACTGTGTTTTTTTCTCTCTTACCATCACACTGATCTAGACAGTCTCAAAGCTGTGCAGGTCCTGAAATCCTAGGGAAAGGCCTCATTTCAACAGGACACAGAGTGAGCACATGGCTTCACACTGGGTTCAAGGTTTTGGAAACAAAGTGGTATTGAGGAAGCTCTGTTCCTAGATACCGAGTTTGATATGAAGAACAATGAGATGGGGCACAGGTTTCTGTGGCGTTAGAAAGACACATGTGTGTTTATACATTATAATTTGGAGGGAGGCAATTTTTAACAAATGAAGACATACGGGGTCTTGGTACACTGTTTTTTTCCTTTCATAATTTTGTTTTGGTTCTTTGATTTGATTTCTATATTTTAGTTTTTGATGCCATTTTACAGTACTACAACTGTCTCCTTCCCCACCTCCCCTTGCCTCCTCCCATGCCCTGGCCCAAGGGGTCATTTGATTGGGACTGTGAGTGAGAAAGTGAGAATGAGGGGACACAGAGTCTAGAGATTGAGAAAAGACCATATTCTGTTCAATTCTCATTCATTGAATATAACCACAGTGTTTACGTAGTGTAGAAATGAAGGAGTAGGGCAAAGGGAGGATGTAAGGGAGGCAGACAGTCCTTCCAAGCAGAAATGCAGTTGTCCTGTTATAAAGTAAGTTGCTATATGATATGCCTGCAGCTGGAACTCTTTCCTATTGCGGTTTATTAAGGATCTGGATTAAAAAATACACCAAATAGATGTTTACTCAGGGAGAAATAACACACAACATAGACAAATGAACACCAGCAATTTGAACAAGATGCTCTACTCTCCTCATATTGCCAGCAAGAGAGCATTCCCTGGGTCTTCCTCAGACCTAGTTCCATCAGTCACTTCTGATCCTGGCTCCACCCCCAATAGGGGTGGTCAGTGCCACAGAAGCAGCCAAAGTAAATATCCCACTACAATTCCCCATTGAGTCTAAAGAAAAGATTTAAGCTTGATACAAAACTATACACAAAACAGTGAATAACAAGTGTGTTCTAAGAAAAGGAAAACCGAGAACAAAACCATCTACATATCTAGTCCTAGGGTGAAGGCATAAGGGAGTTTACAATAGAGTTGTCCTAAGCCAGAAAGCTTAAGTCTAGTACCTAATATATCTAACTAGTAAGAGAGAATAATAGTTGTGATAGTTTAATCTACAAACTCATCAAGACCTGAGAAGGAAAATAACGATACTAGGGTAGACAGGAAGTGGGGATGGGCAACTTCCAAAAGATGCAATGAGGACAGAAACAGCAAGTTACCTGGACAGTCACCCAAGGTCTCACAACAATGTTGGTACAGCCAGTTTTGGCTAAGGCCAAGAGTATTTGACAGACCACAAGAAAAGCAGGGAGGTAGAAAGGTTGTCTTATCCTGACTTGGCAAGGTTCAGCAGTCTTCTATGTTTGTCTCTTGAAAGTACATAGGACCACATGTCCAAATCAGTGGTCAATGTAGGGGCAGTTCCTTGCCCAAGAGGCCATTAGCCGAAGTGAGGATGAACTCCAGAAGGAGCAATGATAGTAACTGGCCAACAGAATTGTTTCAAATACAGAGTCTCAGCATGTTATTGGGGGCCGGGTGTGGTGGAAGGACCAGGCTGCCTGGCTGAAAACAACTAACTACATTTGGCACCCAAAAAACTTTCACTTAAAACTAAGAAAAGTTAAGAAATGTTTTAGAAACAAAGGAATAAAGACAAGCAAGACTTCTTGGTAGCAGCAATTTTCCGGTTTGGACTCTGTTTTGTGAGAGACAAAGATTTGCACAGCTCCTGTAAGGGAGGTTTCCTGAGTCAGCATAAGCAGCAAAAAACTGCATTGCTTTTAAAGAGCTCTGCTAACAATTCATTGGTGTGTATGAGAGCTGTCAATGGCAGTGACCATATCTCCAAGCTGGCAGTATGCTGCTGGATGCAGCATAGACCAAGGCGGTTACCACAGCTCTCACTGCTGGAGGTAAAATAGCAGCCACCATCTTGGAATGACGTAGCTAAAACTGTAGCTTTCATTTCAGCAATGTTGTTGTGCAACAGATAAATGACTCATAGCCAGAAAAAGATAAAGATTTACAGCAAAGACAGATTCAGGTTAAGAAAAACTGTTAAAGGTTTATAGTGTACTTTAAAATATATGTTGGCTTGGGAGAGAAAAAGAAACAGGATATAATGATTTAAAAAAAAAAAAGAAGTAGAGTAACTGGGTGTGGTGGCACACACCTTTAATCCCAGCACTCAGAAAACAGAGGCAAGCAGATCTCTGTGATTTCAAAGTGAACCTGGTGTGCAGTGAATTCCAGGACAGATAAAAGTTACACAGAGAAACCCTGTATAAAAATATGTAAAAATAGAAGTGGAAGAAATAGAGTAATAAAAAAGCCACATAAAGATGGAAAGTGCAGACAAACTTTGGATATTTTATGCTGTTCTGTTATCTTTAAATTGTTTGACGGATGAGGAAATAACTACTGATAAAAAAATGCTGCTAGATTAATTCAATTTATACATTTTAAAAGTGCTTTGACTCCAAAATTTAAGCCTAAGGACAAGTTACTGGAGAAAAGGATTTCTAATTTTGTTTCCACAGAAACTGAAAAGCTGTGGATTCCTTAAAGACCAATGTGGTTTGATCAAGCAAGATGCCCTGAAACTGTGTCACAGGTGATCCACCATTCAAAACAGCTGAGACAAGGTAGCCGTACAGACTACAGCCAAGATATCTGTGTCTTCTTAACATTCCCATGACAGCATCCCCTACCAGTTTGGAAAGGACAACACCCAAATTTCCAAAGATTGTTTGTAAATATTTGTTTTCATTTAATTGGGTTTGATTATAAATGGTTAATGACCAGAACCAATTTTTTTAAAGGTAAAAAGAAAATTATGTTATAGATATGAATACTTTGTTTTGTAATGGATTTTCATTTATTGATACAATTTAAGGAAACTCTTGTGATATGTAAATTTCTCCTCTTGTTTAGGTATTGTGTTTATATAGCACATTGAAAAATGTAATGTATAATTTAGTACAGTTTGTAGTCACCTATGATAGTCAGAATTTATAGTTAAGTTAGTTAGGATTTCTCGATATGCAGAGATGTATGTGAGATGAGTTGGCATTCTTCAAACCTTTCAAAGATCTACAGAATATGGCATTTCAAATGGTTTAGGGATTTTCTTGACAGTGTGACATAACTGCTCCTGGCAACACCACAATGATCAGAAAGGAAGATGAACCTTGAAGAAACTCATTACAAAGTTTGCTTTCAATATGGCAAGACTAGCCATTTGGGCAAGATACTCCTCTTGTCTGGACTGTTTGACTTTATGCTGTATAAACTGGACATGCAGGACCCACAGGAAAATAACTGCTGAAACAAGATGGACATTACTACAGGATTCCTGCTTCATGAAAGAGGCTGACAGACAGTTTACAGGTCATAGAGAAAAATGACTGACAAACTGCCAATACAGGCAGACAGTTTAAAGTTTTCTGCTTTGCTAAGGAGTCTGCCAGACACACTATGGCCTATGGGCTGAAGATGGAACATTATAGAAGAACTTTGGTTGACTGACCAGGCAGTGAGTTGTCTCACTCATTTCTAGAGTTTATATATTATCCTTCTGTGGTCTTTGAAGGAGTTGATGACAGATAGTTATGGTTACAGTTTTCCTTAGTTAGGATTAAAGATAAGTTACATATAGGACTCTAGACTTGCAAAGACAGCATAGATGTTATTTTCTTTAAGTCTTAGAAAATGTTAACTGACTAAATATTGTTAACTGCAATTCTTATTTGATAACTGTTGTGTGATATATTTTGCTATGTTACGGTTAAAACCCTTCTTTTTATTTTAGAATAGAGGAGATGATGGGAGATGTTATTCTGTAAATATGCTTCTCATACTGTTTTGTTATGGCATGTTGTTCCACATCATGCACATATGCAATTTGTACTTTACCTTCCACCCACACCAGTTCTCTCTCTGATTCAGCTGTTAGTTCCATGACTCTATACAAGTCCTTGTCTCCATCTGAGATTTTGTGGAAATTAACCAGTTGAACAGGTTTTATTTCAGAAATGATCTGTACATGGCAAATGTCTCCTAGTAATCATTAAAATCATTAAAATCATTGTGCGTCTGTGATCTATCTCTCCTAATTTGCACCTTTTGGGGTCTACTTTATGTAATCCTATTTTATAGCCTAAATAACAAACAGAATATGTCTTTGAATCATTCAGGAGTATGAGAAACATATTATAGAATAACATCTCCCATCATATCCTCTTGTCTGTCTAAAATAAAAGAAGGGCTTTAACCTTGACATAGCAAAATATATCATCCCACAGTTATCAAATAAGAATCACAGTTAACAATATTTAATCCATTAACATTTTGTAAGACTTAAAGGAAATATCAGCTATCCTATCTTTGTGAGTCTAATGTCCTATATGTAACTTATCTTTAATGTTAACTAAGGAAAACTATAACCAAAACTATCTTTAACTCCTTCAAAACCACAGAAGTATAATATATAAACTCTAGAAATGACAGAATCAACTCATTGCCTGGTTAGTCACCTGAAGTTCTTCTGTAATGTTTCCTCTTCAGCCAATAGGCCATAGTTTGTCTCCAGACTCCTCAACAAAGCAGGAAACTTTAAACTTTCCACCTATATTGTCAGTTTGTCAGTCACTTTTCTCTGTGTCCTGCAGAATGTCTGATAGGCAGCCTCTTCCATGAAGCAGGAATGCTGTAGCAATGTCCATCTTGCATCAGCAGTCACCTGCATGACCAGTTTCTACAACATAAAGTCAAACAGTCCAGAAGAGCAGTACCTTTCCCAAATGGCTAGTCTTGCCATATTAGAAGCAAACTTATAAACTTATAAATTGAACTTCCTTATACTTAGAAGGTTTTACAAAGGAAAGGACACAGTTGACAAGAACAAATGGCAGGCTACAGACTGGGAAAAATTTTTACCAATCCTATATTTGACAGAGTGTTGATCTGAAAAATATACATAAAACTCTAGAAACTATTCAACAAAATACCAAATAACCCTATTTTAAAAATGGGGTACAAAATGAAAAGAGAATTCTAAATTGATGAAATCAAAAATGCTGAAAAATACTTAAGAAAGTTCTCAAAATCCTTAGCTATCAGGGAAAATCAAATGAATACAGTTTTGAGATATTATCTTACTCCTGCCAGAGTGGATAAAGTTAGGAACACCAATGACAACTTATGATAGAGAGTATATCAAGAAAGGGTAACTTTCTTCCACCTATCATTGGAGTGCAAACATGCACAGTCATTTTTTAGATCAGTATGTTGGTTCCTCAGGAAAATTGGAATCAGTCTACCATAGTACCTGACAATCCCACTCTTAGGCATATACCCAAATGGTCCACATTGATTCACCAAAGACATATACTCAATATGTTTATAGCAGCATTAATTGTAACAGCAAAAATCTGGGAGCAACCTAAATGCCCCTTAACTGAAGAAAGGATAAAGAAGATGTGTCAGATCTACCTAATGGAATACTACTCTGTGGACAAAAACAATGGAATCTTGAAATTCACAGGCAAGTGGATGGAACTTGAAGGAACCTTCCTGAATGAAGTAACTCAGTCACAAAAAGAAGAACATGGTATGTGCTCGCTCATATGTGGATTTTAGACATAGAACAAAAAATCACAAACCTATAATTCATACCACCAAATGAACTGGTACACAAGAAGGAGTCTAAGTGTTTCATATAAGGTACCTCACAGAAAGGGGAAGGGACAATTTCACCAGAGCACAAGGTGGTGGGGGTCATGAGTGTTTTGGGAGCTAAGAGAAAGAGAAGAGGTGCAGTGGCATTAGTAAGATTGAGTCAGGGGAAGAATAGAGGAGAGAAAAGAGAGAGAAACAGAGAGAGGGAGAGACCATAAAAGAGGAGCAATTGTGACAGTGAAGAGAAAACTGAACCTAAAGAAATGTCCATATACATTCAAGACTAATCCCAACTAACAATTTGAGCAACAGTGGAAAGGCTACCATAAATGCCATTCACTGGTAATGAGACAAATGCCTAAGTTATGCTCCATCAGAGCGCCCTCATCTAGTACCTGATAGAAAAAATAGTAAACACCCACAAGTATACACTGAGCTGAACTGGAATCCAGATGCTATTTGGACACCAGACTGATAGCTGGAAATCTTGCATGGGACTGATTCAGACCCTTTGAACATGTGTCTCAGCTATTAGGTCTGAGCAATCCAAGGGTCATCATATAGTGAACCCAGGATGTATTCCTGGTGCAGAAAAAGAAATTGTAGGCCCTTCCCCCATGGAGGGATACTCCTTTAACCAAGAGACAGGAGAGAAGTCCTAATGCCTACTCCAAATGACTTGACAGATTTAGATGAGCCCTCCTAGAGAGCATCACCGTACATGTTGCTAGGGGGATGGGAGAGGTGGGTGGTTGGGGTGCATGTGCGGGTGGTAGAGAGAGAAATAGAGGAAGAGAGGGAAAGAGAGGGAACTGGGATCCATATGTAAAATAAAAAATGAAACAAAGTTGACGAACCAAAAAACTTCACCAGAACTAACTTCACCAGAATACAATCCACAACTCCAGAGAAGTTGGACATAAAGAGGACGACCGTAGGAGAGACCTACATGGTCCTCTGGTGAAGAGGAAAGGGACAAGAGACCCTGAGTAATTGGATACATGGGAGTGGGCGTAGTGATAAGGAGGTAAAAGAAAGATGGGGGAGAAGAGGAGGTGGGAGGATGACATGAGGGATCAGGAAGATTGAATAGGGAGATGAATAGAGGAGAGCAAGAAAAGAGTCATAACAATAGAGGGAGAAATTATAGTTTTAAACAGAAATCTGGCACTTGGGAATTGTACAGAGATCTACAGGGATGACCCCAACTAAGAATCTGAGCAATAGTGGAGAGGCAACCTTAAATGCCCTTCCCCTATAATGAGAAGGATGACTTCCTTAAAAGCCATCCTAGAACCTTCGTCCTGTAGCTGAGGGAAGCAGAAGCAGACATCCATAGCTAAGCACTGAGCCATATCATGGAAGCAAGTTTCAGGGAGGGAGGCATGATAAACAAATGGGTCAAGACCATGCTGGGAAACCCCACAGAAACAAATGACCTGAGTAAATGGGAACAAATGGACCTCAGTGTGACAGCTGAGAAAGTCACACTGGACCAATCAAGGCTCTATGAACGAGGGTGTCTTGTAGTAGAATTTGGTAGTCTATGGGGACTCTGGCAAAGGAACAGGATGTATCCCTAGTGCATGAAAAGAATTCTCTAACCCATTCCCCATGGAGGGATACTTCCTTAACCTAGAGAAATGAGGGAGAGCCTAGGCCTTGACCCAAATGACTTATAATACCTCCTGGATGGCCTCAACCACCCTGGTGAGTGGATGGGATATGAGAGAGAGGGAACTGTGATTGATATGTAAAATAAGATTGATTCTAATTTAAACATAAAAAATAAAGCATATAAAATAGTGTGAAATCAAATTCCTATGTTTCCTTTAATTGTACAGATAAAGGGAATAATGGTAGATTTTAGAGAGGAAAACAAAAATGGATACAGAAATTACAATTTGGGGTATAAATACACTTCTTAAGTTGGGCAAATCCCAGAGGCCAAGAAAATGATACATGTCTACGTAGTGGCGGTTTTTAATTGTAGGTTGTCTGCTAACCTCACAGGGTAGGAGCCTTGCGGAAAATGGACCCAATGTACATGTTTTGCAAGCAGGACCTGATGGTGAGTGTTAGCAATCTCAGAACTAGGGAGAGCCGACTGAAGAGTAAGAAGTTCAAAAACAATCTGGATTGTATGACACTATTGCGAAAATAAGAGCAAAAAGAAGAGGACAATGTACCCACACCCCAATTCCTTTGAACTGTTTTCCTTTTAGATGAGGCAACATCATGTTCCAATTGAACATCTTAACCTGAACATACTAGATTGCATTCCTGTTAAATTGATCAAACCTTCTTTAGAGGACAGTGGGTCTGCCACGCTCATCTCATCCCATTGGAAATTTTATGCACAAAATGAATGAATAGCCACAGCAGACTCACGGAATCAGGAGAATGACAGGAAGAAAGGAGTTGAAGGACAGTAAGTCCACAAGGTGTTTTGGTGCGCCAATCCCGACCCGACGGAAAGATGGCAACCACACGAGATTTCTTCTCAGATCACACTTTATTGGAGCCTCTTGGTTGAAGGGAGAGCTGAAGGTGAGGGGCCCCGGGCAGGAAGGGACAGCTGCTTATATATCCTACTAGGCAACAGGTCACGGTCTCATTGGCTCAAAAGACCTCGCCTCAGTGTTGGAGCCACGGGATTGGCTAGGGAACGAGCAGGCGCGCTGGAGTGCAGCCACCAAGCTGGCATATGCCCAAATAAGGTAAACAAGAAAGAGGAAGTTCGCCATCTTGTAATGGCGTCCTGCAGGCAGCCGCCTACATTTCCCCCTTTTTATTATAATATGACCAGAGCAATATTGGTGGTCTTACTCCCGTTCAGGCCCCCACCTCATGATGTGTGGACCGATCAAAGGATGCCTGCTGTTGATAACACACCTTCTCCCGTGTAATGGAACCTTTATTTTGTTCCTGGGAGGTGCAAAGGCTGTGCTATCGAGATCTCGCACATGCCTTCCCTAGTGCAATGCGGCAACGTAATTTCCCCAGGGGGTGCAAAAGCCATGTGGAGGGGTCCTAATTGCTCTTAGAGACTGACAATCTCTGTCCACACCATCCTTGGTGCAATGAGCCTTATTAAGGCTCTAGGGGTGAAATGGCTGTGGACTAGAGGATCTATTCTTTAAGGGCAGTGAGCCAAGCCTGTGGAGACACTCCAGCATCCATGGCCATAAGGGCCTGTGCAACTAATTTTTGATCCCTGGTATGCTGGGCTTTGAGTCTACAAATGAGCCAGAGACAAAAACAACACCCGGCCAGGCAAAAAATACCAAACATTCCTATTCCCACCCATTCCTTGAAGTAGGAGAGGGCCGAGGAAAGCCAGGACGCAAAACAGGTCCACATGGGTGGCGTTGATCATCACGATTTCCTGTCTTAGTTGTCAAATACTTCTGACCAGCTTCCTGCTAAATACTGGGATAAATCTTGAGATAATTCAGCAGCATGGGAAGCATTACGAAAGGGCACACTAGTAATACATAACGCGGGGTATTTCCATTCACAACCTAATTGAGCTAACTGCCAAAGGGTATTGCCGTTTGAACAGATTGGGCCATGGCAATGCCAGCAGAAGGGCATTAGCTAATATCTCCCAACAGCTGTTGAAAATCATTGAGAGTTCTCAAAACAAAAACCAGGGAATGCGGAGGACAGGTGCCTCCTTGTATCCCTTTTTATAAAATGGCAGCTTCCTCCCGTTTGAGCATAGGAAGGAGGCGCAGAGGGAGGCCAAGATTCCCGGGGTGCAATGGGGACATCGGCTTTTCCCATGGAAACATTATAGGCAGGAGGCCGTCACCATCCGTACCTTTCTCCTTGATATTCAGCTGCAGCTTGTTCTAATTAACTTAGTTCTGATAGCTCCTCACCTGAGGATCCATCATTCAAGGATTCTTCACCTGATAATCATAATCTAAAAATTCCTCAAGGGCCGGATAAAGGGAGTCCCCTTTATCTTCTTTATCCTTTTTTTTCCTTTTTTTATAATTCCTTTCTATGTATTTCCTTAACTGTGGGAGTCCCCCTCTTTTGGGTATGGCACCTCCTCTCTTTTGAGGCTTTCTATTCCTCAAAGGCACCAATCTTTTAGTAGATGACTCGTTAGAGTCCCTGAGTTTTTCTTTTGGCCAAGTTACAGATGTAGTTTTATCAGACGTCTTTTCCTTTTCCTTTTCTATATTCTGTTCCCTCTCTTCCTCCTCATAAGTGTCGGCCTCCGACACACTATCTTGATGCTCATATAAAACTTTACGGCCTTGATCTATCAAGGCTTCAGCCTTCTCATCCTTTAGGCATACTGCTATGACTGGCAGAACAAACAAGAAAGCGTAAGCAAACATTACAAGGAGGAAGGGAACTTACCTGTACCACCGCTCCGTGTGTTGAGTTCTGAACCCTCTTCGGCCACTCACCTGGTCGCGGGTTTCGGCAACAGTTGTGGTGCGACAAGCCCGACCCGCGGGAAAGACGGCAACCACACGAGGATTCTTCTCAGATCACACTTTATTGGAGCCTCTTGGTTGAAGGGAGAGCTGAAGGTGAGGGGCCCCGGGCAGGAAGGGACAGCTGCTTATATATCCTACTAGGCAACGGGTCATGGTCTCATTGGCTCAAAAGACCTCGCCTCAGTGTTGGAGCCACGGGATTGGCTAGGGAACGAGCAGGCGCGCTGGAGTGCAGCCACCAAGCTGGCGTATGCCCAAATAAGGTAAACAAGAAAGAGGAAGTTCGCCATCTTGTAATGGCGTCCTGCAGGCAGCCGCCTACAGCATTCCTGTTAAATTGATCAAACCTTCTTTAGAGGACAGTGGGTCTGCCAGGCTCATCTCATCCCATTGGAATTTCTATGCACAAAATGAATGAGTGGGAATGGTTAGCCAATTATGGGCAACAGAGAAAGGCCAGAGTGTCCTACCCCAATAGCCCCTAAGAAATGAATGGTGATCACAAAATATTATCTATAATCATGAGTAAGGCTATGGCACACTTCTGTCCAAGAATTCTTCTGATCTAAAACAGACACAGGTCACTCAAGGATATCCATATCATGGCCGTCTATAATATATATATTGTATCTATAATATATATATTGTATCTCATATATATATATATATATATATATATATATATATATATATATCATATATGTAGGGAGCCCCAAAGCAAAGTAAGCATCTTAACATCCATCTTTCCTTCTACTCTCTTACATACTAACAAACTTTTTATTTTCTATTCTCTTATGACTGTTCTCCTTTTAAGCATATGTGAAAGCCTTACAGGGAAAGTGTAGTTAGTTGTTTTCTGCCAGCCTGGTCTCACCACCATGCCCAGCTCCAAATAATATGCTGAGATTCTGTATTTGATGCAATTCTGTTGGCCAGTTACTCATTCTTTACCAGCTAGCTCTGTCTTAATTATTAACCAATTTCTACTATTCTATGCATTTCCAAGTGGCTCATCTTACCAGAGCAGCTGGATGCTGTTCTACCTCTCCATGCTCTACATCTTGACTCCTCCTTCCCACTTCCTCTTTCCTCCTTGTCTCCTAGCCCTGCCTATCTAGTTTCCTATTGGCCAACGAGGCTTTATTAATTAAACAGTGATAGGAGATGTTATTCTGTATATATGTTTCTCATACTGGTTAATAAAGCACTGTGGCCAATGAGATAACAAGATAGGCAGGGCTAGGAGACCAGGAGGAGGAGAGAGGAAGTAGTAGGGGTCGAGATGTAGCCCTGGAAGAAGCAGGACGCTTGCCGCGGCTCCCCAATAAGACAACCACGTGGAAATACTTAGATAAGTAGAAATGGGTTAATAATTAAGACAGAGCTAGCCCAAAAAAATAATGGTAACTGGCCAACAGGATTATATCAAATACAGAGTCTCTGGTATTATTTGGGGCTAGCTCGGCTGTGGGCCCACGTGGCGGCAGGACCGGGAGGCCTGCAGGGGAGAAACCTGCGGCAACATAATGGTGTCAGAACTGGGATTGAGAACTTTCACTTAAAACTTAACAAAATCTTAAAAAATAGTTTTTAGAAACAAGGGAACAGAGACTAGCAAGACTTCTTAGGAGCAGCATTTTCTCGGGTGGATTTGTTTTGTTGTAGAAAGAGATTTACACAGCTCCTTTAAGGGAGGTTTCCAAAATTAGCATAAGTGGCAAAAAAGCCGCCTTGCTTTTAAAGAGCTCTGCTAACAATTCATTGGTGTGTACAAGAGCTGCAATGAAGGTTTACACTGTGTTTTAAAAAATACGCTGGATTGGGAGAGAAAAAGAAACAGGATACAATGGTTTAAAAAAGAAAAAAGAAAAATGAATGGGTATGGTGGCACACGCCATTAATCCCAGCACTGGGCAGACAGAGGCAAGCAGATCTCTGTGATTTCAAAATGAACCTGGTATGCAATGAATTCCAGGACAGATAAAAGTTACACAGAGAAACCCTGTCTCAAAATATGTAAAAATAGAAGTTGAATTAATAGAGTAATAAAAAAGCCACGTAAAAATGGAAATCACAGAAAAAATTTTGGATACTATACACGATTCTGTTGTCCTTAAATTATTTGATTGCTGAGAAAATAACTACTGATAAAAGAAATGCTGCTGGAATAATTCAATTTATATATTTTAAAAAGGCTTTGACCCAAAATTTATGCTTAAGGACAAGTTACTGGGGAAAAGGATTTCTATTTTTGTTTCCACAGAAAATGAAAACCTATGGATTTCTTCCAGACTTTTGTGGTTTGATCAAGCAAGACCTCCTGAAGCAATGTCAATGGGACATTGCAACATTTCAGCCCACTACAGCCAAGATTTCTACATCTTCTTTGGATCCCCATGACAGCACCCTCTACCAGCAGGAAGTAGTATGGAAAGAACGACGACCAAATTCCCAAATATTGTTTATAAATGTTTGTTTTCATTTATATGGGCTTGTTTATAAATGGTTAATAACACAAGCAATCTTTGTAAAGGTTAAAAGGGAATTAAGGTATAGATATGAATACTTTGCTTTGGAATGGATTTTCTTTTATTGATACAATTTAAGGTCAATTTTGTAATATGTATATTTCTCCTCTTGTTTAGGTATTGTGTTTATATAGCTCACTTAGAAATGTAATGTATAATTTAGTACAGATTAGAGAGTTACCTATGATAGTCAAGCTTGGAGTTAGTTAGGTTTTCTAGATATATAGAGATGTATTTGAGATGGATAGGCATTCTTCAAACCTTTCAAAGACCTACAGAATATGGCATTTAAAATGGTTTAGGGTTTTTCTTGACCATGAGGCACAACTGCTCCTGGTAACACCACCTACAGAAGAAAGGAAGATGGACATCGAAGAAACACATTATGGAGTTTGCTTCTAATATGGCAAGACTAGCCATTTGGGCAAGGTACTGCTCTTCTGGACTGTTTGACTTTATGTTGTAGAAACTGGACATG
>JANBXA010000446.1:0-64925 GCA_030556225.1 Cricetiscus sungorus
GGTTAATATTTGGTCTGTGGAGCAACAGTCATGGACTGTCCTTTTCCCCCTCTCTCTGTAACTGTATGGAATGTTGATACCCTGGATAATCGTAGAATGTTTGCTGCTGGGGAAGGCTGGTATGGATTCATTTGCCCCAGGCGTCAAGTTCAGGGAGGCTTCATGTCTGACACTTGCTGTACTTTCCTGGCTTCCTTGGCAGTAGCCTGTAGCCGCTAATATCTGTTTTGTAGTAGCATTTGTTTTTCCAGTTCATCCCAATCATTCAGAGCCCACAGAGAGTAGTTGGCTGGAACCAAGACTGTGGGACGGGTAACTGACCAGGAGCATGATTAGAGGATATCTGCCATGGCTGTGGACTGCATGTGGTCCTGAAGTGTGGATATACACTGAGAAATGTTCAGATGGTTTGCAATTGAAGCATTTTTTTTCCTTGGGAAATCAGATGTGCTCTTTGGAGCACAGCACCTATAGCTAAGCCAATTGCCTGGATAGTGCCATCATAGGAACAAAACTTACATAAGTAGGTAGTGGCCTTTCTGTGGTGTCAGGGAGCTTCTTGGTAGGTGGGGTTAGCATTCACAAAAGCAATCTGTTTAATGAAGAGATTTTCTATCTCTTGAGTGCCAAACATGCACTTGGCTCTCTCAGTCAGGCTGCTAACAAAGGATTTATGGTTCCTCAGGACCCTGTATAATCATTGTGAGATTCCTGGAAACAGTACTATTAGGGGGAAGTCTTTTTCATTCTCCAAGACCTCCCTGTCTAATCTGGGCAAGTAATTAAGCAGAAGATTGGGTTTCTAATGTATGAGGTTTGGGTTTCTAATGTGTCATAGCACACCTCTCCCATGAGATTATCAGCTATACAGCATTGAGATTCAGCATTAGCTGCATTTTTTCTAGCCATCTCTTTAGAAAATTCAGTGAATTCTGATTTCCATTTAATGATTTCCCCTCTGCTGAGAACTGCTCTAACCAAGTGATGCCATTCATTAGGTGTAAGCCACACTTCAGTAACACTTTCTAGTACAGCAAACTTAATGGAGAAGTGAGCCCATAATTAGTGACTGACATTTTGTTTTAGTAGGTATTTATGTTCCAGGCGAATAAACCGCATTGGAGATGGAGAGTGCTGGTCAGTGGATAGGCAGGGATTTTTGTGGATTACAGATGGGGAAAGCTCACTGGGAGTCTCTTCTATAACCTCCTGTGTGTACTCTTCCACTACATCCTCAAAGGTCTGTCTTAGGGCCCGATGACCATTTCTGAGTAAAAGCAGAAAAGCTAGAAGTGGCTGTTTACTTTTGGACTTAAGCAGATTTGAGGAAGGGAAAACTGATTTATAGGTCTAAATACCTAAGTTTGCCAGAAGCTGAACCTGCTGTTCTCTATTGTTATTCATAGTTTTAACGTATTTATCTTATGAATGGTCTGAGATCTGTGAATAGTGATTTCCTCATGAAGACAAATTAAAACCAAGAGGGTTGTTTCACAGGAGAGTGAAAGGGTGAAAATACAGCCTAACTCTCTAATAACTACTAAAATTTATAATTTAAAAAAGTTTATCAGAATGTATTTAAAAATCACCTTATCATCTGCATGCAAAACCCAGGGGTGAAAACACATAAAATAGCATGATCACAATGACAGTTTTCTGGAATTTATTATTATTATTATTATTATTATTATTATTATTATTATTATTATTATTCATAACCACCTAGTTTCTGGGGAATGTTGTTATCCACAACAGCAGTCTGGAAAGTGTTATGGGTCATCCTGTCCACAAAGAAAATTAATAACTAAAAGAGATGGAACTCATGGCCAGAAAGTAAAACTAGAAAGAACAAGTGCTACTGCCAATAGATATAGCTAACTCCCTGACTGTAGATTACATTGTCTTTACACAAATTTTCATAAGGACAAGGCCACTTAGCCTTCTGGTCCTAGATAAAGAAAAACCTCTATCCCTGCAGGTGCAGTAAACAATCTTGTGGCCAATACGGGCACACATTTTGTATTCAGATCACAACTTCTTGAGGTCAGGGCAGCACTGGTAAGTTCCCAAGGTAGTTTGGGACCAAGATAAGGACCTTGGTAAAGAGGCAATAAGATATCCAGTAAGGAGCAATAAAGTTCCAGGTAAGTTGGGACAAAGCTAAGGACCTAGGTAAAGTGATGATAATTTCTCTGGTAAGGAGCAATAAATTCCCAGGTAGGTTGTGACCAAGTTAAAGACCACGGAAATAAGTGGCAATAAAGTCTCAGGCATTGAGTGAGAAGTTCTAACAAAACGAAAGTAAAATTTTTAAAATGGGGACTTCTCAGTCTTATCCAATTTTTATGGCTCTTCAGGAGCTACTTTTGTCAAAAAAAAAAAATAAAATAAAGAAAAGCACACTAGAAAGATTCCTGAGTGAGTGTGATGCCTTTGCACCTTGGTTCAAAGTTTCAGGCGACCTCATGGTAGCAGGTTCAGACAAGTTAGGCAGGGATCTTGACTTTGCTTTGGAACAAGGGACACTAAATTCCGGAGTCCGACCTTTTTGGAAGTTAGTGCGTAGCTGTATTGAAGATTAGGAGTGCTATAAAGAGGCGGTGGAGAAAAGGCAAACTGCGCTGGAATTGCTACAGGAAGAAAGATAAGAGGTAAAGCGCACAGGGGAGTCAGATATGGACAAAACACAGTCTGAGGAAGAATTGTAAGCCCTCATATAAAAGATTCAGAAATAGTCCCTTTATGAGCAGAGAAGGAAAAGAAAGATGGAATGGTGATGTAAGGAGGAGGAGGACCCTCCCAGGGCAATGCTGGCTGTGCCTCCTCATCAGATTGAGGAAGGGCATGCCCGAGATACAGGGCATTCCTTTTGCCCTGAGGTCTGGAGAGCCATACAAACTGACTTATGTCTGGCCTATCCAGTTTTCCAGGATTCCCAAGGCAATAGGTATGAGGAGCCTTTAGACTTTAAAGTCATCAAGGCTTTGGATGAGTCCATGAGAACATATGGAATTTCAGCTTCTTTTACTGTAGCTCAAGTTGAAGCCCCATATAGACATTGCATGACTCCTAGTGATTGGAGTAGGTTAGCTCAAGCATGCCTACGCCCCGAACAGTATCTGAATTATAAAGCCCTTTCCAGTATGCCAATGAGTATGCCAATGAGAAGACTGCAGCTAACCTGGCAGCTGGAAATGCATCTTGGACAGGGAAGCTTTGCCAATCAACAGACAGGATACCCAATACAAGTTTTTGTACACATGCTGCTAATTTGTCGTGAAAGTTGGCTATCCATCTCTTAGGAAATGGGTCTGCCGATTTTGATGATCTGATGGCACTGCACTGAATGACCATCTATACACTAAATTCAACAAGTGTGGATGTGGGTCTGGCTGCCAGGTTGTAATCCTGGTTTGTTGTTGCCATGGATCATGTGAAAGAATGGGCGGGAATGGGAGTCATGGCTGTCCTCTTGTTGCTTACCTCCTTCATGGGCCTGTGGTGCCTTTGCAAGATGAGGTTTGTTTAATAGTGGCATCCAGCTATGGTTGTTTAGGCTTTCATAGCCATTGAGGCAGGGCAGTCCCCCAAGCATGGCTCACAGTCATGAACAAATTTGATCCTTCATGCTCAGTTTGTATGGCATAGCACTGCACTCTGAGTTAGCTCTGGAGGTGAGCAATTCCGGGAAGAGCAAGTCTGGTTGCATGTCTGTTGATTCCCAAGGCCCTGCATCCAGAAAAAAAGATACCAGAAGGGCATGGCACTGACTTGCTTGACTACCAGGATTCAGGGTCATTACAATGTCCACTGCCTTACTGGAGACCAGACCACTACCCTTGCCTTTTGCATTATTTAAATAAAAATTTGGGGGGGCTATGTAGAGAGCTGTGAAGTGCTGCACCTTAAAGATGGCGCTGGTTTCCACCTTTCACATTCCCAATGGTGAGTGCTCTCTGGCATAAACAAGTTCTTTTTGGCTAAGGCTGAGATCTAGGCTTGCTTCTGCGTATGTGGACTTATCTGCATTCACCACGTGGAGTGTTGGGGTTGGCTACCCCAAGACCTTATAAAATGTGGGATGGCTTTGCCTGGGGTAAGTAGATTGTTCAAGGTTCATGAATAAAGCTGCATTAAGAAGAGCCCAAGCATTGCGTCTTCCTTGCTGGTCTAGGCAGTTGCAACAGCATTTAATAGATAGATTATTTTATAGTGGTAAGGGTACTCAGTTTTTTTTTAAAAAGGGTTATATTTGTCAGAAATATCGTGTATGATTGAAAAGTATTCTTAGCTGTCATGGAGTGTCTGTGTTCGACTTAAGAATGTGGTGTATGCACATAAATTTGAGAGGTAGTCTCTAAATCACCTCATAAAATGTTGAGAGTGTTTGAATAATATTAAGTGCAATTATATCTCTTTGTTCTTCCATATAGTGTTTGGCAAATCCAGTCAAATCTTAGCTGCCCCTTTTCCTCGGAACTTCAGTACCTAACACTGTGCCTGACAGTTTTAAGTGTGTGTCTGTTCTAGACTTGACTTGTGGTACAAGGCAAGTTTTCTCCATTACTGGGTTTGTTACCTAGCACGTTTCTTAGATGATCAAGTGTACATGGAGTAGAATGGACACTTGCTGTGAGGACAGCTGCCTGTTCATGAAGTCGTTAATGTTTCAATTCTTTCTACCAAAGGTCCCTCTACATTTTCTTTATGTCTCTCAAGTACATTTTAATTTTTGAAAATTCTGTTATTTTTTGTATTACATAAATGTAACTTTCCTAATAATCAGTCAAATTCCTAGTTTTTGATGAGTTTGAGATAGACTTGCTTGCGACCATGATGACTGGTGTTTTAAAAAGGGCAAAAATATTTCAGGAAAGCCTGGTCACTCATCAGTCAGAGGGTTCATTGAATGTAGGGTCACAGGAGTGCGTTCTCCATAGCCATTCCCATTGATGGCTTTCAGGGCACAGGAGAACACAAGTTGCAAAGGAGAATCCATTAATTCCCAGACCAGCCTCTTTCATTTTTTCAGTCTGAGAGTCTTGAGGCCACTGCAGTCTCCAAATACATATTTGAGCTTCATTACAACTGGTTAGCATGGCCGGGCTCATATCATAGCTCATTTTGTGAAATGTTTATCTGAATGTAGTTCCCAGGCCCCTTATGTAAAAAGATGACATGATGGTAAATGCTTAGAAATTCCAGCAATGAGATGATCCCTAGGACAATCCCACCTATGCTATTTGGCAGGAATGTGGTAGGTCAGTGAGAGACTCTGTCGTGAAAATGGTATGATGATTACCTGAGACACAACACCTGAGGTTGTTGTCTCTCCTAGACTAACAAGCATATACATGTGTGCTTTTCCACATGAACATGCATGTAAGTTTGCCCATACCCCCAAAAAGTAATGTTTAACTATATTAGTCCCTATTTAACAGGTAGTTGTCATTTGGATAGCAGCAAATCAAATGGATATAACTAGTTTAAGGTGATAAATATTATGTAACGATATGTTTTTATACAGTTAAATATGTTTTCAGAATTATCACCAATATATAAATATATATATATATATATATATATATATATATATATATATGCCCCACAAAGATAAGTTGAGCTCAACAGATGGGCATTAGAAAGTTTAAGCTGTGAATGTGAATTGGTGAAATAACAACAGAAATTATGGATAGACCAGTTAGAATTGCAGCTAGACAGAACCTACAGACAGAAAGTAAATGTCCTGAAAATTAAAATTTGTATCTGTGTAACAGAGTAAAATATCCTGTGTTTGTATAGGTATCTTTAAGGACTGGTTGGTGTTGCAGGGTTCGGGAGGGGGTTGCTTACATACTAGCTATGCAAAATTGCCAAAAATGAATTTTCGCTATCTTTATGTTTTGAGTAAAAACACTGAGGAATGGGCTATTAAAAGGATATGTGTAGTACTACCCACACGATAACATGAAATTATTTATTATTTTCATTTGGTAACTGAATATATGTGTTTATAATAATAATGACCAGTATGGCCTCATTATAACATATGGTGTGGTTCAACTTGTAAGATAACTAACTAGTTCTGTAGCAGTTACTACAGTTAGTAATGTGCTGCTACTCTGAAAGCAAACCATTACTGTCTTGTGATTTAATGTGCTTTAGAGTTGAAACTTCATAAAGTATTTATGGAAGAAAGAATATGGAATATCCAATTCTCAAAAAAAAATAAAAATATAGACTTTGTGAACTCTTCAATTTTATCTCCAGTATGACAGACAAGGATGCTACGATCTGGACAAAATATGGAGCTTGAACAAAATAAGAACTGGAAATGGAAGCTTTCTGACAGTAAACCCCTGTGCTGATATGTGCTAATGGTCTACTAATTCCTTATATACTGGTGCCATTGCAAACACAGAACAGTTCAGTGAACATTCATTTACTTTCAGAACCCCCACCTAATTTTCAAACCCTAATCTATGAAGATTTTTAAAATTTATTTTTCAATTTTTAGTATTTTATAAAGGATCTTAATGATTTTTCATGTCTGTTTACACTTATAATTTTTCATTAAACTGCAATGTATTTTCTATTTTGAATAATGGTATCATGAAAATATACCTAAATAAATAAAGTTTTTGTGTAATACAGAATCATCTTACTTGTGGTTCTTATGGATAGTAATCCTGTTTTCAGCTACCTGTTATGATTGGAGACATGGTTAACTGGAAATTGAGCAAACTCACTCAAGAGAAGTAGAAGCCAGGAAATAACCAAACTGATGGCTAAAATCAATAAAATAGAAACTAGGAAAGCAATGCAAAAAATCAAAGTAATGAAGATTTTGTTCTTTGAGAAAATCAAAGATAAACAAAGGTTTATTCAAATGAACCTGAACACAAAGAGATAATATGCATATTAACAAAATCAGAAATGAAAAGGGAAATATAAAAATATACCCTGAGGAAATCCAGACACTATTCAGACACTTTGAAAACCTGCAATATGAAAAATTGGAAAATTTAAACAAAAGGGGCAATTTTGTGGATAGCTATAACTTATCATAATTAAATCATGAACAGATGAGCAATTTAAATAGACTGGTAACTCTTAAGGAAATTACGACTCATCAAAAGTATCCTAACTAAAAATAGGCAAGGGCCAAATAGATTCAGTGCAGAATTTTTCCAGAAATTCAAAGAAGACCTAATAGCAATACTCCTCAAGTTGTTACCCACAAGAGAAGCAAAAGGTTTATTGGCAAACACTTTTTATGAGACTACAATTACCTTGATACCCAAACCACACAAAAACACAACTAAGAGAGAACTACAGACCAATAACTCTCACATGGATTTACAGTGAAAATTTCATGTGACACTAGATGGCAAAATCTCATTTTAAATTAGGGCATTGTCAAGAAATGTAGTTCCCCTCACCTGTATTACCTTCTTTTCTTTGTCTGCAGAAGCAGAGCTAACAATGACAAAATAGGCAACAGTTATAAAGGAAAGATAGATTGTGACATTCAGTGATGTTGTATTAAATTTAATAGTGGATGAGGTACTAAGGAAAGTTTACAGATGATAATTTCAAGTGGAGAAATTTTAGAGAGAAGGAATGAATTTTGTAAACAAAAAGCCTTCCATGCTGTAGCCTCTTCTATTGGGAGGGGTTCTCTGAAAAACAGGTGGTTCGATCAGGACTGGAAGCATTGACTCCCATAGTCAGTGATTGTAGGACAGAACAAATGTTTGTGTAGGACAGGAGAGCATGCGGAATAGAGGAAGAGGCAGAGGTATTAGGTGACGGTAGTGAATGCAATATATGGAGTTTTCACCAGGCTGCACAGAGGATTTCAGTAGTGAGAGCACATTGGGACATCCCGATGAGCATGGTAGGGCAAAGATAATCAAGTTTCAGAGATGGCTGGGTTCGTACGATGGTAATGTTCTTGTGGGACACCTGACACCAGAAGCTGGGACTGACTCTGACTCTATTCCCTTCTTTCCTTCACATGTGTTTATTTGTACTGACTTAATAGGAGAGAAGTGCATAGTCTCACTGCAGCTTAGCATACCATGGCTGCCTGCTATCCATGGTAGTCCTGCAATTTTCTGAATTAAAACATAGGGGGAGGAAAAATGGATGGGAGTTGGAAGAGGGAAGGTGGGGATGGGAGGAGGAGAGATGAGATATGTTGGTTGAGATGTAAAATCAATAAAATAAATACAGGAAAAAGCATAATCCTTGATAAATTCATGAGGAGGATAGAGAGTGCTGCTTGGTCAGGTTACAGAAACTATTTATTCTTCCCAAATAAGGGAATAAGAGGATTGTGAGTTTTAAATGTGTGAAATAAAGGAGGTAAGTGAAATCTGCTGTGGCTATATCAAAGGAAAAGATGATGGGTATTACAAAAAGCCATGATTCTCAAAGAGCTTTAGGGGTGATTGAGGAGAATAACATAGGATGGATGACGTGTTGGGGAGAAACCAGTTAGTATTATTAAATCATGCAAATGAAGGAAGACATCCACAGCCACCTGATGTAGTTCTGCTAGGAAAGTGTCAAGCATGCTGGGACCTTTCCATCAGGTGAGAAGAAAGACAGCCCAGGCTGGTGGAAAGACAGTGAGTTGCCTTGCATATCAAGAAAATACGGGGCAATGAAATGGGAAAGTTAGAGAAGCAGAACGGTTCATACATAAAAGAAGATATGGAGATGGAGAGGACATTAAAGATGTTGGAGGCCAGCTTGCTAACTGGGCCCATGATGATGCCATTGAGGAGTAGACTGGCAAGGGTAATATTGTGATATATGTATTTCTCCTTTTGTTTAGGTATTGTGTTTATATAGCTCACTTAGAAATGCAATGTCTAAATTTGTACAGAGTATAAATAGATAATTATGGTAGTCAAAATTTATAGTTAGGTTAGTTAAATTTTCAAGATACACAGAGAGGTATTTGAGATGAATAGGTTTCTTCAAACCTTTCAAAGATCTATAGAATATGGCATTTAAAATGGTTTAGGGTTTTTCTTGAAGGTGAGGCACAACTGCTCCTTGCAACACAACCAGTATCAGAAAGGAAGATGGACATAGAAGAAACTTGTTATGAAGTTTACTTCTAATATGGAAAGACTAGACATTTGGGCAAAAAACTACTCTTGCCTGGACTGCTCGACTTTATGCAATATATACTTGAAATTCAGGGCCCACAGGAAAACGACTGCTGATGCAAGATTTACATTTGCTACAGGGTTCTTGCTTCATGAAAGAGACTTTCAGACATTATGCAGAACGCTGAGAAAAGTGAATGACAAATGGCCAATATGGGTGGACAGTTTAATGTTTTGTGCTTTGGTGAGGTGTCTGCCAGACACACTATGGCCTATAGCCTGAAGATGGAACATTATAGAAGTACTTTGGTTGATTGATCATGCAGTGAGTTATCTCTGTCATTTCTAGAGTTTATATACCATTCTTCTGTCGTCTTTGATGGACTTGATGACAGTTATGGTTATAGTGTTCCTTTGTTAGGATTATAGATAAGTTACATGTAGGACTTTAGACTCACAAAGATGGGATAGATGATAAATTATGTTCTTTAAATCTTGCTAAGTGTTAATAGGCTAAGTGTTTTTAATTGTTATTCTTATTTCATACCTGATGTATGATATATTTTGCTATGTTAAGGTTAAGCTCCTTATTTTTATTTTAGATAGAAAAGAAGAGATGTTGGTAATTGTTATTCTGTAAATACGGTTCTTTTATTGGTTAGTGAATAGCACTGTTGGCCAATTCGAAAGCAAAATAGGTGGGACTAGGAGACAAGCATTCCAGAAGTAGTAAGGAAATTTTATCTTGGAGAGTCTGGAGAGAGCTGAGTGCTGGCCCCTTCTCTCATAAGATAAGACCATGTGGAAAAACTTAGATTAATAGAATTGGGTTAATATTTATAACAGCGCTAGCCAGAAAGGAACTAATAACTGGACTACAGAATTATATCTAAAGACATAAAGGCTTTTGAAGATTAAATTTAAAAAATATTAATAGATGAAAAATTTACAATAATCAGGGTAGAGTCTAACATTACTTTGAACATGATAATCCCATCAAAAGTTATATACTGATTCAGTACAATCTCCATCGAAAGTATAACTCAACACTTCAAAGACCTTGAAAGGACTCTCTTCAGCATAACATGGAAACAATAAAACCTCATGATACTTTAAATAATCATGAAATTTAAAATAACTATTAGAGATATTGCTATCACCAATCTTATATTAAAGCAATTTATTAATAATCATCTTTGTACTGATATGTTGGTAAAATCATGACTCATTAGTCAGCAGAATAATTGTAAACACTGAATGAGTCCACTCACCTTATCATTGCTATTATATCAACAAAACCACAGTGAACAAAAAAAAAAAAAAACCAATTCCCAACAATATACAGTCCCATGGTATATTCAACTAGTCCCCTCTATATTTGTAAAAATGGGCTTTTCCCCATAAAACCCCTGTGGGATGAAACACAGTATTTCAGACATTGCCCTTAGGATAAATCCATGGGTTGATGCACAACACCCACATAGCTCAGGTCTATACTTTTAATTGAAAACTATTGTTGCATTTCAGATTCTATGTGTATATTTTTAACATCTCACTTTGTACATGTCTGTAGTAGAAACATTTTTATTTTAGAGGCAATATCATACTGAATGCCTAATCTTCGGCAATGTGATCTCTTAATGAAAGGCTACAAGTTGCCAATCATTCAACAGCTATACAGCAGTTTTTAAAACTACCATTTTTTTTGTAATAGTCGTTGATTGTTACAGCCAGTCTACATTGGAAAGAAATCGTAAATTCTTGGTATTTTGAATTTTACTGCTTGCTAAGCATGTGTACATTTTTAAATATACTATTATATGAGCTAGCTTGTTGTTGCCCATTTTCTAATGTGTGATGTTGTGCTCAGATTGAATACAAGGGTCAGGGGTTCAGTGCTTCCCCAACTAATGTTAGAATTTGGTAAGTCCTCATGGAAAGCAATTCCATTGAGGAAGAGCAGAATGGGTGTGCAATGCTGAGGAAAAGAAGTGGAGATTTCAGAAGGGTTGGAGCAAGATCTGTGGTTAGAACTTAAAAAGTAATATAAAAATTAATCTATATAAACACTTATCTGACATGTTATGTTTTTCAAAGCTTCTGTCTAAGTTTATGAGTCAGTTTCAATGTCATTGTATATTTTTAACTTATTACTTCTTAGTATTATTATTACTTAGTATTATTTAACTTATTACTTCTATAATCTTGGCCAAATGTTAAGCTGGTAATGATATTTCACTAAACTTTACATTTTCTATTTATTTGAATAATAGTACTATCATATCTATGGAGGGCATTTAGTTTTATGATGTCACTAATTGGTCCTCAATACTTTGGTCTAGGTAACCTCTTCACGTTCTGTAGTTAGGATATGTTGAATTATAAGTATTAATACTTTGAAGTATTGCAAAATTATTTACATTATTTAACATAATTTATGTACATAGTGAACTTCTCCCAAATTAATATAATGCATTCTCTTGCATCACAAATATTTTATATCCTCTAATTATTCTCCATACCAAGATATTTTCATGTGGATATTTTAGGAAAACAAGGCCTAAAGACATAAATTCATATTTATAAAATTTACCATATATACTTTTATATGGATAATCAATGTTTCTTCACTCAATCCCACTTCCTCCCCATAGATTTTCCCATCCACATTCACACCATCTGTGACTCTCAGGACAAATTAAATAGTTTCCAATGGATAAGAGTCACACATAATATGATATGTTATAGTAAGATACAACAAAATGTAACAACTAATAAAAATATGTCAAAACAATCAGAGGAAAAATAGCTCAAGAAAAATTACTAGAAACTGATAAAGATGCAAAGATCCATGGGATTTTAGTCATCATGCTCAGAAAGCCCTAAACATAGGTGACATGTGTAGGGTAAAAAGGATAAGTGAATAAATGCTTATATGCAAATTAAAATTACTTGCCCAGTTTTTTGCCATTCTGTCAGGTGCATTTCTATTCAGAAAAGAAGACTGTACTGCAAATATGTGATTGTTTATTTGTGAATATTCTCCTTTGCAATAGTGCATTTAAATTATTTTTTGCACAAATATGTTAATGTAGCTTTTATAACATAGTGTATGTGTACAAAATAGACTCAACTACACATAGATTTTTCATGTGTTTATGTATTTTAAAATCTCAAAATTGTATGGTACTTTATATAAAAATATTTAATGTACTATTATTGGTCACATGTAGAAAACACAAAATGCTCTTATTTTCATTCATGAGTATTCTTTTCTGTAATCTTTTTGTTTACTTTCAAGTTTATTACATTTGATCCAGGGCCTGACACAACCAGAGTGCTTAGCAGATGTAAAGAATTAGGGCACAATGTAAATTTTAGCTAGGTCTACGTTTGTGGGTATGAAAATAAGGTGTAAGGAGTATATTTCTTCATCACAACATTTTAACTTTCTTTCAACAGATGACAGTTCATGCCACTTCTGCTTTAATATTACAATGCTTCTGTTACAAAATGCTCTCATAAAATATGAAACATAGGTATAATGTAGAAAGTATGAAGCCCTGTGTATCAATATGTACTGAAATACACATTCTTTTACTTATTTTCATACATCAGAGCTTTAATCTGCCCTTCAACATTTTTTGAAAGAAGACAGAAAAAAAGGAAAGGTCTGAATATCCCCAGGATGAAATGCACTTGAAAAAAATATTTAAGATTAATTCCAATTAGTGAAAACTATTGCAAAGAAGATCAAAGGTAGAAGCATTTTTATCAATTAAAAGAGTGTTGTTGGAAATATATACGAAATCCAGCAAAAGTAATGAAATTAGTGAAATCCAATGGACTTCATAGTTGCTTATAATTCAGTACCATGCTTTCATTACTCTTGCTATATGATATGTCTTATGAAATACAAATGATACCTTCCCTTTGTAAGGACTGTGTTGGCTGTCAAGCTCAGCTTATTATTTCAAGTTACATATACTTTGGAACAAATTTGTTTTACTTGAATTTGGATTTAAGTTGCTTCAGGTTTGAAAAGAGCTATTGGTCAATATCTTTTTCACAACATTGGTTTCTACCATTGTAAAAGATTGTAGTTATTTTATAGTAACTTTCTAACAATCCTTCTCTGGTCATTCCAAATTATATGTTAGAGAACCTTCATTCTCTTTGTTAGGTTTAATGACAATGTTGAGTTTCAATGGAGGTATTAGATATCTGTCTCATTTCTTTTTGCAGTGGGAACATTAACAATCTTCACTAATAGAAAACCATTAGATATGTTTTTCTCACGTATAGCATTTATTGTATTGTGACATGTTCCTTGTAGCGCCAAATCCTTTATTAGATTCCTATTGAGACATATTTTTTCTTGTATTTAATTTAAATTTAATTTGTTTTAAATTAATATAAATTTAAAAATTGTCCTATGCTTCTCGTTTTTTCCCATGATGATTTGAAATCTTTGTGCCTCACTCATCTCTCTACAGCTGAATATAGGAATTATGCTCAGTATTTTCCTGTGGTTCTCTGATTCTGCTTCTATAAATTACTGGGTAAAGGTTCTAGGGTGACATGTAAAGTACCTAACATTCTCATTTCAGAAGAAAGGCATTTAAAGTAACATCTCCATTATTACTTTGATACATATGGGGCCATCGTTGAGAATCCCAGAACATTTTGCCAGTTCCATATTAATCTTCAAATCCATTTTGGCTGTGTCTATTATAGTATCATTTCCAGTAATTAATGAAAGAGACAGAGATCCACAACGAAGGAACTGGCAGAACTCTGGGAAAACAGTCAAATCAGGTAGGAACAAATATATTTGTTGGGCAGGTGTAGAGCTTTTTGAATGGATATACAAATACACCTGAACTAAGCTCATGGAAACTTGTACAGATAATGTGCAAATCACATGAAATCACATTTGTTCAAATGTATGTTAACTCTGGCACATGTTTGAGCTAATTATATTTATCTAGCTTATCAAACTTTTACTTTTAGGATTATTATTATTATTATTATTATTATTATTATTCTGTGTTTCAAACTCTCTGTTGATGAATCACTTGTTATTGTTGTGAGTTTTTCTTTTTACGTGATGTGTGGTTTCTTTTTGTCATTATTACTTGCAGTATACTTTCCTTGTTTTCTATAAGGAGTTTTAATTGGGATATGCTGTGGTGACTCTGTTTTTCTTTTCATTTTTATTCTTTTATACAATATATTCCAAAGCAAGATTTTCATTCTGTTCCTCCTACTCTTCTCCTCCTTTCTTCATTTCTGATCCAAATACACAGCTTCTCTGCTTTTCTCCATAAAAAAGCAAGACTCCCAGTGCTACCAAACATTAAGTCTAAGAATATGCCCTCATAGTAAGGTGGTACTAGGAAACACAGCAGGCGAATCTAATTCACACAAGAGGGCTTATAATCAGGGACACTACCACTCCCAATCTTACTGCAACAAAAACCCCAAGACAAACCTTATACAGCTTGTTCATACAGGGCTGGTTCAGACTCATTCTGGCTGTATAATTAGCACTTAAGTCTCTGTGAGGCGCTATGAGCACAACTGCATTGATTGTGGGCTCTGTTCTCCTTGTTTCCTTTACCCATCTGGATTCTTCAATTCTTTTGCTATACCTGGGACAAATTTCTCTGCTTGCACTTTGGCCTTAAGTGATTATGTCTTCTTCCATCAGGTATCGTGATAAAAAGCCTCTAATGACACTTCAGATAGTCATTTTTCCTAGGAGTATAACACAATAATATTAGTTATAATTACATTTACTCTCTGTGTGCATGTGTTGGTTGGGGTGCTAATCTAGGTTGAAAAGCCATCCAGGTTCTATATCCTGTCCATCTTTGAGCAATTGTTAGTAATGGGCACCATTTTGTGGTGTGGTACTTTCATTAGACAAGCCACTCTTTGGGCAATACAATATGTTCTGAATAATCAAGCTCTAATGAACATTGCTGACAATGCAGGTAGTAAGTCCGAGATTATGGAGCTGGCTTCCTAGATCAGTTCTAGACCTCTGGTCCTCACCTAGTGAATATCAATGGTTCACACATTATATTATCCATTACTAGGTGTCCTTACAAATATCAACCTCATAGGTTCCTGGAAGTTTTTACTGCACTGCACTGCATGCACTGTAATTACACATTGCCCCTTATATGCCCACCAATTACAGTCTTGTGCCTTTATATCCCTCTTCCTATTTCCCTCCCTCTCTCAAATCATCCCAGCTGTTCTCTTTCACTAATAAAATATGTTTTTGATCATTATTCCATGTTTAACAAATAATAAAATATTTTAATTAATAAAAATTTATGGAATATTAATACAAGTAATTAATTAATACAAGTAATACAAGTAATTCCATGGAGCAAAACTCTATGGGAATACACAAGCATCTTAATCTCAAGCAATAGAAAGAGCCTTGCATGTTAGACATTAAAATGTTTGTTGTATGCATCAATTTCAACTGTTAATATGCCAAGTGTTAGACTGTGCAAAACTGTATAAAGTATTCTGTTTGAGACAAGCATGCATAACAAGCAAATGCTTGTTAGAACATTCTCCATTTCTGAGCAGAAGTCTGCGTTCTAAACTTATGTCTGCTCTGTGTGTCTGTTCAGGGTCAGACTATATTTGTTTGGGATTTAATATGTGTTTCTTTCAAGAAAAGACTATTTGCAATATAAATTGTACTGATTTGATAATGAATAAGGAATGTAAAATTTCTAGTCTCTGTCTTGTGTTTTTGCAAACTCATTTTCATGGCAGAAAAATATAATCTCTGAAAACCATGAAACCCAGAAAGAAAAAGAGAAGAAAAAATAGAGGAATGTGAAATATTACATCTGAATGTTAAAGGGATATATGAATCCATACCGTGCCATTAAAAAATGAATTACAATAAACAATAAATGATAGGTTCATAATTGACTGGAACATTCCATCCTATGGTTGCATACTGCAGTTTTGCACAAATGAGGTAAAGGAGAACTAGTAGGCAAGGAAAATTATATTTAGATGAATTTTGCAAACAATCAAAAAGTGTTAACATGGAAAATTTCAGTTGATTGAGTGGAAGTCTTTTCATCATCAACCACATTGTTTAAATTTTGATCAGTTATATCATATGTAGGTTTAAAGAGACAGAAGATTTTACAGTGGGTACAAAAGGAGCATTCTTACTGTTGAATATAAAGTTGAGAGAAAATCTAATGATTTGTCTCACTGCAAATTTGTGAAACTGGGATTATAGAATGGCACATGGAAACCAAAGGGAATGCTTCATTGGAGAAATTGATAATGAATCAGTTACTTGCTTGCCCCAGTTACAGGCAAATGTATTACTTATGCAGTAAGTGTGAAAAGTACCCCTCAGATTTCATTGATTACTTCAAATATATGTCTCAGTTCTGTTTTAATTAACCATCACATGGAAAGAAATGTGAGAATGTGGTCACTCCAAAATCTTGAAGCTTTATTCAGATTCAACATAAATGTCTGTGAACAGTACAAAGCAACATATTGAAGGCAATGATGCAGGCTATACGGTTATCTACCATATCCTGGTAAAATAACCTTCCAATGCAACAAATGAGAAACAAAGTTTTTTCTTTCTTTAATTGATCATGGTTTGTGCACATCTGATGTGGAACGGGACAACAAATTCAGACATTTTTACCTGATTCCTGACTCTAAGTGTGTTGAAAGTAGAGATACAGGTGATTTTGTCTTTACACACAGAATAGATTCAGAAAGGAGAAACTTTAATATGTGCTTCTTTACAGGATCCAAAATGAGGAAAAGGGCAGATGTGTACTTCCCAGGAAATGTATGCATAAAGATAGGACACACTGTCAGTCCACACAAAATTCCTGTATTTGAAGAGCTATAAACATTCAATGTAATTGCTCCCAGTGAGAATGCTATTTTCTCTTTTTTTTCATATTTTCACTATGAATTTTTTATTATTTTTCAAATTTTTGTCCTATATCCTGCTTTTATTATTTCTTGCCTCTTATTTTCTGGTATGACTCATCCAATGAGGAAATCTTCATATGTTATTTTTCACAGGGAAAAGAATTTCATGAAGATTTTAGATGTTAGAAAATTTGATATGTGTGACAAAGTCCCGTCATCTCTGTCTTTGTGTAACATTTAAAAATTGTAGATTTATTACTGATATCACAGTAAATTCCTTCATAAAAAAATATTTTTTCTCCAGAAACAATGGATTCAAACATTCATAAAAAGGGGAAAATTAATTTCATTTCAGAATCTGTTGACTTTTAAGGATGTGGCCATAATTTTCTCCAAGGAGGAATGGGAATTACTGCATACTTCAGAGAGAGATTTGTACAGAGACACAATGTTGGAGAATTACAGCAACCTGGTTTCTGTAGGTGAGAATGCATCCATTGATAATCACATCTTAAACTTTGGACGGTCGAATAAATTGTATTTGTATTTTGAATTGTTTTCCAGCAATGAATCAGCAATGATTCTAGATCTTGATGATAGTAATATTTACTGCAGAGTCTCTTATATCTTAAATCATTATAATTGGTATTATCGATTCAGTCTAATACTATCTTGAAACCCTTCTGGTACATTTTGTAATCACTTAATAGAAAGAAAGAAGGGATGCAGTTGCTTCCAACAGTTTTATTTGTATTATGAGTTATTGGAAGAGAATCTGTATGTACACAAAATTAAAAGTATAGATTTCTTATAAGACTACAATAACTGTCAACTATGCACTAGTATGTGTTCACTAGTGAGTTTTTACTTATGGTCATTAAAATCGACAGACTACAACCATATGTTATTAGCCATCTATTTCCTATGATGTAAAGAAACTACCATATACCTTTTTTCATTCACAGGACTTTCTGTATCAAAAACAGAGATAGTCATGTGTCTTGAAGAAAATAAAGATCCATGGATAGTGAACATAAAGGAAGCAGAAAGCACAGAACCAAGTAAGTTGGAATAAAACAACGGTGCATGTGTAGAGTAAAAAGCAAATAAATTAAAGTAATGCCAGTGAGATGATATTACCTCATCCCTAGACATGAGGACTGAAAATTGCTGTTATAAGTTTATACTTGCCTTAAATATGTTTACATGTGTCTGTACTGGTGATTGGTTCATGAAATGGTCTCCTGTGCTGTGTTGTTCAATGGTAATTTCCACATTTGCTTCTAAGATGTTCATTGTTACTGGATGTATGCTGAGGTCATTGAATCAATTGCACTTCAAATTTGTGTGTGAATATACTTAGTAATCTACTTTAAATCTTTTACATGTTAATATCCAGTTATCCCAGCACTATTTGTTAAAGATTCTTTCTATTTTCCTTTTTATACCTCTAGCTTCTTTGTCTATTGTCAGGTATTTACTGGTGTGTGGAATTAATTCTATTGGCTTAGTTCTCTAAAATTTCAATAACTTTCTAGGGTGAAGAGTCAGTATGTACAAATCTTTAGATAAAAAATAAAATATTAGTTTAATGCCACATTCATTAATCAGAATAATAATAGTTGTTTTATTAATCTCGTGCTTCCACATGTTCATTTTGATCTCAGTTCCTTCCTTATCTCCAATAACATTGTCAAGTGTGGGTGGGTACCAATAATGGAGTTGGCTATAACACAGCCAAATACTGGTTAGCTATTGCCAACACATATATGCCACATTTGTAAATGACTTTCAGTCTAGTAAGAAAAAAAGAACATGTGTTTCAAAAGTAGGAAACATTAATGACTATTATTTCCTTGCATAGAATAGATGGTAACTTTTATTACTATTAATATATCTCAGCTGGGTTGACATAGAGGATTTTACAGAAGATTGTCTGTAAGATGTCTGCCCATTCATTTTCTAAATGTATTGATCTTATTGGGTTTCTGATGGCAACTTATTACCATGACAATATTATATATGTTTGAGGCATAACAACAGAAAACAAGTCACACATTACTGATACCATAGATTTTATTGCATGTATAATGCCAAGTAGGGAGACCTGAATATATAGTCATTAAAGATATAATGAACTAAAGTTTTTTACCTATTTGTCTCTGTTATGCATCTATATATAAACTAATATGTATATATACATAGATTAAATCAATTACCAAGCATAGACTATAATATAGATAAGAAGTTATAGGTATATTAGGAAGAAAATGACTAGTACAAAGCATGATATGGTATGATATAATTGTTTACAATTTAAAATTACATTATAAAGAAGCTGTAAATTTTACATGTTTACTATGCCATCTAATATTTTACTTTAGAAGATAATTCAAATCTTCAGAATACTTTGAAAATAAAAAAAACATATCAAATAGATGTTTAATCAATTTAGGATAGTCTTAAGAAAGAGAATAATTCGAACTGCTATAGAATAAACAATATTTTTGTGGATAGTGTGAAACTACCTCTCCTCATGTCCATAAATCAATGTTACTTACATAGGTAAGTTTGTATTCATGATCATTTTGTTTTCATTTTAATAATCACATTTTTTAAATAACTAAAAATTATCTTGTTGATTTAATCATGAATTACAGAATATCTATATAGGATAGCATTTTCACTTTTGTTACTTTATCATTTAAGTGTTAGGAAATGTGATCTTGATCTAAATCAAAAAACAATATTGAAATTCACAAACTTTATAATAATTTTAAATAATTTAATTTGAATTAAACATTTATGTTTACATTCTTGGTAGCATGGTGAAAGAGGATCCTTTAGAATTTTACATATTTTGAAATATAACTTCATGAAATATCATTCCCCATGTTCATCATGTTTAGACATTTGTTACCTTATGGAGTGTGTGATAAGAATTTATGCCTCACATTTTTATTAAAGGTCACAATGGTGTAACTTTATGTATCAGTTTTATATTACAGTTAACTACTTACACAATGTCAGATAACAAATGTCTCATTTCTCCCATCTTTGATTTGTCATTCCGTTATAGGTGACAAAATTAACAATATTTCACTCTGACTTCAAGACATAAAACTCACCAAATAGTAAAAAGTGGAGAGATACACAACTGTGAAGTATGTGGCAAGTCATATACACAGGGCTCAAAAGTTCAAGTTCACCAAAGAATACACACTGTGGAGAAATCTTACAATTGTGAAGTATGTGGCAA
Organism: Cricetiscus sungorus; assembly: GCA_030556225.1. Classification (NCBI taxonomy): domain Eukaryota; kingdom Metazoa; phylum Chordata; class Mammalia; order Rodentia; family Cricetidae; genus Cricetiscus; species Cricetiscus sungorus. The sequence goes on from JANBXA010000446.1 coordinate 20,338, forward strand.
GTCTTTTGTAAAGGGCTGAATTCTTCAAGTTCATCAAAGAATATATACAGGAGAGAAAACTTAAAATTGTGAATTGTGTGGCTAGTCCTTTACTCAGGGTGCAAGGCTTCAAGTTTATGAAAGATACACACTGGGGAGAAAACTTACAATTTTGAAGTATGTGGTAAGTCCTTTTCAATGGGCTCAAATCTTCAAGTTCATGAAAGAATACACACTGGAGTGATTCCTTACAATTGTAATGTATGTGGCAAATCTTTAGATATTTTTTCAACGTTTAAAGTTCATCAAATAATAAACTCTGGGTAGAAACCTTACAATTGTGAAGTGTGTGGCAAGTCCTTTACACAGGGCTCAAATCTTCAAGTTCATCAAATAATACACTCTGGAGAGAAACCTTACAATTGTGAAGTATGTTGCAATCCTTTTTCAAGGGGCCCAAATCTTCATGTTTATTAAAGTATATACACATTAGAGAAACCTTAAAATTGTAATGGATGTGGCAAATCCTTTAGAGATTTCTCAACATTTAAAATTCATCAAATAATACACTCAGGAGAGAAACCTTACATTTTTGAAGTGTGTGGGAATTCCTTTATACATGGCTCAAGTCTTCAAGTTCACCAAAGAATACATACTGGAGAGAAGCTTTACAATTTTAAAGTATGTGTCATGTCCTTTTCAAAAGCTCAAATCTTAGTGTTTATCAAATAATACACACTTGATAGAAATACAATTATTGTGAAATATTTGGAAATTTGTTTTCAACATGCTCAAGTCTTCAAGTTCATCAAAATGTACACACTGGAGAAAATACTTACAATTATGAGGTATGTGGAAACTCATTCACAAATAGCTCACACCTTCATGGTAATCAAAGAATAAATTGGAAAGATATTTTACACTTGTGTAAAATGCTACACTTGTGTAGCATTTTAGAAAATGCTCAGAATTCAAGTTCATCAAGCAATACACACTGGAGACAAATCTTACATCTTTATGTATGTAAAAAGTCTGGTACTACAGACTAAACTTAAAATTCATCAAATGTTACATAATAGAGTGAAACCTTTCAGTGTAATATGTGTGGCAAAAACTTTACTGTATATTCAATATTTAAAGTTCAACAAAAGACACACACTGGAGTCAAAACCTAATATTTTAATGCATGTTACTAGTTCTCCTTTACCAGCTCAAGGATTAAAGTTCATCAAAAGATACACATGGGAGAAAAACTTACAATTGTAATTTTTTGTGGCATGTTCTTAAGTGATATCTCAACAATAAAAGTTCATCAAAGAATACATACTGTGGAAAAAAGTTAAAGATGTTCTGATTTGGTAACTATTCTGCCCATATGTTACATCTTCAAAGACACTACAGATGCACAGAGAGTAGAATCTTAAAAAAAGTAATGACTATGTAATATGTAATGTCATTTTCTGATGGACGATTCCAACAATAACTCACTGAAACCAGAAACATTACAATTGCTATGCATGTGGGTACAACTCATCTAAGTTCTTAAATCTTAATTATGACAGAAGACATAGTGGAGAGAATGCTTTCAAGGTTAATAATGTGTCAAGTGGCATGCAGTCCACAGACCTTCAAAGCTAAAAACCTATTAGTAGACAGACACCAAAAATGTACAGAACATATACACTTTAATACAAGGAGCACAAAACTTAGAGCATGTCAGAAAACTCAAGAAAGATACTAAATGCATTCCTAGGTAATTAATGTTCCAGTATTCATAAAATGACAAGTTTTGTTTCTTATTTTTCTAATGTGAGAAATGAAACAGAGTTTTGTTAAATGTTTCAACCTCACTGAAATTTAAATGACTGAAATCAGTAAGCAATATCCTTTATATAAATTTAGAAACATTTTACCAATACATTAAATTTATGTCCCCCAATATGTTTCTTGGATATCAATGTATCAGGTAAATCTACATAGAAGTCATGAATTAAATAGTATCTGGTTAATATGACAATAGATGAAAGCAATAGTACTTTGAGATGTGAAGAGTCATGAGAGCCAGGGGTCTTATAGCCAAATTAAGTCAAAATCTAGGGATAATTCTCTTTATATTTTATGTTATAGGGAAGTGAGCACAGAATGATATACCTTTTATTTAAATATAATTGGATATTTAATATTTATATGATTGAATATAATAGAGTGTTTTGCACCTCAAATTAACACCCAATTTTCTCAATTATAAATAAATACAATAAAATTATGTACAATTTTTGCTGCCTTAGAATGTTGGATGTTAATTTTATATTTGTATTATGGAAGACATGTCAGGTATTACATAACTTAAATGTATTAATAACATGTTTTGAAAATACAAAATAACTTGCTTTAGGATTGGTCTAACATATTCAGAGACTGTATGTGCTTTGTGTGTGTGTGTGTGTGTGTGTGTGTGTGTGTGTACATTTGAATAGTGAATATTAAACAGCAAACTTGTACTGTTTACATGAGTAGATCACAAAATTTTCTTGCAGCCACATGAGGTTATTTTTCTTGACACTTCAATGCTGGCTTCTTCCCCTATGCTTGTCTCTCTGGTCTCCCCCTGTGAACATTATTCCATACCTTTGTCATTGGGGTGGTAGGTGCTTGGAAGCTTATTCAGAAGCAGAAGTTTCAGTATTCATAGCTGGTGTTAAACTCTACCATTAAGAAAGTCCTCTGTATAACAAAAGCATTTCTTTTGAATAGCTCCTTCCTTGTCTATGATGGGTATTCAAGTGAAGTGGATGTAATAATTGGAGCTGTCATGGGAGATGAGAAAGAGGGTGCAGAGAACTGGGACTCTGATTCACTTCTCAAGAAAAAAAATAGGTAATTACCAGAGCAGAGCTAAAATGAAAACCATAAATAATAAACTGAGGCACAGAAAGGTAGCTTGTATTCTGGGTGTGCCTCTGGTACCTCTGGTCTACAAATAGGACAAAATAAAATCTGCATGTTTGTTACAACTTTACAGCTGACACATGTTCTCTACACAGAATTACACACACTGTAGCACCAAGCATAACTGTCACAAAAGGGTTGATGAAATGTAAAAGGAAAGATTCAGCTGCAGCAATTGACATCCTACAGATCCTGTTAGTGTACACCAAAAAAATCCTGAGTACTTGCCTAGCTCCCAGAAATAAGCATCTAAAAAAGTCAGAGTAATGAAAGCCTTCACACAAAGTAGGAATTTCAAAAATTTGAGAGGAAAGTCCATCTATGTGCACAACCTCCCAAATGTCTGTCTCCCAAACCTCAAACTAGAGAATTGAAATGCATAGAGAGGGAGAGTTCCAGACATTTAACTAGTTTTTCTATTCCCATCATTCCTTAAGTTTATGTTATCTTTATTGTCTCTATATGAGTTTTCAAGTCTTGAACTGTGTCTTTCACCTGTTTAATTATTTTTTTTTTTGGCATTCTGTACTTTCTTAAAGAGAATTGTTAATTTCTTCCATTTTTCTTTGTTATTTCTTCTATTTCTTAAGATCTTTCCTCAAATCACCAGTGAGGGCCTCTATCATTTTATGAAGATATTTTTTAAGTCGTTCATTTCTGCTTCATTTGCTTTGGGGTAATCAGGTCTAGGTGGTGTTGAATCCCTAGATTCATGTATTGCCATGCTTGTTTTTAATTTGTTAGGTGTTTTCTTGTATTGCCATCATCCAATCCCTTCTTCCAGTAGCCTCATATGGGGTCTCTCTTTCTCATCTCATCTCTCTCTCTCTCTCTCTCTCTCTCTCCCACCGTCTGGTACTCCACAGATGGACTTAGGTGGGTATAAAATTTGATGCATGCCTGTAAGTCTTGGTGGTCCAAGCTCGCTAGGAGGTCTCTCATCATCTTTCATTATGTAGAAGCCCTGAAATGGGGGTCGAAGATCAGGCTCCAGCAGAGTCCTGTGGAGGAGGTCAACGTTTCAGCAGGTAGGGACTCAGGAGGTCCTGTGGGAAAAGGCCAATCTCTGGCCAGCCAGGAACTCCAACAGAGGAACTAGGGTGGTGTTCAGAGGTCATGCAGAGTCTCAGCATGGTCCCTTGTGGTTCAACAAGTCTAGGGTGCTCAGAGAGGTCCTGAGAATTCCCCAAATGTGGCAGGATTGTTGGATACCTTCTCTGTTCCAGTGTTAAGCCAAGGCAGTGGGCTAGTGGGAAAGGAATGACACAGTGTGGGAGAACCAGGCTCATCTTGTCGGGGGTTAGATGCATATCAGAGCACAAGGAGCACTCTCATTGGGGCAGGACAGGTCAGAGAGGACAGATTCAGGGCCATTCCAGTGAGTTCCCAGGGAAAGGTTTGGGGGGATTTCAAAACCGAACTCTTCACAGAGTCATCTCTAGCAGTGGCTCTGCTATGTGTGTTAATGTTCCTGCAGGTAGTGACTGCCTGGATGGAGTTCTTACACTGGATTCTCACCTCCTGATCAAGGGCTGCAGGCTACAGGAAAAAAAAGTTAGCTAGACAAATCGTCCACCTCCAGATTGTATATTAAACTGGAGTCCCTTACTTGAGGTGCACCATTCCTTCCTCATCTTCCCTATTCTTCTTGGAAAACTGCAGGGTGGTGACAGTCACAAATGACTCCCAGCTTCAAGTGCATATCACTGCCTCCATAACTCAAGTCTCTGCAAGGAGACAAGCCCAACAGCACTGGAAGTAGGACTCAGCTATTCAACAAGGCAAGAACCCAGGGATGTGGGTGGAGCCATGTGCTAGAGGATATATATATATATATATATATATATATATATATATACACACACACACACACACACACACACATATATATATATATATATATATATATATATATATATATAGGCCCAGTGTACTGAAATTTGCAAAAGGGCCTTGATACTCTCTCCAGGAGCGATGGTCCAGTTGAGACTTGCAAGAGCAAGAACTAACACTTAGCAATGCATCCTTCCTTATCTGGATGGAAAATGGGTAACAGCCCAGCAGCAATTCCATCGTTGAAAGCCCATCTGGAAAGTCATGCAGGAGGAGGCCCTTCTGGGCGCTTTTGCCAAGAGCCCTTACCCAAACTTCAGAACCAAGGAGGAATGAGTGGACCTTGTGTGATTTCTGAACAGCTGAAGTCGCACAGGGCTGGAGAGGCAAGGGCCTGATAAACTCAGTGGCCTTAAGCATCCTAGAGTTGTTGCAGCCTCCTGAAGAGTCTGTTGCTAGGATACAAGGTAGGAGAAGCACCTAGTATGGACACAGAAGTCTTCATACTTGACTCTATTTTTTTCCTTTCCTTTTTTTTTCTTACATACATTTTGTTGTAAGTTTGTTGTTTCAGATATTTAGTGCAGATCTGATCTTCTGATTTTTTTCTACTTCAAATTATACATCTTTTACAGACAAAAAAAAATCTCAAGTTCCCCTTCATCTCATTTTCACTACACACACACACAATCACCAACATCCAAGTGAATGCACACACATACAGGTGATGGCCTTCCTGCAAAATCTAAACATCTCTTTTTGTTTTGATCTCTGGAACACTCAAATCTCACATTCTAGGTGGTTTGTTTATTTATTTGTTTGCTTTTGGTCCTTCAAGGCAGTATTTCTCTGTGTCTTCCTGTAGAGAGCTGCAAAGTGCCATGCGTTAAAGATGGCACTGGCTTCTGCCTTCCACCTCCTCAAGGGTGAACGCTCTCTGGCATACACAAGCCCTTATTTGGTTAAGTTTTTTTAGCCTGTCTGCTTCCTCATTAGAGTAGCTTATCTGCAGGGTCCATGTAGCACACTGGGGTTGGTTAGCACAAGGGTATTTATACCTGTGCAGGCATCCCCTGGGTCTCTCACAGGTCAGAGGAAATATGTTTCAAGGATCCTGAAATAAACTGTATTAAGAAGATCTTCCCGGAGTCGCATCATCCTTACTGGTGAGATCAGGCACGTGGCACATCTTCCCTCTCTGTCCTGCATGTAACTTTGCGGATGACACATAGCCATGAACACACTCTGTGCCTAGAGCTCTGTGGCCTAGGATTCCAGGCTTTGAGATTAAAAGTTTGGTTCACTATCATGGAGCTCATGGTCATTCATCTATCTAGCTTCACCAGTCTTTCCCTGCAATCTGCTCCCCACCTGTGTGAGCTGATCTCCATGTGCTCTTGGCCTGCCTTCCTTCAGAAAGTCATATCCATGAAGGACAGGGCATTGACACAGAGAAACCCTCCCAGGAAACATCAAAAGCAAACAAAAATGAATCACCTAGAAAGTGGAGATGTCAATGTCTAGACAAGGTAAAAAGAAGAAGTTCGTAGAGGATGCACTCAGGAATTGTCCTGTTTAGGCATTTCGGTATAGGTTGGCCTTTGGGTGTGGGTGATGTGAATGCATCCTCAGGGTGGTCTATGTAACACAGAATTTGGATTGTAACATCAAGTGCAAGGTATATGGGGAATGAGATGTGGAGCTAACCCAAGGAGTTTCAAGGGAAGAATGTGTGGGGCATTAGGTTGAACTGGTCCCACTTTCGCCTGTGTCAGAGGCTCAAAGATCAGGTTACAGTGACCTCAAGTTGGCCTTGTATGGATCTTGAGATTAATTTTCATTTTCACAATTTATGATAATATAGTTTTTGTTCAGTCACAGGTAATCTCCTTGTCAAAACAGTTTTGAATAACAGGATGTGTCCTCAGACATCTGCTATGCAGAGTAGTAATGCCTGGTTGATGCACAAGTAGCTTCACAAAAAGATTTAATTTGAAGATATACGTCAACCTTGTCTTTTTGTGTGACACAATGTTTATTTCATGATTTATTGTTAATCTTAGTGATTTCCATCATGTATGAATTTCAGGTGTTTGGATAGTCCAAGTGACAATCTAATGCCAATATGGAAAGACCCTGGAGTTTTGTCATGAATAAAACAATGATTTATTAAAGTCTTGTCAATTTATTCACATATCTTGGCAATGACATGTATTCTTTATTCATTTATAGTGTTTATACTTCAGAACCGAGATAGGATATATTTTAATCTACAACTTAATGACTTATTGCATAATTGAATTTAGATTGAATAACACCTTCACAAAGAATGCAAGGTTCACTATATTGCCAAAAATATTTTGAATTTTCTGAAAATATTAGGAAATAGAAAATTTAAATTAAATTTGGAAATTTATTCTATTTGCTATCTTCTCTCTTGAATATAGTGGTGTATTACAATGCTATATACTTTAACTATGATTCCCACAAAGGGTTGTGTGTCTCTCCTAATACACAGGCTTCCAAGTTTCACAATCCAAACTGATGGAAGATATCATTCTACAAAAATGTTTTTCTTATTGGTTAATGAATAAAGCATTGTTGGTCCATATGAAAGCAATATAGGCAGGACTAGGAGATTAGGAGGAGAGAGGAAGAAGTAGGGAGGAGATTCAAGATATAGGACCAAGAGAGAAGAATGCTGGATGCTGTCTCTGGTAAGTTAAGACTACATGGAAATATTAAGATTAATAGAAATGGGTTAATATTTAAGACAAATCTATCCAATAAGAAATACTAGAGACATTCCAATAGCTTCAGATCTAATACAGCATCTCTGTGTGTAATTTGAGGCCTATGCAGCTGTGGGACCAGGCCAGTGGAAAAAACTGCTGGTAACAAAATGCTACATTCAACATCAATGATAAGAACTCTATTTTAAAACTTAACAAAAGCTTAAGAAATTGATTTAGAAACAAAGGAACACAGACAAACCAGTCTTGGTACTAGCATTTTTCTCTTTGTGGTCTGTTTGGCTAGAGACAATCAGAGACTTGCATAGCTCCTTTAAAGCAGGTTTCCTGACTCAACATAATGACAAAAAAACCCTCAAGGCAATTAAAAAGCTCTGCTAACAAATAAATTGTGTGCATTGAGCTAGAAATGGCACTGACAATACCTCCTAACCGGTAACATGATGCTATAGGGCAGCATAGACCAAGACATTAGGCACAGCTCTCAGTTCTGGCTGTAAAAGTACCCAACTCAATCTTTGATAGACCATGGATATTAAAGAAATCGCTTTCACTTGACATATATAGTTTATCAGAGAAAGACTTATGGCCTGTAAAGATAAAGTTTTACACTAAACGCAGATTCAGATAAAGAAAAACCTCTAAAGGTTTACAGTGTGTTTTAAAATATATGTAGGCCTGTGGAATAAAAAAATAAATAGGATACGATGATTTAAAAATGAATAAGAAGAAGAAACAGAGAAACAGAGTAGCTGGGTGTGGTGGCACATGCTTTTAATTCCAGCACTTGGGAAAAAGAGCGAAGCAGATTTTTGTGGTTTCAAAGTAAACATGGTGGGTATAGAACTGAATAGAGAATTCTCAATAGAAAAAAAAATAAATAAAGGCCGGAAAACATTTAAGAAAGTGCTCAACATAGTTAGCAATCAGGGAAATGCAAATCAATACAATTTTGAGATACCATCTTACATCTGCCACAATGGCTAAAAGTAGAAACATTAAAGACAACTTATGCTGGAAAGGATGTGTAGATGTGCTGGTGGGAGCACAAACTTCTACAGCCATTTTGCAGATCAGTATGGCTGGTATAGACCTAACTAAGAAGCAGATACCCCACAAGTCATGGCAAAAGTCACAATAGGTTAGATGTCTACATTACAAGCTAGTCTTTGAAAAGCAGCAGATAGAAGGAAATTTGTGCAAGTATTTCAGACATTTCTTGTAATTGAGCAAAGAGATGCTCTAGGAAATCTAATTAGCCAAAGCCATTTTAGAATCAAAAGGAGCTAAAGGCAGCTTGTATTCAGTATATTCCAACAGCAGTTTTCACCCAGATGCTTATAGAGAACATGGCTACATAAACTTTACCACCCCCCATAGACTGGAAACAGATATTTAAGGCCTGCCTATCAGTAGGAAACTATATCTGCTGTGGATATATCATCTCTACAGAGAAGTAAAGAACTAGGATGGAAGAAAGGCATAAAAACTTCTGAAGATTGCTTTGGATGTGACCACAAAGGGCACCAGGTGACACATTGTCCAAACAGATAAACAGCAGAAAAACCTGGTTTGTGCCCAAGATACAGGAAAGGAATGCACTTGGTGAATGCATGTAAAACTAAGAAAGATGCCCAGGGGAATCCCTTTCAGAGAAACCTCTGAAGGGTACTGCCACACAAATCTATGGACTACTGAGCAGCATTTTCCCACAAAGGGATCCCTAGAGGACCTCTTCAGGTCCAAAGGAGAAAGTGGTGGATTGGACCTCTCCTCAACTGTTGTCGTGGTTTTAACCCCAGATATGGGTATGCTAGCTATTCCTACTGGTATTTCTGGTACTTTTAAAAAGGGCAGGGTAAGATTGTTTTTACAAAGGAGTAGCAAAACAATGCAGAGAGTTTTTGTGTCTGCTGTAGTAATTTATGCTATGTTTTAGGAAAAAATAAAAGTTAGACCTCCAAACGAATTTTTAGTACTAAATTCTGGCCAGAGACTTGCTCAATTTATTTTCTCCCTCAGGTAAAGACGAAAACAAAACAAAACAAACAGAAAGAAAAAAAGCAAATAAATAAACAAACCAAAAACGGATCAAGAGTGATAAAAGAGAAAAATCTGGATTTGGATCATCTGACGCCTATTGCCTACAAACCATGGGTCCACAGCACCCAGAAATAACCCTATATATAAACGGGAAGCCTTTTCTAGACTCCTAGACACTGGGCCAGACAGGTTAGTTATTACATCCAGTACGTTGCTTTCAACATGGCCAAAGACAGTGTCGTTTATACAGCAGCATGGAATTGTACAGACTCAGAAACCTGAAGAGTGTAGCAATGAACTTTCTTGGGGAGATGCAAAAGGTCATGAAAGAACATTTCAGCCATTCATTGCTCCTTTTTTGCCTCTAAATTTTTGGGGATGAGATGTTAGAGCCTGAACGAGTGTATTTTTATATCACCAAAGCAGTTGTTACTATAAAACCCTTGGGAAGATATTGTTGCCCAATCAATGATAGGCAGAGGGAATCAAAGGTGAGCTGACCTTTTTTGCCTAGTGAGAAATATACCAAAACCGGACTAGCACATTTATAGCAGAAGTCTGCATTTCATGCAGACCCTATTATAAGGAAATGTAATGAGTCTGTATGGATAGATCAGTGGCCTCTATCAGAACGAAATCAAATCTGCTATGCATTTAGAGCAAGAACTGCTCAACAGTGGTCATATTGGACCTTCTACATCCCCATGGAGTTCTCTTATTTGGGAAATTATAAAGAAGTCAGGGAAATAGTGACTGATACAAGATTTGAAAAAAGTGAATGAGACCATGTAGTTAATGGGTGTTTTACAACCAGGGTGGCCTGTACAAAACGATACTTATAAGATAATTGTGGACTTAAAGGGTTGTTTTCACCATTCCTTAGGCTCCTCAAGATTGTTGTAGATTTACATTTAGAACACCGTTGGTTAATTTTTATGGAACCAATGAGGAGATATGATTGGCAGGTCTTGCCCCATGGTAAGGCTAACAGTGCAACATTGTGTCAAAAGTTTGTGGCTCTATCTATAAAAATTATTAGTGTTGAATTTCCATAGGTCTACATTATTCGTTATATGGATGGTATTTGGCTTGCTCACAAGATTGAGGAGGTTTTGCTTATAACATATGGACAGCTGAAGCAGAATGTTGATAGAAAAAGGCCTAGTAATTGCCTCTGAAAAATTGCAAAGACAACCACCTTTCCAGTTTTGGGCATGTGTTATATCCTAAATAAATTAAGCCTCAAAAATTAGAAGTCATGAAAATAGCTTATGATCATTGAATGTCTTTTACAATTGATTGAGAAATATTCAATAGTTACATCCTATTTTAATGGACCTTCTAGTTAATTGAATCATTTAAGATATATCCTGAAAAGAGAAAGGAGATAGTGATCCCAATTCACCTAGACAGCTAACTAAACAGGGTAGACAAATTTTGTACAAATCGAGAATACAACCCAGCATCATAAGATACGCTACATTGACTATGTAAAACCATGGAATACGTACGTGTTTCCCACACAGCATAGTCTGACTTCTCTCTTATTGCAAAGGGTTCCATCGTTAAAGTTTCTTTTGCCTGTTTCCACAGCCAAAGTGTTGAATCCTTATATAGAAGCAGTAGTTTGTATGGTAGAAAAATGTCTCATGGAGTCTAGGAGATATTTTGGCAAGAAACCAAGAGTAATTCATATTCACTATACCAAACTTCAAGGTGATTGATTATTTTCAAACTATTATTCATGAGCAATTGCTTTTGCTCAAGTTTTGGGAAAAAATTTATAATCAGTTTCAAGCTCATAGACTGTTACAATTTGCAACACGCACTAATGTATCCTTTTGTATTTCCCAAAATAGTAAGGAGTAATCCTGAAAAAAAATCTATGTTAGTTTTTACTGATTGTTCTTCTAATGAAAAGGCAATTTATGTTATTGATAGCAAAGAATATGTAGTACAGACAGATAAAAGTTCATCTCAGATAGTTGAGGTATGAACTGTTGCAATATTTTTTCAGCTTCTAGTGAATGATTAATTTAAATTATATACTGATAGTTATTATGTTTTCAGAGCTCTCCAAGTTTTAGAGACGGGTCTGTGCATTGAAACTAGTAATACTCAGGGTAAAATATTGTATTTGCAAATTCAGAGTGCCCTTCATCAAAGAGAAGCTCCGTGCTTTGTGGATCATATAAGAGCCCATTCAAACCTTCCTGGTCCAGTGGCTGAAGACAATGAATGATTCACATGGTATACAGACAAAACTGGTCACTTTATATCAGGTAGAATTAGCTCAGCAGTCACACAACTTTATTCTCAAAATAGTAATAGTCTAAGATAACAGTTTTATTTAACTTGAGATACTGCTCGGAAATTGTCAAATAACATGATGTTTGCCCAAATCTTTACCTGTAACTAATGTAGAAGTAAATACTGGAAGCCAGCTTCCTAATCATTAATGGAAAAAGGATGTTATTCATATTGCAGAATTTGGCAGTTAAAATAAGTGCATGTGACAGTTCAAACTTATGCAGGCCTCTTAATGGCTAATGCATGGACTGGAGAAGCCACTAAGCATGTGATAAGTCACTGTTTAAGATGTTTAGCTACATGGGAATTACAAGAAGTATAAAGACAGACAATGGATCTAGATATATTAGAAAAGCATTTCAGCATATCTGTGCTCAATTGAATACTGAATACAGAACAGGCATTACTTATAACCCTCAAGGGCAAGAAATTGTGGAGCATGCTCTTAGCTCTTTGATAATGCAACTTCTGAATAAAGGGAGATTAGATTTGTGACACCAGTCTCCACATAATTTGGTAAATCATGCACTCTTCATTTCAAATTTTTTGTATGTGGATGTCCATGAAGAATCTTCAGTGGACAGCTTATGGCATAATGAAACTCTAGCAACATTTGCTCACATCAAATGGAGAGAACCATGCACTAGAATATGGAAAGGGCCCAGATCCTCTCCTCATAAGTGATTGAGGGCATGTTTGTTTGTTCTTGCAGGATGGAAATGAGGCCCAGTGTCTGCCGATCTTTGGTAAGATGTCTGGAGTAGAGAAAAACCATGAGACCATGGAATCCTTTCGAAGCCAGTTCTAATGAGACTTGCTGAACGTGTCTTCCTGACTCTACTGTTCAAGAAAGAAAGAAAACAATTAGTTCAAGATTTCCTGAAGGAAAATCTCTAGTATCAGATTGGTTTGAGATTTCTAGTTTGCCAGCAATCCTGCTGCATTGAACATTTAGGTTAACTACAACTAGGAACAATTTAAAAATATTATGAATGTGGTGTGTGGCAAAAGCCTATCTTCATTATTTGAGCAGACAATGGACAAAAGTACTGCAGGTAATAATTAATACTTAAAGACTGTGGCATCTCAAACTTATCATTGGAAATTACTAGCAGCAGATCATTGGACTTTTGAGAAAGATAAAATAATTTCAGAACTGTAGAGTGATTCATACTTCATTCACCATGAGATGTTATTGTCCTTTGAATTGAAATTATGTAATTTACGCAATTATGTGTCAATTGTTAACAAGTATATGGGAATCATTAATATTTACAGCATTTCCTATATTAGAGTTATGTTATGGATGAAAAAGTTAGCCCATTCTGTTAAGATGGTGACATGATGCTTATAAATTTTTAGACACAATGCAATTGAATAGGCAGATTTTGAAATAGCAAAAGCCACACAAAACATCCAACACTAATTTTAAATGGCAATTTCATCTTGATTCATACTCTCCTTTTGCAGGAGAAGCTGTAGCAACAAAAGAATATGCATTATTGAGCTTGCTTGTAAACTCTCGATGATAAGTTGTCTCAGTTGTGTGGCATTTGGGTATGCAATATCCCCTAATGTTCTCTATTTCAGATGATGGTAGTCAGGGATGGGTAAAGTCTTTTTACCCCAAGCATCCTATGACAGGACAAACATGAAAGAATGTGTGTTCCCATGACAAGTAAAACAGGATAGTGGAAGAAGGCAACTGAAGCCAGACACAGCCAACTGTCCTGTAGCAGAAACACAGGCATGGGTTTAATTATATTAAGAAGGGGTAATCTGTGAGTGCCCATAAAGATGGCTGCACTGCATCTTGCCACAAGGACAGACATTTCAAGCTGTCTTCAGTAAGTCATAAGACCTAAAGGTCAAAGGTGTGGCTACAATAGGATGAGAGGCTCTCTTATCCTAAATAACAGCAGACCTGAATCTGAGGTGTGGCTGCTCTGACTCTCAAGGCTAGGGAAGAAGAAGTTGAATCTGAGGTGTGGTTACTCCAGAACTCAAGGGCAGGGAACAAGAAGTTGGATCTAAGTGGTGGTGTGTCATGCCCAACCTCGACCAGCAAGGAAGATGCAACTCATGGAAGAACTTCTTCAAGCAGTTTATTCAGAATCCTTGAACAAGCTTCTTCTGCCCTGGAGAAACACCTGCACAAGCTTAAATCCCCTTGCACTGACCAACCCCAGTGAGCCACATTGACCCTGCAGATAGGCTGGTCTTTTGTGGAAACAAACAACCTGAGCAGGCTTAGGCAAATAATGACTTGTTTATGACAGAGAGCGCTCACCATATGGAAGGTGGAAGAATTAAGCCAGCACTGTCTTTAAGGTGCAGCACTTCGCAGCTCTCTTTAGTGGTGACGAAACATTTAGAATATGTGAGGGAGAAAAGTCTGTTTCTTTTGTATACAAAATACTGTATACCCCTCATGGAACTTTACTATTGACTGATCTAGCCTCTTGACCTTTATCCTGTTGCTCTGTATTTTCATTATTTTATATAGCTACCCTTTCCCTCAAGCAAACTCCATTCCTCAGGTATGAACTTGGTCTGATTGTAGCTCCACAAAGACTGCACCTGACAATATATTCCCGCAAATTGTTTGATGCTTGGCCAGATTTACTTGTTATTCTGACAGCAAGTCTACATTTCACATCAGTGTAGTTTTGCTTTATCATATAATTCTCACTTCCTGCTAAGTCCACACATCTATATAAGGATTGAAACATAAATATCACATTAGAACACTGTGCTCTGTTTGTTTGATTGTGAGATATTATTGTTTTTGTTTCTGTTTTTTGAGGAAACGCTGTTGGTTAGAATCATGTTTTCTTTTTACCCTTCAATTCTCCTTAGTCAAGGTTTCTCTAAATAACTCAGGGATGATACTTGAAATCCTCCCTTTAATCATAATAGCCCTGTATTGTTTATATGCTCTACCAATTCATAGCATTCAAAATAAAACTATTTGTTTGAAACATAATCTACCTTACAAACTTATCCAGCATAGTAATATTTGACAATGAAAAATACATAAATGAGTACATATTCTTGTGAAAATTTATAGCTTATACACTTAGCTATAGTTTTTTATTAATCACATGAAATACTAGATAAAATATAATAGCATTAGAACTAACATATCAGGATGAAACAAAGGAAACAAAAGGAACAGAGCCTAAAATATGGCTAAAGAAAGTGTACCTTTCCTTTGAACCTTGGTGGTTGTTGGGTTGGACATCCCTCCGTATTTCCCTAATCCTCAGTCAAATGTACTCCATCCAGTTGCTCTGTGGTGAGCTTACACTATGTAGTAATCCCCAAGAGGCAAAGGAAAGATGGGACTTAGTACATACATTATAGTCACATCCTCAGTGTTGGTAACATGGGTATTTTCAAACCATGTTGAGATTTACAGTGTTCGCAATTCTAGAAAAATAGTATTTTTTTATTCATCTTATTTTCCATATCACTCCATGTTTCCTCTCTGTCACTACCTCCCTCAATCTGATCTAAACTCCCAGGCCCCGGCTACCCACCGATCCTATCCCCCACTTCACATATATGGAAAAGCTTTTCTGAAGGGGTCATCTATATATGTTCAGTCAATTGGAGTAGGGACTAGGCGCTCCCTACAGCCTCTAGGTTAAGGAAGTATCACTTCTTGGAGAATGTGCTCCCAAAGTACTTTTGTGCACTAGGGATAAATCCTGCTTCCACTACCCAGGCCTACTAAACAGAGACCCATGCTCAGGAGGTGTGACTAGGTCCAATGCTGGGTTCTGTGATAAACTGATTCCAATTTTCCTGAAAACCACCATACTTTTCTCCAAAATATCTGTACTTTTTGTACTCCCACCAGCAGTGGAATAGTGTTCCCCTTTCTCCACATCCTCTCTAGCACAAGCTGCCATTTGTATTTATGATTTTAACCATTCTGACAGGAGTAAGGTGGTATCTCCGAGTTGTTTTGATTTTCATTTCCCTGATGGCTATGGACACTGAGAACATGTTTGTGTCTTTCAGCCATTTTTGGATTCCTCTATTGAGTATTCTATATTCATTTCTATAATGCATATTTTAATTGGGTTATTTGGTGTTTTGTTGAATAATTTCTCTAGCTCCTTGATTTTGAAGATCAGCCCTCTGTCAGCTGTTGGGTAGGTGAACATCTGTTCAAAAACTGTGGGCTGTTGTTTTGTCTTGCAGACTTTGTCCTTTGCCTTTCATAAGCTTCTCAGTTTCGGGAGGTACCAGTAATTAATTTTGAATCTCATTGTTTATGCTACTGATGTTATCTTCAAGAAGTGGTCTAATGTAACAATTCAACCAAGGGTACCTCCCACTTTCTCTTTTATTTGGTTCAGTGTGACTGAATTTATGCTTAGGTCTTTGATCCATTTGAAGTGAAGTTTCTGCATGGTGATAGACATGGGTCTACCTGCAGTCTGCTACACACCACCTTTCAGTTTTGTCAGCACCAATTGTTGAAGATGCTTTCTTTTTCTTTGTTCCATTGTACTAATTATCTTCTTTGTCAAAATCAGGTTTTCAGAGGCGTGTGGGTAATTATCAGTGTTTTCTGTTTGATTCCATTGCCGTGTCTGTCTATTTTTGTTCCAATACCAAATTGTTTTCGGGACTATAGCTCTGTAATAGAGCTGAACATCTAGGATTGTGAGGCCTCCTGGAGTTCCTTTATTGTATACGTTTTTTTTTTTTTTCGCTTTTTTGAATCTTTTGTTATTCTATATAATGTTGAGCATGATTCTTACAAGGTCAGTGAGAAACTGTGCTGGGATTTTGATGGGGATTTCATTGAATCTGTAGATTACTTTTGGCAAGGTTGACATTATTACCATGATTTTCCTTCTTATCCAAAAGCATCGGAGATCTTTCCATTGTCCGGTATCGTCTTTAATTTCTTCAAAGACTTAAAGCTCTTTTCATACATGTTTTTTTTTGCTTAGTAAGATTTACCTCAAAATGTTTTTTGTTTTTTTGGGTTTTTTTTTCATATATAGACAAGGTAGGGGTTTATGTATATGTTGTTTCTTTTATTTTCTTCTATTCTATTTCCTCTTTTTTCTTTTCTAATTTTTTTTTAATTTCTGGACAGAGTTTCTTTGAGTGTATTTGCATCCCCTGCACTGTTTAAAGGAGTTTTACATGGGATCATCCTTGGGAACTCCATGGAATTATGTTGGCTCTAGTTTGCTCCCTAGCACCATAATAGTTTCCTCTATCATGATATCTATTGCATTCCACTTTCTTTGCTTCCATCTAACCACTCCAAAATCCTGATTCTTCATGTTCACATCACTTTCCTCTAAAAACCTAGTTTAATCAAGAAATCTTTCCATTTATACTTAAAAGGATCTTCCATGCATCCTACTTGAGATCCATCCAGTCATATAATTGTCTGGCGCTGTAGGTTAGTTGACTGGTTATTCTAGCTTTACATTGTATATAATATTTATTCATGTGTGAGTGGACACCGTGTTCATTTTTCTTTCTGGATTAGAATTAGTTCTGTCAGGATGGTCTCTTCTAGTTCTATAAATTTGGCTTCAAATTTCATGATGTCATTGCTTTTACCACTGAGAAATGTTTCATTATGTACATGTACCACAATTTATTTATTCATTATTTTCTTGGGAGGTATGTAGTTATTTTTCAAGAATATGTTGTGGTAGCAACAATAGCTCTGAATATTTCTTTTTATCTTTCTGAATTTTTGCATAATTGTCAAAAATCAGGTGTCATAGATATGTGTATCTACCATTGTATTCAATTTGATTTAATTTTTTTTCACCTGTCTCTTTTGGTGTAAGCTGTTTTTATTATTGTCACTCTATATAGGAAGTAAAAATAATTGTTGGGGATTACTCTGTGTCTTCATTGTACATGGTTCTTCTTGCTATCCTGGGCATTTTGCTTTTCCATATAAAGCTGATTATTCTTCTTTTAAAGTCTGTGAAGAATTCTGCTTGGATTTTGGAGGACTCTGTAGATTGTTTGTAAATTACCATATTTATTATGTTGATTCTATCTTTCCCATAGCATAGGAGGTATTTGCATTATCTGATATCGTTTTTAATTTCATTCTTCAAAGACTTAGAGCTCTTGTTATACATTACTATGACTTGTTTTGT
This sequence comes from Cricetiscus sungorus, assembly GCA_030556225.1. NCBI lineage: Eukaryota > Metazoa > Chordata > Mammalia > Rodentia > Cricetidae > Cricetiscus > Cricetiscus sungorus. Next base: position 38,363 of record JANBXA010000446.1, read on the forward strand.
TGGTGATATCTAAACATATTTTATGTTGTCTGTTCCTATTGTAATGATTGATGTCTCTCTTCCTCTTTATCATTGATATATATAAGGACTACTCTTTTTTTGCTAATCCTGCATCCTGAATGTGATATCAGCCTTAAGAGTTCCCTTGTAGAGTTTTGGATCAGTTATGTATAAAATCATATTGTGTGAAAACACCAATTTTTTTAATTATTCCATTCCTATTTGTATTACATTCACTTCCTTTTGTTGTCTTATTGCTGTAAAAAGAATTTTGAATATTATATTGAATAATATAATAGATAGTGTCAGAGTGAACAAACTTGTCTTGTTCCTTCTTTAAGAGTAATCATATTTTTTTTCTCTCCATTTAGATTGATGTTGACTTGCCATACTTGATTATACAATATTTTGGTATGATGCTTTTATCCCTAGTGTTTCCTAGACCTTTATCATGAAGGGGTTCGTGATTTTGTCAAATATTTTCAGCATCCAGTGAGATGATCATTTGGTTTATAGTTACAATTTGTTTATATGGTAAATTACATCGACAGAGATTTGTATGTTCAACCAACCCTGTGTATCTGTGGTGAAGACTACTGGGACATGTTGGTAAATTTCTGTTGTGTTTTTGTATTCAGTTTTCCTGTCATTTATTGAGGATTTTTGCATCAATGTTCATGAGAAAGTTCTTTTTACTTGCATCTGCACCTTCTTTATGTTAGTGCTATGAAATGTCTTGGCACAATTTTTATAATGTACCATAAGCACGTGTATGATGTACATTCTTTTATATTGTATTCTGGGAAGACTTTAATTTTTTTTCATTACTTCTTCCTGTACTCAATGTATTTCAGTTGTGCTCTGCAAAATTTCCAAGAATTTATGGGATTTCTGTAATTTATGTTGTTGTTGAATTCTTGCTTTAACCATTGTTATCACTTAATATCTTAGAAGTTATTTTTTAATATCTTGACATTCATTCTGTTACTGAACAATTAGACAATAGTAGAGATTGCTCCATGAGATAAGATGCTGTGAAGAAGGTGGGCTCTTGTGTTTGTGTGAAGTGATCTATAAATCTTGTGCAATGAATTTGAGTCATAGCTTTGCAAAGTTTCCTTGTTTCTCTGTTAAGATTTTATCTGGCCGACCTTTCAATTTGTGAAATGTGGTTTGGAAGACATCCACTAGTGTGGGCTATGATTTGAGATTTAGACTTCAATAATGTTGTGTTTAAAGTTGTGTTTGATGCTGTATTTGGGACATGATGTTTCATAATTTATATTTCATCTTGGTGTAATTATACAGTGTCAATTATGAAATAACCTTTTCCATTTTTTCAAAATAAATGTAATTCTGAAGCCCATTTCATTTTTTTTATTCATTGAAATTCAAAGGTATTTAAAGCCTTGTCTGGAAAGAACTTTGAACTTTCCAAAGGCATGTAAGGATCTAATATTTTTGATCAAGAAATAGTACTAGTAGTTTCACAATTGCAATGACGGTCATGTTTAGAAAAGAAAATTTCTTACTCCAAGAGTCTTTATATAGTGCCTGTGTAGTGGAGACCTTCCCTAGACTTTTGACTTCATACTTGGTTTGAAAAAGACAGGCCAATATTATAAAGAGACATTCACATTTTATACAGACCCACTTACTGTTTACAGCTGTTCCTTTGCTATTAAAAGCAATCCATTTCACATATTCAGGGGATAAACATAGTCTGGCTATTATTTTTATTGCAGTAAAGTTGAGGGGATATTTGTGCTCCTCCTAGGGTTTGCTGTTTTTTGCACTGTTGAAATTAGAGTATGCTTATGTTATTTCTCCTTGATTTGTGTTCGCCCAAATACCCCATTCATGTTGTGTCATGTCTACTTTGGTAAGTTTCCCTAAACATGAAGAATCAAGCATGAGCCAAAACATTTAACAACACCTGTGCCCAAATTACTGAAGGCAAATCTGAGAGGCTTCAATGAAAGAGAATGAACTAGATGAAATTCAGAGCTGCTGAACATGGCAGAAATGGTCTTTTCAGTTTAAAATGAAAATTTGTTATGTAAGATACATCCTTTTTGATTAAATTATACAATAATACCATGATGTTTGAACAATAACATTTTCATCTTTTCTACAGCATACTCATAGCTCAATTACCAGTAATTTTTGTTATATAAACTAATTGTTTTCATTAAAATATACATTCATATAAACAATGATTTCCTACTTATATGTTATAGCTTCACTTACATTATTCATCCTTTCGTCTTCTCTCATACCTTCTTTTCCCCAATAACTTTATATCCTTTATCAATTAATATTATTCCCTCCTCATAATCTGTTTTAATTTTACTTCAAAATGTACTTTATTCTTTTCTTCTTTTTATTAGTTATTTCTCCTCTCTCTCATGCTTCTTTTCACTTTTCTACTTTGAAATGCTCTTTTAATTATTAAATTACATACAATTTCAAGGTCAGATATGGGAGCAACTTAGATATAACATTTTATATTAAGTATTTAGTATGACATATGAATGCTCTCTATAAATTTTTAACAGCATAGGACATAGCCTGTGTCCAAAATCCCAACAAATATATTTTCCACTGTGAAAATGACCTAAATAGTGGATACATAATCTTAGAGGATACAGTCTCTGACACAGCTTTTCACAGTCTTTTGTGGGTGACTGACCTTTCAGCTGACAAGTAAAACTCTAAAGTAAGAAATTTTAAAGCTTCAGAACTCTCCAGTTTACAGTGGGTTTTCCATTGTTACCTGCCTTGAGCTAGGTTTAAGTGTTATCACTCACATGGAAGTTTATCATGGCTTGACAGTAAATGAATACCACAAAATATGCCTCTCATAATACCTAACACTAACAAAAGAAGCAAACTCAACCTAGAGGAGTACATGCCAGGAAATAATCTATTTGAGGTGAGGGCTGGAATCAATGAAGTAGAATCCAGGAAAATGTTAGAAAACATCAATACAACAAAGAGTTGGTTTTGCAAGAAACTCAAGAACACAGAGAAACCACTATCCATACTATCCAAAAAGCAGAGAGAGAACATGCAAATTAACAAAAATCAGAAACGAAAAGGGAGGCATAACAATGGACACGGAGGAAATCCAGACAATATTTAGGTAATACTTTGGAAACCCATACACCAAAAAATTTGAAAACTCAAAGGAAATGTACAAATTATGGGTAACTATAACTTATCAAAATTAAATCAAGAACAGATAAGAACCTTATGATGACCTATAACCACTAATGAAATAGAGGCAATAACCAAAAGCTTCCTACTCCCACATAAAGAATCCCAGGGCCCAAAGGCTTAACTGCACAATTATACCAGAAATTCAATCAAGAGCTAATACAAATACTCCTCAAATTGTTCCACATAATAAAGGCAGGGATGGTAAGTACAAGCCTGCGTGGCCTCATTTGTTCCCATGGAACTCATTCAATTCCCATGGAACTCCAGCAATTTTTATTTGGATTCATCCTGATCCACCACACTGGATCTTGAGATCATTACCCATAAAGTATTCAAAAACAAGTTACATATTACCATTATGATGATTCCTATCAGATACCTTGTATGGTTTGGGGTTGTACCTCAGGAGCGGAATCCATTTTTATCTAGTCACAGTTGCTGAATTACACCCGCAGCAAAGCTCAAGAAGAATATCATCCCTAAAATAAAAAAAAGGAAATCCAGAAAGAAATCCTGGCAGACGAGAAGGAGAAAGGATGGTAGGAAAGTAGTTAATAGTATGGCAGGTATTTAGCACAATTGGTGCTTGGTGCTGTGAACCTGAGAATAGGTAAGATGTGCTGGATTGTGTATGTGTTTTCCAGAAATGAGCTGAGGGTGCTGGTGAAGAAAGCTTCAGAAAAACCAAGATATTTCCCTGGGTGGCCTTGAGCAAAGTGTACGAGAGTGTGGGCTGGATAAAGGCAGACATAGCTCAGGATGCAGAATCTCTGCAGAGCGTTCTTTGATCCTGCCAGACAAGCCAGTCCCAGGACCTAGGAGCCTTAATTTTCTGTGTGCCAGCAAGACAAGTTGAAGAAACTCAGCCTGGGTCACCAGGACACTGATTCTCTGGCCTCCCCTGGGTCACAGATGGCAAGACATCCACTTATTTCCTGTGGTGCAAGCACAGGAAGCCTGTCCCTGGGCAGCCTGTAGCCTTGACCAGAAGTGGTATACTGTAAGGAAACACAAAATAATTCTACTTCACAGCATTAGTGCACTGAGCATGCCAATTGCCAAGGCCACATATGGAATCCATCACCACTTTCCAAAGCAACAATACCCCAAGTAAGCTTGTATTATGCTCCAAAATAGCCACGAACCAATTTGCCAAAATAGGCTGAAGATGGGTCTCAGATCTGATGCAAGGGATCAATTCCAAAGGATGTGAATGATGCAAGGTGCAGTGGATATATATGCAGCTAAGAGACATCATAGGGTCTTCCACTCTACTGCCTCCAGACATTCTTATTTTGAAATAGGTAGTCCAGTGAATGTCATTGTAGAGGGCACAGGGAGGCTTTCCCTCAAGTCTGCAGGATACTCTAAGGAAGCCTTACAGGAACCTAATGCCAATAAGTATCATAAAAAGGGATTCTAGAATTAAACACATGGACCTGAGGATCAGGAGCTGAGGGATGTCCTCTGACTGCCAATACAGGTTATTTTGGAGGTGACCTCCAAATACATTCAGACATCTAGCAAATATTACCTCAACTCTAGATACCCAAGTAACTACCCTAGCGAACGGGCCACACTTGTATATGCTGACACCTTGCACATTGGATGAAACCAAACTTTCTCTTCAAAGAAGCCAGCAAATAAATGGCCTTCCAGGCTGACCTAGGGCTGGTAGGGCATCAGGATGGTGGTGTTCCAGAGCACAGGACACAAGGGACGTGGACAGATGACACAGTGGTTAGGTACACTCACCTATGCCCACCACCGTCTTTTCGTCTCGCAGAAGGCTGGCCTGGGCTGGACACAGGGAAAATGGCAGAGAGATGTGTGTAGTTGTGAGGGATTCAGATTATCAAAACTGTGGTCCTATTTGTCTCATTTTTTGATAAAAAAAGAAGTAAGACTTCAGGAAAACTTGGCCTTCATTCACATAGTGGTTGGCCATCTGGGTTCAGTTGGATGCTGCCCCATGTTACCTGCAGCACGGGCTACTGTGGTGCCTGGAATATTGGATATCCATGATTTGCGGTTAATGGCTCCTGGAAAGAATAAACATTCCAAATCAACTGACCACTTGCATACTAGGTATTACCAGGTGACCATTCAGAGCTTTCTCCAACTGGGTCATATATTGAACAAAAGAAAAAAAGACTCCTATGACAGATAGCAGGGTTTAACTTTTAAGTTTCATGTCAGAGAAACAAAACATTAAAGGCAGTAGGTGTTACTATACTCAGATAAAATACCACTCCTGTTTCCTGGGATCATATGCACTCTCAGAGTCCGTCTTCTCCTCCTTATGTTTTATTCTGCACTTATCCATATCATACCAATTTCCACATCACTAGTTCTTGGATTACATGCATGAGAACAAAGGTGCACGGATCACATTTTTACAGATATTTCTGGATTAATATCATAGAGTCAGTGTGGCCTTAACATAGATCCATCTTAATCTTTATTCCTAGGACTAAATGTATGCAGCACCACAACAAAGATTCTAAAGAAAAATGTATGGATACTTTGCTACTTTTATTTAAAGTGTCTTTTCTAAATTATAAACAGTGTATCTTAACCATCACAATGTCCCTCCTATAAAAATCTCTCCACCATCTTTCCTTAGCAGGCCCCACTCCAAAAATTCCAGTTTCTCAAAATTACTCAATTTTTCCTCAGACATAGAAATTTTTGTGTGTGCAATCTGTGGACGTGTATCTACCATAACAAGTTCTAGGATACAGGTGTTTCAGAGAACTCTGAAAAGATTCAAGTGGATAGAGTAAGGCAATCTATACATCAACTGAAAATAAGCAATTCCAGGTTTTCATGCCAGAAGGCATACAGCACATACAAGCTCCCATTATACTAAGGGACTCAAGGAAAACCTTCATCCTTTCTTTTCAGCACCACAGACACGTGGAAGAAAAACAAGTGTTCACATAGAGAAAGCAAAAGCACATTACCCTTCATGCAAAAATACCGTCCCACACAAATCAATGAAATTATAAAATCCCACTTTGTGTAATCATGTATCTCTCTTTTTTTATAAAGATCTATCTCCTCTTCTGTATGTGTCTCCCTCTAACCCTGATTCTTATGTACAGTTCAATGAATGGCCTCCAGTACAGCTAAGTCTCTCAATATCAACATAATATCACATATTCAGTAGAGAAATACTTTTCAGTACCCTGAAGAGATCTGGTCTCTTGAGAAATCTTAGTGACTAGAGAGGACATCCTGCACAATGCTGAGATCTTTCAAGATGGCATTTAGAAGAAACCCACTCCACTGTAGCCTGTAGCTTTCCTACTTTTGTGTCTTCCAACTCTGCCTTTCCACAATGCCTCCTGCTGCATCTGCTCTGAGGCTAAAGAGTGAACTATCTAGGGGTGTTGAGAGGAGATGTTTGAGGAGTTTTGAATTCCTAGATATGCAAGAATGGCAACTAAACTGCACTATCCTTCCACCTCCCCTATGTTTCCTGTAGAGTGGACTAATCCACCAAACTCCAAGTACAGACAACACACACACACACACACCAGGACATCAGCAGACTTAGTCCCTACCTTTGGTGGAGCTGAAATATTGAGTCCTATAAGGCTTCACCTCCATGCCTTCTAGTGACCCCTTCAATCCTCAGTTGACAAAAATGACTGATACATACTGTTTTCTCAACAATCTCCACCTGGAAAGATATGTCATGTATCTGCTTGAATATAGAGACAAAGAAGACCACTCTAGATATCAGACAGACCTTAGATCTCCTGGCACCTTTCACACTGGGTACAACCAAAACTCTAAGTAAATTCAGCTAGCCAAAAATGGGCCTCTCAGGTTGACACAGTTTTGTAGGGCAGTAGCATGTTGGTGTTGCACAAAACAGGCACACAGGCAGTTGGGCAGGTGACATTAGGGTGAATACATTCTACCTCATTGGGCCCCTAAGCTAAGAACTGGCTTCCAACTGGCAAAAGTATTGACTGTGTTGGACACAAGCCATATTACAAGAATATACATGCATTCATGATTGATCCAATTTCATGATTTACAGATTTGAAAGGAGAATGGACATGAGAAGCCTTGGGCATCATGGACATGGTGCAGGTGGAATGCTGCCTCATATCAACTGCAACAAGTACCACCAAGAGGCTAGCAACATCCATGACCTTGTCCCAGGAAGCAGACTGCCCAGATCCCTCGATGTGTATGCAGGGACACGTTGAAAGAATAAATAATGCATATCACCTTTCCCTTTGCCTATTAGAACTTGGCTCAGGGTCCCCAAATGAACCATCTCCTAGAGGGGCATCAGGGAACCATTCTTAGATAGTTGAAGCTCTGTTACAATCTATCTCCTGTCAGTAGTCGTTCAAATCCCACCCCTCAATATGAACTATTCAGGAACCTTCTCTTTCCTTTCTACAAAGTCCTCAAGTCCCCCTCATACATGGAACTTTCTGTATCTTCTGTAGAAAGCCACCTGTGATGACTGTGTCCTTCATGGGTCTGTTCAGGTGCATCCTCTTGAAAATTGATGCAAAATCATCCAGTTTTTAAATCATTTATTCATACAATTATTAAAATCTATTATTATTTAATCAGTAATCACTGGATTTCACATCATGAACTCCCACTATCTGACTTCAAAACTGACATATGGTCCATGATTTCATTGTTGGTTTAATAATTTAATTAAAAAATGGATGATCTGGAATAATTGATTCCACAAGGCAGAATGAAACTCCAGTGATCTTTGATTATTTAATGACCTAATTTTATTATCATAGATGTAAACAATAAAATGAATGAATAATGAGATAATATCTTATGAGTCACCCCTGAGGAGATAACAAAATGATATCATCATTGATTTAAATAATTAAAAAATGAAATGACATGCCACAATTAACTCTAACAAGGTGGATTCAGAATGGCACTCTTCTCAAGTAGATAATGACAGATTTGAATAATGAAATAATGAGATTTTTAGATGTTCTGGCACCCTTGACTGCCCCAAGGTAGCACCAAACATCAGTGATCACAGATGATGTGATGGTCAATTTAAATAATTAAATAATTAAATATTTAAATACTTGTACTAAGTTTCATCATCACTTCCTGGGGGGACTTACCACACATGAGGAAGAAAGCTGTTATCATTGATTTTCAAAATTCAATAATCAGACTGTCTAGCCTGATGAAATCTGTCAGGCTGACATAGCTAAGCACGGACTATCTGCTGTGATGCTGCAGGACCTGTGATAATGGGCCCATGCCTGGTATAGCAGTAGAGGCATAAGCTGCGGGGATGGCAGCATCAGGGGTGTTACCAGCAAAGCGGAAACAGAGCAGCTTGTTTGTGCTTTTTCTATGAAGCTGAAGGATGGACTCTGTCTTTGTATACACTATGTTAGCCCGTGACTTAAAATAGGTAAGAAGAGACCATTATTCTTGAGGTAAAATAAGGGCCATTGATTGTTAATTCTTGTTGTTTTAGATTTGGTGGTAGTGATGTTTTAGTAAGTAAATTTGCCCAGCTTTTTCTTGTGGGTTCTGCTAAGGTGGGATTATATATTTCCTATGCCTTTGTGAGAGTAGTTAACTTCCTTGGGTTGGAGTTTTCCTTCCAGAACTTTCTGTAGGGCTAGATTTGTGGATATGTATTGTGAAAATCTGGTTTTGTCATTGAATATATGATATTCTCTGTATATAGTTATTGACAATTTTGCTGGCATTTGTGGCTCTTAGTATTTGTAAAATATCTATACTTGATCTACTGGTCTTGAGAATTTCCATACAGAAGGATTCTTGCTTCCTTCTCTTCTTATTATTATTAGGTTTGGCCTTTTCATGGTGTCCCATTTTTTCATGAATTTTTGATTTCAGTATTTGTTGCATTTAAGATTTTCTCTGTTCTATGAATCTTTTGCATGTAGTTTATTTTGTCCGCCTGAGATTCTATCTTTGATCTCTTCTGTTGTGTTGGTTATGTTTGCATTTGTACTTTCTGGTTGTCATTCTCTTCTACTTCCTCTACTTTGGTGTGTTCAGTTCCAGTTTTTGTAAAGTCCCAGGATTTTGCTGGGGTCATATTGGTCTTTCTATTGTTGAGTGTTTTCCTGTATTCCCATCTTCCTTTCCCATTGCTTCTTCCAGTGGGTGCAGGTTGATTCCCTCTTCCCTACACTCCCGGTGGTGTGTCTAGGTGTTACATAAGTTTGATTGTGCAACTCTTGATGATCCAAACTCTCTTTTATGTCTCTCATACAGAAGAGGGTAAGTGATTGTGTCCAAATATCAGGAGAGTGTGGCCTCAACGATGCTCCTTGTGGACAGGTGGGTCCTGTTTACTCACAGCAGACTCAGGAATTTATACCGACTCAGCCTCACTGCAAAAGGATGTTTTCAAGCCTAGAAATGCAGTCTTCTTTGGTATATTACAAAAAATCTCAACAAATATATGTTTTACTGAAAGCACATTAATTAAAAAGTATTATTTTGGTATATGAAAAACTTTTCCCAAACAAATGTACCAAATTACCAGTACTCCAGAGATAACTCTTTGCTGTGGTCAATTGTGACATGAATTTCTGTGACCATGGGATTCATGGACACATTTTTCATTTGGTCTATGCAGGGGTACTTTAAGGTGTGTGTCTTAGTTTTTTTCTCTATGTATCTTGGATGAATTATTTACTCACCTACTTACTGCACACAGTTCATCGAGTTTCTCACCACTCCCCAGGACAAAATAAGCAGGGTGAAGAAATTTTGTATTCTTTTAATTTACAAGGGGATATAAATCTGGATGTATGATGGGAGATGTTATTCTGTATATATGTTTCTTATACTGGTTAATAAAGCACTGTGGCCAATGAGATAGCAAGATAGGCAGGGCTAGGAGACAAGGAAGAAAGAGGAAGTAGGAGGGAGGAGTCAAGATGTAGATCTGAAAGAAAGAAGATGCTGGCTGCGGCTCCCAGATAAGATAACCACGTGGAAATACTTAGATAAATAGAAATGGGTTAATAATTAAGGCAGAGCTAGCCCATTAACAATGATAGTCATTGGCCAACAGGATTGTATCAAATACAGAGTCTCTGAATGTTATTTGGGGCTGGTGCGGCTGTGAGACCAGACTGGCGGCAGGCGGGATGGAGCCATCGGGAATGAACAACTTGCCATAACATAATGGTAACATGGAGCCAAGGGAAAGGAACAACCTGCCATAATAGATGTACAAAAGTGTTGTCTTCATTGTTTAGAAATGAGAACTTTCGAATATGAATTTTATATATAAGCTCATCCATTCATCTTGCATATGTGTTTCTCTAAATATAGTGACTGTGGTGTAGGAAAAGTAAAAAAAAAAAACAATTAAGAGAGTGACTCCTGTGCTTGGGAGAATGCAGTGAGGATAAAAGCAGGAGCCAGGTGTGAATGGAATTTGTTTAACATGAGGAGATTTATTACAATGTGACAGTCTTTGGCATCATAATGATTGCCTAACAATCATAGTGGGATTATCTATGCCCATATAATAGACACACCAATAGCAACCACCTGAGATGCATAGTTTTCTTTGTATATTTTACTCTAACAAAGATGTGATCTGAACATTTCTGAATTTTAGTACAAGTTCATGATGATACTCCTAATGAGTCAGAGCCATGTAAGTTGTCATCTTTGCTGGAAACATTACAAAACTCAAGGGTACATCATCACATTGAATATATCTAGAAAACCTACTCAAATAATTTTGTTGGTGTATATTCTCTTTTCTAAATAGTAAAACTATGAACTACCAAACTAAGATTTTAAAACTTCCGAGATATTCAGCTATGTGGTAAACTATTCTTAGACTTGGCACAGGTTGAAGTCAGTCTTTGGGGTTTTTGTTTTTCTTTTACTTTTTTGTTTTTCAAGAAGGATTTCTCTGTGTGCCTTTGAAACATTTCCTGACACTCACTATGTAAACAAGGCTAGCTTCAAATGTTTGAACATCTAACTGCCACTGTCTCTAAAATGATAGTCTTAAAGGTGGGAACAATCACTGACCAGCATGGGTCATTTTTGTGTCTAATGTGGTAGCTGTAAAATATATTATATCCGATGGCTTCTAAAAGCCTTGATCCATAGTATAAAAAGAGAATATTGATTTTTACTGTAGTCTAGTTATACCTTAAAGTCCACAAAATTGCTAAGGGTCTTGCACTCATCAATACATTTTTTTCTTTTGCATTCATTTCTTTTGTGCACTGGTTCAAGGTAGGTTTTTCTGAGGATTCTGGATCCCATATACCTCAGATTGGGGTTCCCTCATCTACCAATTTATGTAGACCCTGTGCATTTATCCAGCGCTATTCTTACTAGAGAGGTGTCTCCTATCATTGTAAAAGAGGGTAATGTACAATCTTCAGTCTCAACATCATTTCACTGATTATACCTTGCAAAAATACTTCTGGTCAGAATTACCTATTAAATGTCCTGACACTTGGCAGCATTTTTGATATGCTGCTCATTTGTAGGTGATTTGCTTAGCAAAGGCAGATAGTGAAAGAAACTAACTAAATTAAACTAAATTAATTTTCTTGCTCTATATAATTAAGCATAATTATCATCTTTTAATTAAGTAATTAATTAATTTTTAAAAAAACCACAGCTTCTACTCCAACCTTTTATCATCATCACTTACAATTATATTCCTGTGTTTTTCTTATCCAGTCTTTATCTTTTCAGCGTTGGAAGGTCTGCCTCCATATCACAAAAAGACAGTACTCACACCTCTACATCATAAGGAAAATAGGTTCAAAAGATCAGCTCTTGGTTCCTGATTCTGCTACTGTGGATCTCAAAAACTGACCAAGCTACAAAGCAATCATCTGTATGTAGAGGCCCACGCTCGCTCCATAGCTGTCAGTCTCTGATACGTGAGATCCCAAATGTTCTGGTCAGCCGTATCAGTGGGACCCCCAGTTGATATTCTTTCTCCTGCATTCCAAATTATCCTTTTCTCTTTCTTCAGTGGGAATCATTGTGCTCAGGCAAGCGACTGGCTGTGGACTTCTGCATCTGCTTCATCAATTATTCAATACAGGTGTTCTTTTTTCAAATAGGGTAGTAAACACCTAATTACAGGGCATGGCATCCACTACACCATTTGAAGGAATTTTACCTGAGGTCATCCACATGTATTCCACTAAGTTATCTTGTATAAGCTTATACCATAATCCAAAAATGTTCCTCTATCTAGGTGTCTATATCATTGATCTCTTTTTCCTTCCATCCCAAAACTTGAAAATTGTGAGCATTTATGTTCTTATCCCTTCCCACTAAACCACTAGTTTATGCAATAGATCTATCTGTTTTTCCTTAAAAAGGGAAACCCACATATATTTCCACCTTGTTATTTAACTATTCTTGGACTGTGGATTAATAAATTAGTCACCGTTGCTTTACTTTACATCTAATATCCATATATGTGTGAGTATATGTCATGATTATCTATCTGTGTCTGCTTTGTATATCTCAGGAGTGACTTTTCTAGTTTCTTTGCCTGAAAAGTTCATTATGTCATTGTCTTTGCCACTAATATTTGATTATTTAAATGTACATTTTATTTATTCATTCTTTCCTTGTGGGACACCTAGGTTTTTTTCAAGAGTCTTCTGATTATGAATAAAGATGCTATGAATGTAGTTGAGCAAATGAAATTTTGGTCTAGTTGAGCATCCTCTTGGTAATTAATTGCCCAAGAGAGTTATTTTGTGATGTTACTGTTGATTGATTACAAATTTTCTGAGAAATTGCCATATTGATTTAACTTGTGATTGTACATACTTGATCACCCACTAACAATGGAGAAGACTCCCAGTCATTCCATATCCTCTGTAGAATATGAAGTCATCAGTGTTTTTATCTTAATCATTTTGACATGTGTAAGATGATATCTCTGCATAGTTTTTATTTACATTTTCTTGAAGGTGAAGTATGTTGAATAATTCTGAAAAAGGTCTTCAGCCATTTGAGAACCACTGTAGAGCTACCTTTCATTAGTTTGGTATTTCATTTCTTTAAATGGATTACTTTGTATTTTTATGTTTAGTTTCTTGAGTTCTTTTATTTGCAGGATCAGCCCTATGTCTGAACTGGGGTTGCTGAAAACTTTTCCTATTATATAAACTCCCTTTATGTTCTATTCACTTTGTTCATTGCCTTACAGAACATTCTTAGTTTCAGGAGGTTACATTTATTGATCATTGCTTTCAGTGTCTGTACTACTTGTGTTGTATTTAGGAAGTGCTGTCTTGTGCCACAGTGTTTAATGCAATTTAACATTTTATATTCTATGATGTTCAGTACAGCTAGATTTAAGTAGAGTTCTTTGATTCATTTGAACTAGAGTTTTGTGTATGGAAATATGAAACTATTTGCATTTTTCTACATTAAACATCCAGCTGTGCCAACAGCAATTGTTAAAAATGCTTTCAATTAGTTTTTCAGAATTTTAGCTCCATTGTGAAAAATCAGGTGGTCATAGGTGTGTAGATCTAAATCAGGGCCTTGGATTTGATTTCATTGGTCTTCCTGTCTGTTTTTATGCAAATAAAAAGCTGTTGTAATTACTGTACCTTTATATTAGAGGAAAAAAATCAGTGAATGTGATCACGGTGGAAGTTCTTTTGTTCTACAGGAGTGTTTTGGCCCTCCTAGGAATTTTGCTTTTTGTTATAAAGTCAAATATTATTTTGTCATGGACTGTGAAGAATTGTGCTGGAATTTTGCACAGAAATTGTAGGTTGCTTTTAGAGTTACTCCCATGTATACAACATTGATCCTATCTTTCCATGATCAGCGATGTTGATGCCTCCTGACGTTCTTTTATTGTACATGGTTGTTTTGGCTATCCTCGGTCTTTGTTCTTTCCATACAAAGTTGATTATTATCCTTTCAAGGTCAGTGAAGAACTGTGCTGGGATTTTAATAAGCATTGCATTGAATCTGTAGATTGATTTTGGCAAGATTGCCATTTTTACTATATTTATCATTCTGATCCAAGAGCATGTGAGATCTTTCAATTTTCTGGCATCTTCTTTAATAATCACAAAGTTCTATTCTTGATTTAATTTTGGTATGGGATAGTTATCCAGAAATTTGTTCATTTCCTTTGAATTTTCAATTTTTATAGAGTACAGTTATTCCAAGTATGACCTGAAAGTTGTCTGTATTTCTTCTGTGTCTGTTGTTATGTCCCCCTTTTTGTTTCTTATTTTGTTATTTTGCATGTTCTCTCTCTGCTTCTTCATTAGTTTGGATAAGGGTTTGTATATCTTGTTGACTTTCTTGAAAAAATAAGACTCTGTTGCATTGCATTTTTGTGTTGTTTTCCTGGTTTCTATTTTATTGATTTCAGCTCTCAAATTGATTATTTCCTGGTGTCTACTCCTCCGAGGTGAGTTTAATTCTTTTTGTTCTAAGGCTTTCTCTTGTGCTGTTATGTCTCTAATTGATTCTCCTGTGTTTTCTTTATATGGGAACTCAGTGCAATGCACTTTCCTCATAGGTATGTCATTTCCACATTCTTGTTGAATTTTAGGAAGTCCTTAATTTCTTTCTTTATACCTTCTTTGACCTATGTGAGGTGCCATTTTACATTGTTTGATTTTCATGCGTTTGTAGGGTTTCTGCCATTTGTGGTGTTGTTGAATTCCAAATTCAAAGCATGGTGGTCTGATAAGATACAGGGGACTTTTCCAATTCTTTTGTATCTGTTGAGGTTTGCTATACAACCTAGTATGTGGTGGATTTTAGAAAAGGTTCCATGTGGAGGAGAGAAGAAGTTATATTCTTTTGTGTTTGGATGGAGTGTTCTATAGATGTCTGTTAAACCCAGTTGAGATATAACTTCTGTTAGTTCTTTTGTTTCTTTGTTGAGTTTCTGATTGGTGGTCCTGTCTAGTGTTGACAGTGGTGTGTTGAAGTCTCCCACTATAAGTGTATGAGCTTTTATGTGAGAGTTTTGAGTTTAAGTAGCATTTCTTTTACAAATGTGGCTGATTTTGTACTTGGGACATAGATGTCCAGAATTGAGACTTTTTGTTGATGGATTTCTCCTGCAATGTATATAAAATGAACAGATTCATCTCTTTTTTTTATTGTGGTTTGAATTCTAACTTGTTAGATATTACGATAGGGACACCAACTTGCTTCTTGGGTCTATTTGATTGGAAGGTATTTTCCCAGTCCTCTAACCTGAGGAAATGTCTGTCTTTGAAGCTTAGATGTGTTTCATGTATGCAGCAGAATGATGAATTCTGTCTTCATATCCATTCTATTAGCCTGTGTCATTTTATAGGTGATTTAAGACCACTAATGTTGAGCTAGAGAAAAGACCATTGATTGTCAATGCTTGTTTGTTTTAGATTTGCTTTTGGCTATGGTATTTTGAATATATTTGTCCTGCTTTACACATGGTTTCTAGTGAAGTAGTATTATCTGTTGCCTGTGTCTTTGTGAGTGTAGTTAAATTTCTTGGGTTGGAGTTTTCCTTCCAAAACTTTCTGTAGGCCTGCAAATGTAGATATGTATTGCAAAAATCTGGCTTTGTTATTAAATATTATTGTTTTCTCCATCAATAGTGATTGAGAGCTTCCTGGATATAGTATCCTGGGATCTTAGTACGTATAGCACATCTATCCAAGAACTTTTTGTCCTTGAGTGTTTCCATGGAGAAGTCTGGCATAATTTTGATAGGTCTGCCTTTATATGTTACCTGTCCTTTTCCCTTTGCTGCTCTTAGTGTTCTTTGGTTATTCTGTATGCTAGGTGTTTTGATAAGTATCTGGCTAGAGTCCTTTTTCTTTTTTAGTTCCAGTCTATTTGGTTTTGATATTCTTCTAAATTTTTCAGTAACTTATTCTTCTTCAGATAGTGAAAGTTTCCTTTAATGGTTTTGTTGAATATATATTTTGCAACTATGAGCTGGCCTTGTTCATATTCTTCTGTGCCTATTATTGTTATGTTTGATCTTTTACTGTGTCCCATTTTTCCTAGATATTTTGTGCTAAAGATTTGTTGGATTTAAGATATTCTATCATCCATGAATCTATTTCCTTCAATATTATCTTCAGTGCCTGAGATTCTGTTTTGATCTCTTGTATTCTGTTTTTTTATGCTTGCATCTGTAGTTCTTGATACTTTGCCCATTTTTTCTCTTTCTAGTATTCCCTCAATTTGTGTTTGCTTTATTGCCTATTTCACTTTTCAGGTTTGGACTATTTAAATGGTTTCCTCATTCTGTTTGATTATTTTTTATTGGCTTTCTTTACTTTTTTAATAGAGATTTGTTCATTTCTTGAATTTTTTGTTTAGTCTTTTTTCTATATTTCTTTAAAGTTTTTGTTTGTTTTTTTTCCAGTTCTTTAGTGGATATTTTTCATATCCTCCTTGAGGGCCTCTATAATTCCTATGAAGATGTTTTGTGAGTTGTTCACTTCTACTTCATCTGTTTTTGGTGTTTCATGTCTAGTTTGTGTAGGTTGCTTGATTCTGGTGGTAATGTCCTTGTATATTTGGATATTTTCTTATATTGCCTCCTTCTCGTTTCTTCTTCCAGTGTGTACAGTTGGATTCTCTATCTATAAATACTTATCTATTGATTGGTATAAGCGGATCAGGAATTTGATGTCTTTAGCTCTCGATGGTTTGAATTCTTTTGAGTTCTCTTAATTCGAGTCTCCTGAAGGGCTTATGATGTTGGAAAGCCAGACTCAGGATGGTCTCCATAATTCAGGTAGAGTGCATGGGTTGGGGTTAAAGGGTCAGGTGATAGTGGGATCAAGGTGGTTCTCCTTGGATTTTTGATCCAGTATGCTCAGAGCAGAATCTCAGGGAGAGGGTAGGCATAGGGGCGCAAAGATATGGTGAGGGCAGGCTCAGGATGGTCCTATGTGGATAGGAGCATCCAGTATATTCAGAGCTGACCCAGGGAGTTCCAAGTAGATTGATGGGATATTGGACCTACTCTGGCCCAATGCTAACACACAGCAGTGGTACAACTGGACCAAGGAAATGTGGAATGCAGGCTCTGGGTGGTATATCGTATATGGACCAGAGTACCAGGATGGAACTACTCAGGCCAACACTATAGGGTGAACAAGATGTGTAGGTAAACCAAGCAGTTCTCAGTTTATTCTCCCTGTCCTGGTACCAAACTCACCTCAGGTGGTGGGCAGTTTGTGCTTCTCAAAGATTAGGTCAATGCAGGCTCAAAGTGGTTCTTCATGGATAGGGGGCTCCAGGATGCTCAGGGCCCAACCAGCAAGTTCCAAATAGATGAAGGGTTTTTTACATTTACTCTGGCCAAAAGCTCACCTCTAACATTAGGCCAAGCAGGGCCAAGGATCTGAAATATGTTTTTCTTTTAATACTTTTATTTTAGTTATATTTTGTTAATTTTAACCATTGTTTAATAGTTTCTTCCTGTCTACTCTTCTTTTGTATGCTTCCTAATCTTGTGCTTAGGACACAGATATTAAGAAGTGAAATGTCATATTGCTGTAGTTTCCCTTTGACTATGGATTGATCTTACCCATCTCATTTTATTAAGTTTTGGTTGATGTCTAGTTTGGTAGATACTAAAATGGCTAAACAAGCTTAATGGCAAAGACTAGTGCCACACCAGCCCAAGTGGAGACCGCGTAGCAATGGCTGAGAGAAATCTCAATGGCTACCTGGCCAGAGGTTCACACCACATGTGTTTATACCTCCTTGGGAAAATTGGTCCAGGTTCCTGCATGCTTGCTTGGCTAGCTCTTTGGAATTGGTGCTAGATGTGTTTTGTGCTATGATGACAATAATGCTTTTGATCATGTGTAATTTAGCCTCTAGCTCCATTGATGTAGATCAAATGGAAACGGCACTTCCCACAATTCTTGCCTGAGTCCAATTTCAGGGACCTAAATTTTAAGAAGCTAGAACCAACTCCTGATAGTTATCCTTGGATGCTAAAATCTGTGTGGGATCACATATGTACAGGTGTGTGCTGGGACACAAATAAAACATGTAAATAAACTACTCAAGAAAAAAACCTTTTAATTGCAAATTTAAATTTGGGGAAGTAGAACTAGGTCAGAGGCAAAGAGTCCTTAGATCTCCTCCAAAAGCCCCCAGTTCACTTCCTAGTATTCAAGTATTGTGGCTTATTTGCAGCATATAACTCCAGCTCCAACTATGCAGTGCCCTCTTCTGGCTTCTGCAGACAGTCATATGAATGGTACACATTCATAAGACACAACTCACATGATGAAAACACATATTTGTATTAAATTATATTAAATAATAAGCTTAACAAAGTATCAAGATACAATCAGGCCAGTTTAGGGAAGTTAGTATGGATAAAACTAATTTCAACATCAAGTCTAGAGGACCTAGGATAATGTTTGAATTTCATGGTGGAGGGAAAAGACCCACAAATGTTGTCTTCTGGTCTACATACATACATACATACATAACACACACACACACACACACACACACACACACACACACACGCACACACCCTGTGGGAATGTGAATATATGCAACAGCTTGAAAAAGCCTTGTATGTCGCTTATTAAACTTTAATAACACTGTGAACCAGAATATCTGCTTTGTGGTGAAAGGATAACCAGTCAGGAAAGAGAAAATCCCATCCTAACATTATTGTACATGACAGACACAAGTTAAACCATTTTAACTGATTAAAAAACATACAAAAGAAATCAATTAGGGCAATTTTGAATTGTATTGAGATGTTTGGGAATCACGAGATACAAATTGGAATATGAGATTTGATAATTTATCTCCATTGTCAGTTTCAATTTAATTGAAATTACCAATTTCAACCACACACTTCTGTGAAGGCATTTTGAGGAAAGATGTATAGAAAGAAATTTTTCCTAAATCGGGATGGCACCATTCCAGTGACCTTGGGTCGAGAGTATATAAATTGTGGGAAGAATCAAATTGGAGTATTTTCTATTCATAAAAGTGTTTACTGTTATAGCATTGGAGTTTGATTTCAGATTCATACAAGTAAAATATGAGGTGTGATAGTATATTTCTGTGGTTTCAGGAGATCGTTGAATTGCCAGTCTAACTGTAAGAGTGGGAATATGTGTGAATGAGAACCTAATATAACAGAGAAAATAAATACTCAGAGTGATGAAATTAGGAACTAACATATCTGAGTGTGTGTACATGTGCTCATTTATTAGCACATTAAGTATACCACCATTACACTCTACCATTTTAACTTGAAATTAAGAAGTACGCACACAAATTCAAGTAGTAAGAGGATATAAAGTCAGGTGACAAATATCATATAACCTATGCTTAATGCTTATTGTTGTGATCTGAGTATTCATGTAGTTTGAGCTCCTGCTGTAATGTTTTCTCCAAGATAGGACAAGAATATAACTGAGAATTCACAAATCTACCTATATATCATTATATATCATTATGTTTTTTCATGCATTTAGGGTCAGCCATGTGAAATGTAAATGATATTTAGGAAAACAGGTTTTTTATGTGCAATGGCACAAATTCAAAATATTGTAATGTGTGTGTGTGTGTTTGTGTGATGAAGAATGGATACCATAATAAAAAGTATATATATATATATATATATATATATATATATATATATATATATCAAACACAACATATAGCAATAGAAGGAAAACAGATTTATAACTTAGAATACATGGAATTTAAAGCACTCAAAATTTCACTCAGAGAGCAAACACTACTCTCTTTATTAGGAAAGCATCAGTGACAGTACTTGGTTTCACTGTACCTGCCATATTTTACAATTATAAAAAGATACGATGTTATAAAACTTAAACAAACTTAAGGGATTCAAAGTTTAAGCATTAAAAAAGAACACAGACAAGTTAATATCCATATATATATATATATATATATATATATATATATATATATATAGAGAGAGAGAGAGAGAGAGAGAGATTCAACTCAAACACAAAGAAGAAAGAACAATTTTATGTCAAATAACAAATGAATAATGATTTTATCATTGAGGATTCTTATTTTATTGCATAAATAGTTTAGTGCATGAAATTAAGTTGCCAAAATACACATAAAAATAAAGGTGATGTTGGTGTACACTTATTATATAAACCCATGGGAGAGACACATGATTATCCATGTTTCTTGAGTTATAGACAGCTCAGCTTACTCAGTGAGGCTCAAGTACCAATAAAAGACACAAGACACACAGTGTACAGTTCCGCAGGAACTGATTTATGAAATCAAAATACATTCTATTTCTCAGCCTAAGGAAATAAATAAAGCAATTATTATAGTGTTGGGTCAATTAAAATATACCTAACATAAACTTAGTATTGAGTGTTAAAAATTTTATTTAATTGGGTCAAAAAATAATAAATCAAGGAAATGCAAAGAAATTGGACGAGTTTCAATCAGGGTCGCAACACTAGTTAATTGTGCATTGAACTGTTTTGAGTTACTTTTTAATTTAACATGAACATGTTGAAATATTTCCTAGTATTAAAAGTTTCTTTTTCACTAGAACTCTTCAGTTTATGAGATTACACATTTTTACTGAACATATTATTCCATTATACATCTTTGAAAAATATACAAATAAATGCATGCTGCCCACCATCCCATCATGCCAGAGCTCAGTTTCCTACTCCTGCTACCACATGTAATATTGTACCTGTAACACAGTATAGTGTTCAATTTAGCCTTTAGTGGAATTTTTTTTACTCCACGAATGAAACCTAGGTTGATACTCTTTTGGCATCATGTAGCCCAGTTAGTTACCACACAGAGTTCCCTATTGTTTTTCGAAGTGTGATCTCATATATAATCAAGGTATGCATCAAATTCTTTCTTCTCAGGCCCTATTCAATTCATTATTTTCCAGAGCCGGGGTTAAAATCCACTGACAATATACTGTTCATGAAACCACTATGACTTATTTACATTGCTATTAATATTTCTACTTCATTATTTTATTATTAGTATTAATTAGTAATGATACAATAAATAAAAGCTAATCTAAAATCAATGGACCACTAATGTAACTTGTGTCCCACATAGGGAGACCAAATCTCTCTTAAGGACAGAGTAGTAACCTCTCTTCACCAAGAATAGTGTTTCCTTGTCCTGGAATCACAGGGAGAACTATATGCCTCCACCAACTGCAATGATGGAACACTGTTGCAGGATTCATCCCTTAGGAAAATTCACAATAAATTCAAGTCATTTTTATTTTTTTCTACTTGTGACAGAAATAATGGCAGAAGGAGAAAATATGGACAATAATAATTGAAAAGATGAAATTTTTAAACAAACTTTTCAGATACATTTTGATATTATATCAAAGGACAAGAGTAAATATATGCAAAATAGTATGTCATAATTTTAACACATCAGCTACATAAAAACCTTAAGCAGAATATTAATATTGGACTTTAAAGGTACATAAATATATACATATATATTTGTGCGGAAATGTATAGTTTACACACTTACCTACATTTCTTTAATAAATTACATGATAAAAATGAGACAAAATATAAAAACATAAGACCTAAAATATCAGAATTATTCAAATCATACATAAGAATCAAAGCCTAAATTATGGCTAAAAGAGATTACTCTGGTTCTCGTTCTTTGTGGTTTCTGGGGTGGTCATTCTGCTAGGTTTCCTTCATCCTTAATCAAGTGTAAGCTCTCCAGAAGATAACTTTGTAGCTTATACTATGCAGTAATCAGCAAGTGTAGAGGAAAGATGGAGATTAATATATACAGCACAGTCACATTCTCATTATTGATTAACCGGTAAATTTCCTAATCCATGTTGAGATTTACAGTGTTTGGAATACTTTTTTGCATAAAAATTCATTACTCAACCTAATCATGCCATTATTGAGTTTTCTATATTAAAAACAAGACATTGAAAAAATACAGCAGAATTAGCAAGGCAGCGACTAAAGAAGTTACTGGACTTATTTATATGTTATTTGATCATTTTCAGCCACTTATATGGAGTTAACTTCTACAATAGAATTTTAATAAAATTGCATTTTATAAAAACAGACTTAAAACTGACATTTCTAGCACGAACAGAAAAGCAATATGAAAATAAACTTGAGAATAGTATAGTCATATATTCAAAAAGTCTTTACTGTCTCTCTTTTCTACTGCCCCTTTCTTTTATTACTGTCCTGTCCTAGAACACAGAGCAGTGCTTTTTATCCGCAATTGATACCTAAACTACCTCTGTCCTTTCACAGATAATTCTACAATATGTCTGTGATGTTAATTTTAGAAATGAGCATAACAGTGGACAAGCAGCCACTTTGTTTTGTAGGTTATACAGTACAGTTACTAAAACTTGAATTAGTATTTTAAAGCTGTTGGCTAGCAGTTGGTGGTACATGCCTTTAATCCCAGCACTCGAGAGGCAGAGGCAAGTGGATCACTGTGTGGTCAAGGGCAGCCTGCTCTAAAGAGCACATTCCAGGACAGCCAGAACTATACAGAGAACAATAGCAGTGTTAGTGTTAACTCAGCCAAACTGTCCCTTGTACTCTATACAATTACAAATCTAGATGTTCATAGTCATTCACATTGATACTGAGATATCCAACCTACAGAAAGATACTAGTCTTTACTAAAATTATGCTTTATTTACAATCTAACATATTCAACCTATATTTGTTACACTCCAAAATTGTTCACTTCTCACTAAAGGGTACTATTTATTATCATGCATCAGATACTGTGAACAATATTTTTAACTTTTTTTTTCATTTTAATTAATGAAAATAACTAAATGCACACACAGATTGCTGAACATTAAAACTGTCATTTTGAACAATGAAAACTAATTAAATAAAGGTGTTTAAGGAGCTAACCCCCTGAATATGACAATTAGAATCTCAAAAGAGGGCTGGTTATGCATCTCAGTTGGTTGTGTTTAACCTAGCATGCAGAGGGCCCTGGATTGAAACCTTAGTATTGCAAAAAATCAGCAAGTATGATGGTACTTGCCTGTGATTGGGAGGTTTGGGAGCTTAAATTATCTTCAGATACTTAGGAAACTTGAGGCTAGCCTATTTGAGAGACCCTGATTAAAAAACAAAACACCATTAATGAAAGACAAAAAAGTATTGGTTATTCTATAAATGGATAGACCCAAAACCAAAACCTTGATAATCAGTAAAGATTTGTTTTCAATGTTACCTCAATGACTGACATTCATAGTATGCTCAAGATCTCACTACTTGTTCTGTCTATTATACTGCATAGTTTGTTATAGTTGGAGTCACATTTGTCATTTTCACTATTGTCATTTTCACAGCACACTTAAGTGGCTGAATAAGTGGGAAGCAATTAACAAATACCCATGAAAGAAACAGTAAATTTTTGCAAGTTGTTCTCTGATTAAATTAGTAACTGGCAGCTACAAGTTCTAAAAATACAATTTTATAAACATTTAAGTGATGAAAGGCCCTTCTGCCTCATTTCTTCTTATTCCTATGAACTCCTTCCCTCCCTTCCATCTTTTCTAAATAACCCCCCAGACACATATACAGACATTCATGGACACTAACGGTGATGGCTAGATGAGTCAAAATTGCATTATAAACTATGAGATGTCAACATTGTCTATATGAAGTCAAATAGTGAGAAAGTGACCTGGAAGCCTTGGGAACTGATCCTACACATCTGAGATGTCATGTGTATTAAAGAAAAGTTAACAGAATCTGTGTAGTTCACATGATAACTTCAAGGCTTACATATATTTAGGTCTGTTATTTATTGAGAACAAATTTATGTTTCCTCATATTAACAAATACTCCTGTTTAGCACATAATCAAAGTATGCCAGTCAGAAAGTTTTCAAAGTATTTCATTTGAGTCCTAAGAAAACTCTGAACATGGGTATATGCAAAAGAGGCATAAGAATAAAACAGCATGTTTATTTTAATATTTATACAATTTTATTTTTACATATTTGTCTCAAAAAATATGAAAAAACTCAGGTATACCATGCTAATACAATGGTGTTTCCAATAGATGTGAAATCAGTACATATAGATAACAAGGTAGAATAGTATCCTTAGTTCTGCATTTATTGACCTGCATGTTTTATTACATTTATTTAAAAGATAACAGCAGTAGGTTATCAAAAGTCTACTGTAGTGAGCTAATGATGCTATGAAAACAACACAATAGACTCATTAGAATGAGAGGCTTCAAAACAACAAGAAATCAGTTTTATGCTCCTTCTTGCTCTGGATAATTTAGGATTTTGCGGTGTGTCTGTCACCAATATTGCTGCTGTTTGAAATAAAATTCAAATGTTCCTTTTATGGCAACAAAAGTAAGTAAGTCAAGATTGTCATTTGTAAATTTCAGTTAACACTACTGAACAACAGTTTATCACTATTGTCACAATAGTAGGAAAGACAAGGGCTCCACACAAAATTTGGTGAGAAGAGACATGATCAGCTACAGGTTTAGCTTTATCTGGAATTTGAGGATCAGGACAACCATTTCCTGGAAATATACTATTCAAAATTTGTAGTTTATTTGCGTATTTGTTCCACGGTCTAAGCATATAGTCCTCCCAGCAAATCATATTGCACAGTATCAGCATGACAGGAATAGTAGGAAGTAAATTCAAAACGAATAAATGGTCAGCTCGCTGTACAACATCCAGCCCTTCTTTATGACTCAACTTTGGAAAATCTATTAGGTATTCAGCATTGCACTGAAGACATGCCACTCTGGCTGTACTGATTCCCCTCTGCTTCTCATCAACTCAGCGTTGTAAACAAGTCTCATGAACCCACTTAGTAGATCCTCTGCATGTGCATGGTCTCATCCACTCCACTCCTCTATCATCTTTATCGGTGGCAAAACACACCTAGCAACTTTTGTCCAGCTTTTGTTGAAGGGCTTCCTCTAGCGTCTTCTGCTGAGCTGGCAACCTCGTCACTTCCACTCAGCCCCACGTGGCTGAACAGGCCTTAGTCCCTCTGTGTCCACTGGTCTGCCACATAGCCTCTTGGCCTTGCTCCCTGAGGCCTCTGCAGTGGTATGTAGCCAGCAGGCATCCTCCGAGGGCTGGGGCACGAAGAGTGAGGAGGAGCCTGAGGCCAGAAGGTAGTCTCAGCCCCGATTTCTGCTGGTCAGACCAGGGGTTTGGGTACATGCACCAATTGAGCACTGAGCTGCTGCCAGTGAAGGTGCTACCTGTATGAAGTCCAATGTTTGCTATTCTTCAAAAACATTATTCAACCTGTAGAGAGCTGAGAATTGCCACACCTTAAAGATGGCGCTGCTTTCAGCCTTTGACCTTCCAGGTTGTGAGTGCTTTCTAGAGTAAACAAGGCCTTACTTGGCTAAGGCTGATATCTAGTCTTGCTCTATGTATGTGGACCTATCTGCATTCACTACATGGTGTGGTGGGGTTAGCTACCCCAAGGCCTTATAAGCTGTGGAATGGCTTTGCCCCGGGTCAGAAGATTGTTCAAGTAAAGCTGCTTAAAGAAGAGTCTGAGCGTTGCATCTTCCTTAGTGGTCAAGGCAGTCACGATAAGTGGTGGCCCATATGGGGAACCTCATCGAAGGACTTTGAACTTTCTTCAGTCAGTGCAGTGCACTGGTAAGTTCCCAGGTATGGTGGGAATCCATGACAAAAGTGGGTGTTTTGCTCCTCTCTGTAGATATAGAGGGAACGAAGAGAGTCCGCGGTGCAGCAAACTGAACGTAAGTGTTTAAAAGGAAACTGCTATTTTTACCATGGGTGCTTCGCAATTGCACCCAATTATTTTTGCTCTGAATGAGGGGCTTCATTCTAAGAATTTAAAGATTAAGAATAGCACCCTAGAGAGATTCTTAGAGGTGATACTGTTGCACCTTGCTTCGCAGTCTCCAGGAATCTTACGATCCCTTCATGGGAAAAATTAGGGAAAGATCTTCACTTTGCCGCAGATCAACGAATGATTAAAGGTGGTGTGAGACCTATTTGGAAACTAGTAAAAAGCTGTCTTGAGGCCAGAAATGCAGTGAGGCATTGGAGAATGGACAGGCTGCTTTGGAGATGTTTCAAGAAGAATGTTCAGAACAGGCAGACAGTGAGATGGGAGATAAGGCATAGAACAAACTATACCCAGACCTTCTAGTCAAAAGACTCAGAGTCTACAGACTCCAAAGAAGAGTTGTGGGGTCTTATTGAACTGATTGAAAGGGCTAGAATAAGAAAAAAGTGAAAGAAGAGAGGCCTGAGGATG
>JANBXA010000447.1:0-15233 GCA_030556225.1 Cricetiscus sungorus
GTGGGCTATGCGGGTGTGTTGGGGAGTGAGAGTTTCCCTGGGAGCACAGGGAAGGATAGGTGGAGGTCTCCTAGCCTGTGCTGGTTCTCTGCCCGTAGGCCTTGAAGAACAGATCAAGATATAGGAATCTCAACTCCCTCTCTATAGCACCATGTTTAAAGCAAACAATGCTGATATTGTACACTATTTTTCACCTATTATCTACCCAAAGCCTAACACTACTCTATTCGGACTTAAAAAAAAAAGAAACAAACAAAAAAAACAAGAAAGGATAATCATGGAAGTAACTAACCAGTTCTCTTGCAGAATGAGAGTATTATAAAAAACAAAAGAATACTAAGCCACCACAAGGAGAGAGACACAAAACAAAAAGGCTACAGCACCCGGTATTCCCATGCGGTCTCCCATCCAAGTACGAACCAGGCCCGACCCTGCTTAGCTTTCGATTTCAGTGGAGATCGGGCGCATTCAGGGTGGTGTGCCTTAGACTTGGGCGCTTGTCTCCCAGGCGCCCCATTTGAATGCTGCTGCACTCCCCAGCCTGCCAAGGAGCCCAGCCTAGCACAGCCCACTACCATCGACTATGGCAACTTGGCGGCGGCTGGGGTTGCAATGTCTTTGGTGGAGGTGGTCAGAGAAGGGCTTCGAGCCCCTTCCCACAATGCCCATGTCATAGAAGAGAGAAGGGCAAGCTTGCCACCTTGGAAGATGCTCCTGTGTCGCTGGAGACCAGGGAATTCGGAACTTAGAACGTGGAACTTGGGTCTAGTTGCTGTGCCAGGAGGGCCGCTGGGCGTTCGGGGGCGGTAACAGTTGAGGAGCTAGAATCATCTTGTGCTCTGCATCTTCAGTTCATTCCATGGGGTCACAGGGCAACCCACCTGTCCCAGTATCAAGGAAGACCCAAGGGTCACCTGCTTACCCTTCCAATGCCAACTGTGATTCTCATCGTGCACCCCCCCTGGGGATTATGCAAACGCACACAAACGAAATGTTTCTCCAGGCTTGATTCGCTTGAACGGTATTGGTACTGAAGTTTGCATAAGATTCTCATTTTCATCAAAATAAGAAACCCAACCAGTAAAATTGCATCTTCTTGGGAGACTAAAATATCCAATCTAAATTTCTCTCTAGTTCTCTTCAGCTGTAATCTCTGATATTAGGTAATCTTGAATTTGATAATATTAAGAGGTGTAGATTTTACAGATTTAGATGACCCCTCCTGGATGGCATCACACTCCCTGTGAAGTGGGGTTGGGAATGGGATGGGAGGTGGGTCAGGGGACATGGGAGGGAGGGAAAGAAGTATCTCATACAACATTTAATGTCTTGAAAAGTCTAAGGTTATTAAACAGCTTAAATGCCATATTCTGGAGGTCTTTGAGTTGTTTGAAGGTCATATCTCCATCTAAATATACCTGTTTATCCATGAATGCATGTCAAATATGACTACATGTTTGATTATTACAGATGAGTAACTACTAACCTGCATATCTTAATTATACATTCATTTTGAAATATGCTGCATATGTGAAAGTACTTCAACAAGAATATAAACATACATCCAGGAAAAGAAAAAAAAAACTTTACATTTGTATCACTATACTATAGCCCATACCAATGCCAAATATTTATAGTTAATGTTCCTTTTTACCTTATATTCCCCATAAATTATGGCAAATATCAATAACTATCAAATAACTAAAAACCACCCATCTATGTTGTATGAATATGGATGTTTTTTTTATTCTCTAGACTTCTTCCTTTTGTCTCAGGGCAAAGGTATCTTTTGAGATGCTCTCATTTTTTTTAGCACTTGCCAGGAGTTCTGGAAAGCTATTGCTCTTGTTTCATGGAAGCTCTGTGGACATGGGTGTTTCTTAGCATGACTGTCATTTTTGTGTCTAAGGTGGTGTGATAGGCTTGCGTGAGTGTGTGTGTGTGTGTGTGTGTGTGTATGTGTGTGTGTTTATTTCTTGATGTGCCATTGTGCTTTGCTACAATTATTCGCTGACCTATTTCTCCCCATATTTGCACCTACACCATTTGACCAAGCTATTCTAAAGTTAAGAGAACAAACAGAATCTTATATTAATTTCAGTAAAAAGAAATGGATTAAGGTAGAGTCCAATAATGGTATTTTATTTTGCAAATAAGAATATTGGAGCATAGGAAATATGATTAAATATTCATCAATGCAGTTTTCACGTGTATATCACTATAGGCATGCTGTTTGATAGACGTGAAAATAAGTATAACTCAAAATAGAGCCTTGCATTTTGGGAGAAAATCAGAGAGGCAATAAAGTTAGTCCATTAGTGGGTGTGCTTTTTAGCAAGTGGGCGATGTACTAGAATGTGACAGAATGTTGGATCTTAAATGTTGCCTGGATATGCTGCTGGAATTCTATATTTTTGTGTCATGGTCCAAGAAACAGAGAGCAAGTTAGAGTGGATAATTTAGTCTCCCAAGATAAGTATCTCATTAAACTTTTAAGGATAGCATTTGTGGAAATTGATTCTCCTAACCAAATAGTCAAATTCCTGAAAGTTGGGCTACAGCTATTAATATTACCCAATTTAAGATTACCTAATATCAGGGATTACAGTCTGTGGAGAAAGAGTTCAAAGACTTTTGTAGATGAATGTCATCTTCCATAAGAAGTACAACTGTGGATCAAGAAGATAAAAAGACTCACAATTATTTAACAAAAGGTGAGTTTTTCGTTGTTAACTTCTTTCAGGAAGGTGTTGATCCATTTTTTTAGACTAGACTAAGGGATAATTGGATAGTAGTTCATCTTTAATGAGGCACCTGAGCAACTTCACCTACCTGATATTCTCTTAAACCCTGGATACAAAATGACATTTAATCATTTACATTTCTTACTATTCTAATCTGATTAAATAATTAGATTGACACGAGCTTGTAGTAGCCATGTAAGAGACAACTTGTGGGTGCCAAGTACATCTGACAGCATCACCCACTGATTATGTAATTATTTAATTATTAAAATAGGACTTTAGATAATTGATGTTCAGTGGATCTTTGCAAGACCATCTAGTTATTTAATTATGCAATTAAATTTTTGAAATCAATGATGACAAAATTTTTCATGAATCTGGTTTGGAGCCACCTTGCAGAAGGAGATGATGTGATATCTCTGGTTGTTTGATTATTTAATTTTATAAAACAAGGATTATGTCATTCACAATACCTGACATTTGGTACCAACTTGTTGGATCAAGTATGCCAGATCATCTAAATATGTGTACAATTATTTAAATAAATGATCCTCTATTCCATGAAGAGTCCAGTTGAGCTCAAACTTACTGAATTAATTATGCAATTTTTTTCACATGTTTTGATTAACATTTTTTTTATTTTAAAGAGAATTTTATTTTTACCTCTGTCATTCACATTGCTCAGAGATTTATTAAACATTATCTTTTTTATCAGAGAAATTCTTTGAGCATTAAAAGTAATTGTGAATTTTATATCTGTCACTTACCAGTTTCCAATCTTTTCTTTTTTTCTTAGTTTACATATGGATAACTGTTCCCTCTCTCTCCCTCCTTCTGTCCTTCCCTCTCTCCCCACTCCCATGCGCCCCTGACCACTCTCTCCTTCCATCACCCCCTAGTCTACATGTAGTGTGATGCTTCCAGGTGGACTCAGCTACATCTGTAAAAACATTTGGAGTAAAATCCTTGTGAGATAATATATTCCAGATAATTTAATTATCTAATTAAATTATTTAAACCATCAGTACCATTATGGACCATAAGTCAGTTTTTAGTCAGAGTGTGGATGTTGATGATGTGACATTATCTCATTACTTGATTATTTAGTAATTGAAATAGAACTTTATATCAGGCATGATATCTCGAGTTTGTTGCCACCTTTTGGGAGTTAATAAGCAAGGCCATCTAATTATTTATTTGTGTAAATGTTTAAATGAATAACTACTCCAGGAAGAGTTTAATCTGATTTCACCATGTGCGATTTAATTATGCAACACTAATTTTTCAATTATTTTATAATTATATATTAATTATTTCAATCAATGATAATGTCCTGCTTCATGACTGGAGTATGGCCTGTCCTTCCTGGGATATAACTGTGTGGCAATATTTAATTATCTAAGTATTACTTCCTTGACAATTACTGGAGTTTGGCTCCATCTTATGGAATTTAAGGATGCAAGGCCATTCAATTATTTACTTTTTTGATTACTTCAATGATGATGGGATCGTTGATGGGATCGTTGATGACAGGTTTGGCAGCAGTGCGATGGACACAGCATACGATTGATGGCAGAAGCAGCTACCAGAGCATGAGGGACACTGGCAGATCCAATGATTACTGATTTACTGATTAAATAATAATGAAGTTTAATAATTAAATAATTATATACCTTTAAAAACTGGGCGGTTTCACATTATCAGTTCCCAAGAGCATGGACCAGAACTGACCCATGAAGAACATATGTTACAGGCAGGTTTTTCCCGCTGGCTATCTGACCCACTCTTTGTTCCTCCCTGCTGGCCACCCAGTCCCACTGCCACGTGTGCCCCAGTACCACTCCGAGACTCTATATTTGATACAATCCTGTTGGCCAGTTACTATAAATGTTTATCAGCTAGTTCTGTCTTAATTAACAACCCATAATACTTATCTATGTTTTTCCATGTGGTCATCTTACTGGCCAGAGTAGTGGGCCACATCTTGCTTCCTCCATGCTCTACATGTTGACTCCTCCTTCTTATTTCCTCTTTCCTCTTTGTCTCCTAGCCCCACCTATCTTACTTTCTCATTGGCCACAGTGCTTTATTCATTAACCAGTATGAGAAACATATTTACAGAATAACATCTCCCATCATACATAGTAATCACTGATTTTAAAACTTCAATAATTTAAAAATTAGATGATCAGACAATTTTGTCTAATAAACACTGTTGGATTGACAATATGACACACCACCAAGTCATTGAAGACATAATGAGGCTACTGTGGTGGCTTCTCCCACAGCAGAAGAGACTCTGTCAGCAGTGATGGAGGTACCTCTACAGGCAGAGCCCAGAAAGAGCAGCTCCTCACTCTCAGTGATATCATCCTCAGAAGTGCTGTCTTGGCAACAAATATGATGCTGCTTGTGCCTCTGGTGCTGTTGCTTGTCCTTCTCATATTTGAGGACCATGAAAGTCTGGATGTGGAAGAAGAGCTGCAAGGTGATCCCTGTGACTGCCACACTCCACACTGGGCTTTTTCATCATATCATGACAATTCCACTAGGTGGGAACTTGGACTCATCAGGACTCAATCTCCAAATCTGCCATTTGGGGAATATGACCTCCTGAGATAGAGACGGAGAAAAGAGAGAGAGGGAGAGGGAGAGAGAATTTGTGTGTCTACATCATGCCTGGCACTTCTAGGTGCTCAGAGTTTCCCTCATATCTCCAATAAATAGACCCACAGAGGGTCCTTTGTAATCTTATAGCTGATGTTCTCAGGAAGCTTTGTAAAGATTGAGAATTGGAAGAGGTTAGACAAGGTTTCTACAGGAGGCTGGGATAGTGTCTTCAACTTGCAGTCATCTGGGTACAGACAGGCCTAGCTACCCTAGATGCCATTGATGGGAGTTTAAATGGAGTCAGGGAGGGAGACACAGATACTGGAGGAGGTAGATATGAAAGAGTACAGGTACAAGTCAAGAGGAACTTGTGTGTGCAGTTTCAGTTGCTTAAGTGTAGCATGGCATTATTGCATGCAGGTAGATGTGTTGTCCCATTGTGTCTATGAACACCGGCTTCTTTTACATGTGTCCAGTGCCCTAGAAAGAAAGGATGAAGGCACCTTAAGGGTATCCCATCAGGACACCTGGAAATTTATGGGAAGTTCCTGAGCTGGACATGGGAGGATATATGCTCTAAGCATCCTGTTGTGACAACTGAGAATTGTGTATTTTCCATTTGTGTCTAGTATGCCTTTCCGCAGATCACTTGAATCTCTTCTGCCTATGCCAGAACACAGGAAGGTGGACTTCTACGTAAGATGCAAAAGTTCCAATGTATGAGAGTGTCTTGAGTACTTGGGAGAAAGGAAATAGATGTTTACTAAGTAGTTTCTCATGAAGGCTGTGTAGTAGAATGCTGTGGAAAGGAGATAGATGGTAACATAACTGAAATTATCTAGCAATTGTTGCCAGGTAAAGCCTAGGAGATGGAGAGGTTGGGGACATTGAGCCAGCCCTGGTAGGCAAGGGGCTCGTTGAGATTGAATGTTTATTCTTTTAATGTGTCTTTATGTCCACATCTAAGGATCTGTGAATCCTGATTCCTGGGAAAAGGTCATTGATGATTTAAGTTCTTTTGTGGTTCCTGCTGCAGATGATGTGTGGCACATTAAACCTGAACAATGATGAAGGGCTACCACGGGCATGAAGGCCAAGGATTCGAATGTCCTTTCTCCTTTCTCATCCACATACATGTAAAAACTGGATCCCTCATGAGTACATACATCTGCCTGCAATTTGGCTTTTGTCCATCCCTGACCAGCCTTCTGCCATGTGGGAAGACAGTGCTGAGCTTAGAACCCCATTGAGTTTGGTACTCCTCACCCCTATGTCACTTTTTCACTTTTATATTTGAACTAAAGTCTTGGATACCACAACTCTGCTTTCCTACTAGCATGGTGTCAGCCTAGGAGTACATTTCTTGGCTCTCAGGCTTGACTGGAAATTTGCTTTTGCACACTGTGGAATGTTCTATAAGACCAAATAACAGCCTGGCGGCTGAGTTGACTATAGGTTGCCATGGTTGACAGATAGCTTAAGGATCTCAGATGTTTGTGGGTAGTGGCCTTCAGAATAACTTGGCTGGGCAGCTAGGGACATCACTCAGTCATGAATACCCAAGTCCATGAGCTTGGTAGTTAATCTCCTCCCTTATGTTACAGACTGGCATGCATTTTCTGTAGGTTTCTAAGGGTGGTATATGGGCTTGTCAGTAAACATATTTCTGTTCTATTGGGGGGGTCTTCTCAGGTATTGCAGGATCCAAAAACAAGTTGTTTCACTGCAGTGAAGTAGATAAAACTGTGAGTTCTTTTACTCTTGTGTCTCCATCACACCCTGTCCCTCCATAGCCCTTGGTATTCATACATTACAACAGTCCAAGTGTTACATTTCTGGAAAGCCTTGGTTGTTTGATGGCTATTTGGTAGTGTGATGCAAAATAATTTTTTAATTTGGTTGGTTTTTTTTGTTTGTTTGTTTATTGTTGTTTTCAAAAGGGCTGAGGGAGTATACACCAATGTCCTGTGGAATCTGCTATTCTGCGTGCCATCAAACAGAATGTGTGTGCATAACATGTCAGCATGTCCTCGTATTTCTCTGATGTGACTGCAGGCTGCCTAGGGAGGAGTTCTCAGTGCTGGATGCACAGGACCTAAGCAGGTTTCTGGTATTCTCCTTGGCATAGGAGAATACTTGGAGGAAGCAAGATCCAGGTGCCCCAGGTCAGGCACAATGGTCTGAGCATGCTGTGTGCATGAAACTCAGTCTCCTCGGTCCAGACCTGCCATTTCAAGCAGGATCATGGGACAAGTCGACATGGATAATGCATCCTGGCGTATATCTTGCCTAACATGTGTAATTGACTTTCCCACTACCTGCTGTTGGTGCACAGTACCACCTTGTCCCCATCTTTTCCCGAAATATCCCCAGCAGCACCCGCAGCTAAATTTGGAAAGCTCACAGTTTCCAGTATCCCTGGAATATATTCGGTTTCTCTGGGCCAGATTATGTTTTTCGACAAATTACTTCCATCCATGATTCCATAACTGCAATCCTTTCTCCTAATTTTTGAAGTCTTCTATCTCACTTTCTTTTAGTTTCTTTTAGACAGGGTGATATTCTAGATAGTCAGATGATCTGATTCTCTTGATCCTCACTAGATGACTCCAAACTCCAGTGATCACAGATTAGGCAATAAATTATTTAAGTAATAAAATGTAAAATAATTGGACAGATTTACACTATCAATTTCCAGAAGACTTGTCGGACATGACTCATTAAAGATGCCACCATCAGCAATTTTAAACATTCAATAATTTAATAATGATATGGTAGATGATCTAGGCTAATGAACTCTGTTTGGCTAATGTCATCGTGTGGTACAAAGTTTCTGCAGTCCTCACAAGGCAGCTTCAGAAGCTACTATCCTGGCAGTGGTGGCTGTTGTTTCACATGCTGAGCCAAAAAAGAAGCTAGTTACACTCTGTGATGCCATCCCTGGTAATGCCTCTGTGATGGTGAAGGACCATCCCTGCTGCCAGTTGTTCTCACAGTAGAGCATGGCAAAGGCAGGAATGTACAGGAACAGCAGCCAGAACACACTGTGACTGCCACACTCAGTCAGGTCGAATTTTTGCACATTTTTCATGTCATCTTCTGTACTCTGTCACCCAGTGACCTTGTAGCTCTGGGCACTGATTCATACTCCCAGGCATCTGTTGTAAAAACTGCAATAGCGAAACCCTAACCTGCTGGTTCTAACCCTAATCGATGATGTCATTTCATTTAAATATTAAATAAGTCAATATTTGGATGGTCTTCCCTAGTTAGCCCGCACAATTTGATACCAAACTGAAGTGATCTCGATGGGCTAATGGGCTATTTAACAACTAAATACTTAGACAATTAATTAGGTGATATCACAAAATTGACTCCCAGGGAATAGTGGCCAGACTCCTATCATGAAGGAGACATCATCGATATAACTGATTAAATTAAATAATTAAATATTGTGATTAAGTCTCATATTTAATTCCCCCAAGTTGAAGACACACTGAACTATTCCTGGAATATATAATGAATTGTTTCTTTATGTAATAAATTAATAAACCCATAAATAAATATTTGATGATCTTTTGTATTAACTCCCACAAAGAGGTGACAAATTTCAGATCCGTGGATGACTTAATAGTTACCACCATTTAAATAACTTAATAATCCAATGATGTCACAGCATGCAATCCATCAAGGTGACTCCAATCAGACACTTGATCAATAGTGTCATAGTCTATTAATTGAAACACATAATTAAATAGTTGGTCCTGCACACATGAAACCCACAAGTTGGCAAAAAACTACAGTAATCACTGATTATCTAATGAGATATTTTAATAATTATCTAATAAGAGTGTCAGATTTTCAGGCAGGATATGTATTTTTCTAGACTCTCACAATATTGGGCCAAAGTCCAGTGATCAGTGATTATTTAATCATAGATTTGAATAATAAAATGAATAAATCAATAAAATAACATTGAGTATCAAGAATTTCATAGGATATCAGATAATCATTGTTGGATGGTGTACTCATTAGACATGAACTCCTGTCCAATTATTCCTCATTCTGCTCTAAAAAATGGATGAAAACCTTGTTGAAGGAAGACAACGAAGACCTCACCTTTTTGATGAATTACTATGAGCCTTTTTATTTTCTTAATCCAGAGGTATGCTTCTAGTGAAGAAGACATTCATCAAAAAAAGTCCTTGAACTGTTTTTACACAGATTATATTCCCTGATATTAGGTAACCGAGTCAGGTAACAACATTATTAGCTGTGGGCCAAATTCCACAGTTTTGGCCACATATAATGCCATTAAATGTTGTTTGGGATACTTAGCTTGGGAGACTAAAATATCTAATGGTAAGACAAATTCTCAGCTACTCTTTGCTTCTTGGGCCCATGATATGAGATAATGAATTCCATGATATGAGATAATGGCAACCATTGTTGCCAGGCAACAGTTAGGATCTCACATTCTATCACAGTCTGGTAACATTTCCACATTGCTTAAACAACCCCCACCCATTCCATGGGCTCACATTAGTATCCTCATTGATTTTCTCCAAAATCTGCAAGGACCTTTTTTAAGTTGTACTTATTTTTGATTATCCTACCAAACACCATTGCATAGTATTGTACACACGAAAGTAAATGCACAATAATAGAAAACTACCTTAGGAAGTATAGATGTTATTTTTTTGTCATCCATTAAATACGATCATTGTTAATTTCAACGCGATTTTGAGGCTTGCTTGAGTCTGTGTATAACATCTACCTAGTGTGTATAACATGTGACTAGTTTTTTTCCATTTTTAAATCCTATAGAGAGATATTATCATTTATCTGATACATCCTTGAATAACTCTCTGATATCCATTGTATGATTGTTGTATTTACATTTGTCACTATAGAATAAACATGGATTGGATACTCTGATGGCATTTATTGAGCTTCCTGTAAGGCAAAGATCAATGTTTCAACTAAGCCCTATATTATCACTTATTCCATATATTTTCATTCCAGTAAATGTAAATACAGGCTATGTCCCTACAAAAAGAATGAAATATTTTCTGTAATTTGACATTGTTCTTTATGCAGACTATCTTGAATAGACTTGAGAAAAATGACTCCCCCCAAATAAGTCAGGAAATTGAAGGTGATTGATACCCCTGTAAGAATAAATCATAGCAGAAAAGTGGCCTCCTTGAAAGCACTTATTTCATTGGGTGTAACATGATTTGATACAATCTATAGAAGTCTCTGCAAAAGATAATTTTTCAAATACAGGAAAGTTACTGATAATTACCCTTCTTTGCTAAATATCTACTAAGAAAAACGAAATGTGCATTCACTCAAAGGTAAAGAGCTACCCTCTGACAATGCATAAATATGTGACTTACCTGAAGAAACACTGGGTGACATGAAAATAACAAGTGGCAAGACCACCAATAATCACATCAGTTATTGAAGAAAATTTAAAAATAAAAAATAGTAAAGAAGAAAAATCCAATAGGCTTTATAAAATCATATCTCAAAATTAGCATGGAGAAAATAGGAAAAGATCAAAGATATTAATAGAGCGTTTTTATTGCGCAAACAGCCTGGTATTGGCCCAAAAAATACAAATAGAACAATAAAAATGAATGGAAAATATTGATAGTAAGCCACACACCTGTGAACACTTGATTTTTTTTACTTGATTTAACTATTTATTTACATGAATTAAATGACACTTCAAGATGGAAATCAATTTGCAGTACAATGATTAAAACCATAAAAAAGCATTCCTAATAAAACTAAAATTACAGTTTCTTCCAGTTTAACATGTTAGCTAAAAATAATCCTAATGAAGAGTGAAAATACTTACACAGGCTTGCATCATGATTTGATAACAGAATTCGAAACAGAATATTAAAGATTTTCCGTGAAACAATCAATATTTTGTGATTATTTTCAGTTGATTATAAATGTTACCTCCCTTTTCTTTCTTCCTTCCTTCATTTTTTAAGACAAGGTCTTCAAACAGATTTGATGAAATTTTGAGTGAATGCATTTTGGCTGGCATGAGCATGGCCATGTCAAGGACTCGAAGTGTCTCAGATTCAAAGGAGGTAGAGGTTCCCCAGGTGAGGTTCAGAGGAATGGGATGAAAAAACCTTTTTCATGGTGAGGAGTAGAGGGATAGCAAAGCCTTCCTCTGGTCCAAGTAGGAATGTTGAACAGTGTATACAGAAACTAATTACTATAGCCTTCTCCTAGATATTTATAGTCTTAGACTACTCCCTGTTTGTACTGTACAAAGTAAATACACTGAGATTCTAAAATGCTCTCCATCACAGAGAGCACAGAAAACCCTACTTCCAAGTTTTCTGATGTGAAGCACCTGATTTTTTTTTTGACAAAAAAGCTTAAACGTACACAATGGGAGTAGGAAATAAATTTCAAAATTGGTGAAATATTCTCATATCAATCCGCAGATTTGTTTTATTTTTAGGTAATAATACTAATTTAAGTTCACCTTCTCTACAGTAAACAAAACTACCCATTTCTCTTTGCATTTTTTTTCTAATTTGATATAAATTATCGTAATTCAAACTCATCATGAAATCAAGTATCAGAATGTAGATATGAACCGTAACCAAACGTGTGTGGAATAAAATAATGTTGGAATTCATAGACTGTATGGATAAGAGAATATAAAAAATTGCTTACACAACATTCTTTATTTTTTATATTAAATAATAAAAATTAAAAATTATTTTTTGTTTTTACTGGGACACATATATTCTTCCGTGAATCATTTATGGCTTTTATTATGAATTTTTTGGATAAATACAAACAAACACAACTGGGATTTAATAAATGTGATCTCCTAAAGGGAATCTTCTAGCAAGCAAACAACACAGTTGATGAGACCAAATAGCAGCCCACAGACTGTGGGAAAGATCTTCACATCTGACAGAGGGCTGATCTCCAAAATATACAAAAAAAAATCAAGAATCTAGATACCAAAAACATCCTAGTAACACTATTAAAAATGGGGTACAACACTTCAGAGAGAACTCTCAGAATAAATCAAAACAGTGGAAAAACACTTAGGAAAGTGTTCAACATCCTGAACAATCAGGTAAATGCAAATCAGATCAACTTTGAGATATCATCTTACTCTCCAGAATGGATAAAATTAGAAATACCAATGACTACTAATGCTGGAGAGGATGGGCAGAAAGGGGAACACTCCTCCACTTCTGGTGGGAGTGCAATATTAACACAGCTACTTTTGGCGATCAGTATGGCAATTTCTCCCGGGAAAATGGGAGTCCAGTATATCCCAGGACTTTGCAATCCCCCTCTTAGGCCAATAAGATTCAAAATGATCTACATCCATGCGCAACAAAGATATGAGTTTACCTTATGTTAGTAGCCACATTATTTGAATTAGCAAGAAACGTAAACAACGTAGATGTCCTCAAGTGAAGAATGGATAAAGAAGATATGGCACATTTTACACAATGGAATACTACTTTGCTGGGGGAAAAGATGGAATCTTGAAATTCACAGGAAAATAAATGGATCTTCAAGAAACCATCCTGAATTAGGCAAAGCCAGTCACAAAAGAGCAACGCATGGTATGTACTCACTCATATCTACGGATTTTAAACTTAGAGAAATGGATAAGCATAATAATTCACATCGAACAGAAAAACTAGTATACAAGGAGGATTCCAAGAGATTCTTAAGTAACTTACAGAACGGTTACTGAGCATATTGGGAGTGGGAGTGCAGTGAGTAGAGAGGGAGCTAGGAGAAAGACAAGGGCAGGACAGCAAACCAGGTGGGACTAGGGAAGATTGTGAGTCAGGGGAGGAATAGATAAGAGAGGAAGAGAGAGAGAGAGAGAGAAAGAGAGAGAGAGAATTGTGATCCATATGTAAAAATAAGAAAAAAGACTGAAAACTGGTAAGTAGAAAAATATAGCAACTCAGAATTATTTTTACATGCTCAGAGCATGTCTCTGATAAAAAGAGTGATCTTTAATAAATATTTGAGCAATGTACATAGGATAGACATGAATAACTGTATTTGAGTTAAAAATAAATTTGACTTTAATTAAAAAAATTAAAAATGTATTGATATTGCATACTTTTACTCCCCAAAATGGTGCTTGCCTGGACTATTCATGAAATACAAGATCCACTTATTTCAATAATTATAGAGATATTTAGATGACCTTGCATACTAACCTCTACATAAATTTAAATATCTTAGTTACAAAATTAGATGATCTGGCACACTGATCTCACAAGGTGGCACCAAACTTCAGGTATTGTGAAATGCCATAACCATTGTTTTATTAAACTATATCATCAAACAAACAGTTGGCATCCCAGGGTGGCTCCCAACCAGACTCATTAACAATCTTGTCATCATTGATATACATATATATATATATAGTATATATATATATATATATAATTTAATTACATAATTACATATTTAGATGGTCTTGCATATTTGACTCCCACAATGTGGTGCAAAAATCCACTAATCATCGATTATCTAATGTCCTATTTGAAATAATTACATAATTCCATAATCAGTGAATGAGACAGCTGCAATACTTAGACACCCACAAGTTGTTTAACGGACCCACTTAATATGTCAAAACTACACGGATGATCTAGTATTTAATCACAGATTTGGAGTACTAAGATGTGTAAATAATTAAATGTCATTGTGTATTCAGGGTATAGATAGTTGATGTTGAGGAGGTAGTCTCATTAGGAGATGAATTGTTATCTGATTATCCCTCAGTTTAATGTCTAACAAATTCATTGTGACACCTTCCCGAAGAAAAGCTAATAATGGAAAAAAACATACCTTTGTTGAATAAATGTGAGTTTATTTAATCAAAGTTTTCCTTCTTATGGAAAATGAATTTATCTAAAAAAGTTTGGGATGGATCTTACAGACTAAGATATTTGGTAATATTGAATTAGGTAACATTAAAGCTGCAGCATGTCCAGGGATTTGGATAGATTTGCTTAGGAAAATCAATTAAATGATGTATAAAGTTTTAAGAGATATGTATCTTGGGAGACTAAAATATCCAATCTATTTTGCTTTTATCTTTGGTTGTGATACAGATTATAGAAATTCCAGCAAAATTACCAGGTAAAATTTATGATGCAATATTCTCTCACATTCCAGTACACCTCCCACTTTAAGCTAAAATTAAAACACAGTAATGGATTAATGTGATAGCTCTATTGCTTTTTAAAAAAATATATTTTCAAGCCTATCACACAACAATATGCCTATAGTGATATACACATGAAAATGAATGCAGCATTGTGCCCTTAAATTACATTGATGAGTATTTAATTTGATTTCTTATTTCTAGAATGAAGAAATACAATAACATTATTGGCCTCTATTTACTGTAATAGAAAGTAATCTCCTCTTCATTATATATTAACTCTTAGAATAGTATGACCAAATGGTGTAGGTGCACATATGGGGAGAAATAAGTGAGTCAACAATATAGCAATGCAACAAGACACTTAGAGATAAATACCCTCTCCTTCTCTCAATATCCCCCTCTCTCTTTCTTCCTCTTCCTCCTCTCTCTCTCTCTCTCTCTCTCACACACACACACACACACACACACACACACACACACTCACAGACACATTTGGACACAAAAATGACAGTATGCTAAGAAACAACCACTCAGCAGAGCTTCCATGAAACAAGAACAAATGGCTTTCTCTGAACTCCTGGTAAATTATTATAAAAACTATTTTGAAAAATATATGCTCACAGGACAAAAGAAAGAAGTTAGATAATAAAACATCTGTATTTAAGATTGAGATG
>JANBXA010000448.1:0-20768 GCA_030556225.1 Cricetiscus sungorus
GGTTGTTAATGGCTGATGCTACATTGCCATCTTCAGATATTCTTCCTGCTCTGAGCCAGGGTATCCAACATCCCACCAACAACTGGCCATCAGGAAGTACATCGAGTCAGGCAGCCACCTCTTCCTCTATTGAGAGCCTTGGAAATTTTCTACCAGGTAAGAAAATGATGTTCAAGAGGGGATGTGCTTGCTCTTGGTCAATTGTAATCAGGGAACCTGGACTTACACACAGACTAACGTGCTCCCTCATGCTCATTCTCAGCCTTGAGCCCAGATCTGTTTTGCTGAACACTGGATATCCCAAACTCATGGTTCTGACTTTTACCTGTTTCAGACTTTCTTCTGTATGAACTCTTAAAGCAGTGTCTATAACCAATGCCACAGGTTCTAGCCAGGCATGTGAGTTTTATTTCTGAAGCCTGCCATGGCAGTAGATGCAAGTTTTGAGAGTACTAGAGAAGCAACCTGGGAAACCAGCTGGCTATGGGTGTTTGTGATCTGTTTGCTTTGTTACAAACACTTCTTTATTGGCTCTCTTCACCTCCTAGGCAGCCTCAGATGATTCAGGCCAAGATCCTAAAGGCAGATCTCAATACTGCTACTGTTTTGTGTAAATTCTATGGAGCATATGGTCGTCTGGAGACTGTTACTCAGAGGTGGGATTCAGCCTGTTGTCTGTCACTGGGCATCACTGAGGTATCTGTAAGTTAAAGCACTGTGAGTCTAAAATGTTTATAACCTGGATCATCCTGGCCTCTGGCTAAACACATACTAATTGGTCTCTGCATATGTCGGCTCACACTGTTGGTACCTAGCGTCTAGCTAAGATTTATGGGGACAGATTCCCACTCATCCTAGTTTCCAGTGTGCCATCACCAGCACAGACCTTTCCAATGATAGCCAGACTCATTCACCCCATGGCACCCAACAGCAACTTGGACATCCAAGATGTACCTCAAACTAATTATATAACACAGAGCCCTTGGTGTCCCCTGGATTAAGCTCACTCGGACCTGGATTCCTCATCTGTGATAATGGCAGATGATCTCTATATCCAATTTGTTCAGGCTAGAAACCTGGGATCCTAGGAAGTGCCCCAGCCTGGGTGTTAGTAGATGGAACCTTGAAGGAGGAAGGGAGAGAGGGAGGGAGGGCGGGAGAATGAGGAAACAATAGATGCAAGAGATGGAAACAAGATAGCATTCTGATCAAGTCTAACAGGAGTTATATCTCAGTTGGGTTTAACAGACATCTACAGAACATTCTGTCCAAACACAAAAGAATATACCTTTTTCTCAGATCCACATGGAACCTTCTCTAAATTTGACCACATACTAGGTGGCGTAACAAATCACAACAGCTAAAAAAAAAGTTGGAGTAGTCCCCTGTATTTTATCAGACCACCATGCTTTAAAGTTGGAATTCAACAACAAAACAAATCACAAAAATCCTAATATATCATGTAAACTGAGCAATATGAAATTGCACCTTACCCGGCTCAAAAAAGATATAAAAAATAAATTAAGGACTTCATAAAATTCAAAGAGGATGAAGACACAACATACCCAAACTTATGGGACACCTTGAAAGCAGTGCTACAAGAGAAGTTCATTGCACTAATGCCCATATGAAGAAAACAGAGAATAGTCATATTAGAGAATTAACAGCACAACTGAAAGCCTTAGAACACAAAGAAGCAAACTCACCCTGGAGGAGTAGTTGCCATAAAATAATAATTTGAGGACTGAAATCAATAAACTAGAAGCCAAGAGAACAGTACAAAAAAAATCAATGCAACAAAGAGTTGGTTTTTTGAGAAAATCAAAAAAATAGAGAAAACTTTATACAAACTAACCAAAAAGTTGAGAGAAAACATGCAAATTAACAAAATCTGAAACAAAGTGGGAAAAATAACAATGGACACTAAGGAAATCCAGGCAAATTTTGGGTCATAGTTTGAAAACCTGTACTCCACAAAATTTGAAAATTCAAAGGAAATGAACAAATTTCTCGATAACTACCACTTACCAAAATTAAATCAAGAACACATAAGCAACTTAAATTTATCTATAGCCCCTAATGAAATAGAAGCAGTCATTAAAAGCCTTCCAACCAAAAAAAGACCAGGGCCAGGTGGCTTCAGTGCAGATTTCTACCAGAAATTCAAGGAAGAGCTAATTCCAATACTCCTCAAATTTCGCCACAA
Source organism: Cricetiscus sungorus (assembly GCA_030556225.1). Classification (NCBI taxonomy): domain Eukaryota; kingdom Metazoa; phylum Chordata; class Mammalia; order Rodentia; family Cricetidae; genus Cricetiscus; species Cricetiscus sungorus. Next base: position 2,207 of record JANBXA010000448.1, read on the forward strand.
AATAGAAACAGAAGGTTCATTGCCAAACTCTTTTTACAGGGCTACAATCTTCTTGATCCACAAGCCACACAAAGACACAACTAAGAAAGGGAATTACAGACAAACATCCCTCATGAACATTGATGCAAAAATACTCAATAAAATACTGGCAAACCCATTCCAAGAATACATCAGAGAAATCATCCACCATGACCAAGTAGGCTTTATCCCTGGGTTGCAGGGATGTTTCAACATATGAAAATCTATCAATGAGATCCACCATGTAAAAAAATTCATAAAGAAATGCCACAGGATCATCTCCCTAGAGGCTCATAAAGCATTTGGCCAAATTCAACACCCTTTCATGGTAAAGGTCTTGGAGTGATCAGGGATGACAGGAACATACGTAAACATAATAGAAGTAATATACAGTAAACCAGCAGCCAAAATCAAACTGAGTGGAGAGAAGCTTAATGTGATTCCTCTAAAATGAGGAACAAGACAAGTTTTCCCTCTTTCTCCATATTCTTCACTATTGTACTTGAAGTTCTAGCTAAAGTAATAAGACAACAAAAGTAGATCAAGTGGATACAAATAGGAGAGGAAGAAGTCAAAGTTTCACTATTTTCAGATGATATGATAATTTATATAAGAGACCCAAAAACCTCTACCAGGGAATACCTACATCTGATAAACACCTTCAGCAAATGGGCAGGATACTAGAAAAACTCAAAAAAATCAATAGCCCTACTATATGCAAAGGACAAAGGGGCTGAGAAAGAAATCAGATGAACATCACCCTTTATAATAGCCACAAACAACATAAAGTATCTTGGTATAATGCTTACCAATAAAAGCAAGACCTATATAATAAGAACTTTGTGTCTTTAAAGAAAGAAATTCAGCATCGGACTGACTCAGACCCCTGGACAAGGGTCTCCATTAGAAGGCCTGGTCAGTCTAAGGGACCTCAGACTGGGAAATCAGGATGTATCCTTGGTGCACAAAAGGATTTTGGGAACTCATGCCCCATGGAGGGATACTCATTTAACCTAGAGACAGGAGAGAAGGCCTAGTCCCTACTCCACATAACTTGACATATTTAGATGACACCGCCTGAAAGGCATCACCATGCATTTGGAGATGGGAGAGGATGGGAGGGGACAGTGGTTTGGGGCCATAAGAGTGTGGGGGAGAGGGAAAAAGGGAGGGAAGGAGGGAAAGAGAGAGAACTGGGATCAATATGTAAAACAAAATAAAAAATAAAATATAAGAAATTTAATTGAAGATAATTATAAATTATTCAGATAATCATTACTACTTACTGCAACAGAAGACAATATTGTAGACAAAGAGAGTAATAAACTTTAGTGTAGTATTGAAGACTGTATGTGTCTGCCCTCACCAGCAAGGAAGACGTGACTCCGGGTAGATCTTCTTCATGCACTTTTAACCAGGATCCTTTAAACATGTTCCTTCTGGCCCGCAGGGAGAGAGAGGGAGAGAGAATGAGAGAGAGAGAGAGAGAGAGAGAGAGAGAGAGAGAGAGAGAGAGAGAGAGAGAGAGAGAGAGAGAGAGAGAGAGAGAGAGCCTGGGGACCCCTGCACAGGCTTAAATACCCTTGAGCTAACCAACCCCAGAGAGCCAAGTGGACCCTGCAGATAGGCTACTCTAATGCAGAAGCAGACAGGCTGAACAGGCTTAACCAATTAAGGGCTTGTTTACCCATAGAGTCTTCACCAGCAGAAAGGTGTAAGGCAGAAGCCAGCACCAGTTTAAGGCGTGGCACTACGCGGCTCTCTACAGAAGACCTGTGAACATATTTTGTAATTTCCTAAGGAACTTGATTTCTAAATAAATAGATTAAAGTTAATTAAATTTATAATTAATCATTAAAATTTTTAATTTTAAGTGAAAAAAAGAAAAACAATTGCAGATATGTAGCCTGAACTGGTAATTTCATGTGATCAGGCAAGACTTCCCATGAAGATATTTGGACACCAACACAGTCAGATTACCTTTAACCTACACTCTGTCCTGCCTATGGGATGTGCTAGAATAAGGATGAAGCACAGATTGTGGGAGTGCCCAAACAATGACTGGTCCAGCCTGAGATCCATGCCACCCATGACACTTCCTGAAGTACCAGGACACAAAGGCTTGATGGTCCCGTAACATCTAGAATAGAAGCAAATATTACTGGAGGGAAAATTGTCAATGCAATGATGACTAAACATATTCTGCTATACTAATAGATTGGTGACTACCCCAATCGTCATCAGAGAAACTCATCCAGCAACTGGCAGAAACAGATGCAATCATTTGTCTGAGCTCTGGGAATCCTGTTAAAGGGAGAGAGGATTGTAAGAGTCAGAGAAGTCAAGGATAACAAGAAAATCCACATAATCAACTAATCTGAGCTCATAGGAGCTCACAGAAACTGACTCAATACCAAGGGGAGTGACCTAGGCATTCTGCATATATTTTACATTTGCATAGCTTGGTCCTCTTTGGGGACTCCTGACAGTGGGAACAAGAACTTTTAGGACCCTATTCCTCATTCTGGGTAGTCTTGCACAGTCTTGATACAGGATGAGGTGTTTAGTCTTAATACAATGTGATATGCCATATTTTGTAGATAATCTGCCCCTTTCTGAATAAGAATGGAGTGGATAGGGTGGCAGAGAGGAGGTGGGGGAGTAACTGGAAGGAGAGAAAGCACAGGAAACTGCAATCAGGATGTTAAATAAATAAATATATAAATATGTACTTATTTATTTAAGCAACTAATACATCATTGTATCTAGAGTAGAATCTGGTACACCTGCTAAGACTGTATGCTATGTATTGAATGAATGACTAGCTTACATTTTATTACATGATAGCAAATAGTCACAATGAGTCAAAACAGGCAGAGTATAAGACTTTTTACTTTAAAATACTGTTTTTTTTAATTTAAAAATAAAAAAGAACCCTACATGTCTTTATAATAACACATGTTTTTATATACATGGTAAATTTACTGAAATCAAGCTGATTGCCATATACATTACCTGATATGCATATTTTTTAATAAAAACACTTAAAATCTATTATGGCTATTCAAGAATACAACATACTGTTATAACTATAGCTGCCATGTTGTGCAGTAGGTCTCAAACTTCTCTTCTAGCTTACACTTTTCATTGTTTGACCAATATAAATGAAACTTACTCATCTTTGTCATACTATAGAATTTTGATTACTACATTGAATAGTTTCTAACATTAGGATTTTGATACCCAGAAACATATTGTATGTGATAAATATATATTCCGTTACCTGTGCATTCACTGTAAAATTTACAGGCAAGAGACACTGGAAACATCACCCACATTATCACAAATATATATCCCTTATGCATATTTCTAACATTTCTTTACATGTATCTAGAAACAGAAGGATACTAACTGTTAAGTAAGTATTATGCACACATCTACTAAATCAAAGTTGCAGCTTAAAGGTGTTAGAAAGTAGACGTTTCATGCTTTGAGTCAAATGAAATATCACTTTCTTCTAATTAAAACCAGGTAGAGATAGAAAGTTTCTTTTAATCTTAGCACAGGGATATGCTATAATGGCTTATCTCTTTAATTAGTTTGAAAGGTTAGTGGCTTAAATGAAAAAAAAAAACTATCAGCATCTGTGATTGCCCTCAGAGCACCCTGACGATGAGCCCCTCAGAACAGAAAGCTTTGAAAGCTGAAAAAGGTATAGGGAGTGTATTCTACTCTGTACTGTATTTCAGTGATTATCTTGCATTTATATATCTTATTCCTGGTTTAGTAATACATAATGTACAAGACACAGGCAACTACCTCCAATGAGTTCATGGCCTAGTCATTTGTTGAGAAAACATAATTAGAAGAGTTGACATATGACACAATGTTGTTGCTGAGCAGCATCTAGGAGTGGAATGAAAATCAGCTCAGCCACAGAACTCAAAGAAAAATTTATTTTTCTTATCATTGTGCTGTGGATTGAAAAATTTAAGATGATTTAATGGAAATTTAAAATATAACACCTATAAAAATGTATATAAATATTCCTTGTCCCCTTTTTGTTGATTTTGTAAATGTCATTTATCCTATCTCCATTATTTTTTATTGTTGTTTTGGTGAAAGTTTAATATTGGCTTCTCCACACATAAGCTGAAATCAGTGTTATTTATTAATAATATTTTCATTTAAATTTTCAATAAGCATGTTGTGCATGTCAATCTCAGTTTTCTCACATTCCCCTCCTACCCTATTTCCATCCCAACCCCAGTTCTATCCCCTATCTGCTCTGCAGGGAGATGAGATTGAAGCCTTCCATGGGGAATCTTAAAGTCTCTCACATCATTTGGAGCAGGGCCTAGGTCCTCCCCCATATGCTAGACTGACAAAGTATCCTTGTATGTGCAACATGCTCCCAAAGTTCATTTGTATACTAGGGATGAATACTGATCCATTACCAGAGGCCCCATAGACTGTCCAGTCATCTTAACTAACACTATATTCAGGGGGTCTGGGTCAGTCCTATGCTTGTTACTGAGCTATAAGTCTGGGTTTCATAAGCACCCCCTGTTTAGGTTAGCTGTTTCTGTGGGTTTCTCCAGCCTGGTTTTGGCCCTTTTCATCATCAGTCCTCCCTCTCTGCAACTGGATTTCAGGAGTTTATCTCAGTGTGGGTGTCTGCTTCTGTTTCCATCAGCAACTGCATGAGGGCTCTAGTCATCAATCTTATTATCAGTGAAGGGCATTCAAGGTACTCTCTCCACTATTGTTTAGATTTTTAGTTGGGGTCATCCTTATAGAGCTCTGGACATTTCCAGAGTGCAAGATTTCTCATGAAGCCTATAATGGCTCCCTCTATTATGGTATCTCTTTTCTTGCTTTCTAATGGTTCCCTGATTCAATTTTCCTGCTCCCTCATTTTCTATTCTCATGCTCTTCTCTCACCTCCTCTTCTCCCCTTCACTTTCCCCTAACTCTCCCTGCCCTACCCCTTGATCCTATTTTGCTCAGGAGATCTTGGTCCTTTTCCCTTCTCTGGGAAACCATGTATATCTCTCTTAGGGTCCTCATTGTTTCCTAGCTTTTCTAGCATTGTGGATTGTAGAATGGTAATTTTTTGCTCTATGTCTAAAATCTATATACGAGTGAGGATGATTTCTTTTTTACATTCTACAGTTTTGGATTTTTTGTAAAACATAAGGTATTCATAATACTATGGGTTAATATCAGGGTCAGAGATCCACATCCAAGCACCAGGCCAAGCTTACAGAGTCCAGTTGAAGAGAGAGAGGGGGGAGTATATGAGTAAATTGGGGTATCATGTTTATGAAAGGGAAACCCATAGAGACAGTAACCCAAATGTACAAGAGCGCATGACACTAGACCAACAACTGGGGAACCTGCATGGGACTTAACCAGGCCCTCCAGATGTGGGTGACATTTTTTAGCCTTGTCTGTTTGTGGGACCTCTAGCAGTGGGACCAGGATCCATATCTTTAGTACATGAGTTGGTTTTTTGACACCCATTCTCTATGGTGGGATGCCTTGCTCAACCTTCAGGAGAGTGGAGGGGCTTGACCTTGCTTCAATTGAATGTGCCAGGCTTTGTTGACTCCCTATGGGAAGCCTTAAACTTTCTGAGGAGTGGATGAGGTTGGGTTCTGGGGAGAAGGAAGCCTGAGGAGGAGGCAGAGGGGGAACTGTGGTTGGTATGCAAAATGAATGAAATTATAAAGTAAAATATAAAAAGAAAAGTTTAAATTAATTCATAGCCATCATGTCATTTCACCTTATATGTTATGCTTCATATTTAACTTCACAGAATATTATGAACATAAAAATCATCTCCTCTGAATCAATTAGCAGTAAATATATCTTCTTATGAGAGATCCAATCTGAACACATGCCTAGAGGATGTCTAGGGTTATTGTTTAAGAAAGTAATAGGCATAAGCTATTTGTGTTTCTGCCTGTGTGAAAGGAACCATCAGACCCCAAGAGAGACTAGAAAGAAACTGGCTCTTATGGGAAACCCTAGGTACTTCAGTACTTCAGTGCAAAATTTGTAAGCCAAAACACTCATTCATACTATTTTGTTTAATTATTTTAACAGTAAGAATATGAGATACACAAATAATTATCTCTGCAAACTGGATGGAGGCTGAGAGATGTTAGATGAATGACCTATAGACCTGCAACAAAATGAACAACATCAGGTTTATCCTGTGATCTGGATGCTTACCAGGAACTATTATAACTTCACGGAGGTATGTGGTGGTTTTCAAACACCAGTAATCGCCCTTTTATTCTTGCTCTATGAAAGCTCTCTAATCAGTTGATTTAATTCATAAAAGAAAACAAAATAAACACCTGAGTGTTGTTCTTGCAAAGCTATTATAACAGGAATGGTGGCAACACAGTTCTAAGAACTCTTACATTCCTTGACGTGAGAAAATCCAGTATTTGCTGATGCAGATATCCTAAGGTAAGAAAAGGCTAATTATTGTGTTTGTATGAGAACTGAATTTTGAATTTAATTAACAGATTAAGTTATTCCCTGGTGACAACAGGTTCTGGTGTCAATGAATTGAAATATTATGACAATTGCCAAGTTTATCAAACAGTTCATTGTATTAATGTTAAAGTCTATTTTGTAGGGAATTTCCTCTGAACAGTTTCTCGTCAAGCTGAGGCTTTGGATTTTTGCAATGTACTGCCATGTTAGTTTGGCAGTACTGTAATAGTCAAATTATGCATTTAGTTTGGGTTTCTCCTTTATAAAGTAATAGCTAAAAACCTGTAAATCTAAGACTATTTGTTTTCATTTATGGAATGTTTTAAGCCCATTAAGTTATCACAGCAGTAGAATATGGTAAGAACCCTTTATTACCTCACCATGTACCAGCAGGACATGTGTGTAAATCCAGGCAGACATGGGTAATTTTTCTAGTAGTCTCCCCCAGTGACAGGCTACCTCATCTTCACATTCAATTTAACTCATTGCTTCAGTGTTTATATTTCGGTAACCTCATAGTTCCATTATTCAATATCTTCAGCTGTGATGTAGAAATCATTGTTTGGCTCTGTATATAAGTGATAGGGTACTTGTTTATTAGATGTGGAGCCCAAGTCTCATCAGCACAAAGAAAGCATGGGCAGAGGTGCTAATAACAGAATCTGATCTTACATTTTATTAATTCTCAGTGGTCCAAACCAGTGAAGAAGGGGTGTTTTTTGTTTGTTTGTTTGTTTGCTGAAAATAAAAGACTACAACAGTCTGCTATGAAAATTCAAAAAACAGGACTTATTTTTGTTTATTTCTTGACATGACAAAGGGAAGGAAAACTAGAAGTTTTTCAATAGGTTATAAGAGCCAGGCTCTAATGTACCCCCAAAACTGTTTTGTGTCTCCCCTGAGTGCCATCGGGGCAGTCAACATTTGCACTCTTAAGAGTTCAATTGTCTTGTATTCTGAAAAGAGTCCATTAAAAAAAAACCCATTTCCGAAGCCACTGAATATTGGGTAGATAGTCAATGCAAACAGGGGGACTACTGCCCATATTTAGACCTGAAGAAGAGTTTCTGGATAGCCAGATAGAAAATAGGGCAACTGCATGATCTTTAGGTTGACTAATAATAACCTTTATTACTATTATACACAAACACACACACACACACACACACACACACACACACACACACACACACACACACACACACACACAGATTTTTTAAAATATCTAAAGAAAAGAAGTCCATAGGCTTCTTATAACTAAGTGGTATATAAACATAAAACAGGTCCAAATGACAAGTAAGTTCTTTCAAATTTAGGGTGAAAGAAAAAGAAAGGTAGAAGGGAAACAAAGTGAGAAAGAAAAATGAAGGCAGACTTGTTTGCTCATATCTTTTACTGCAGCACTTATGATGCTGAGGTAGGAAAATTGTTTGAGGACAGAGTGGAATACATTTTGACTCCCTGTAAGCCTAGACTCCAGTGTGAGACAATGTCTCAAAATAAAATAAAGTTGATGAGTATGATAAAAGAAGATAGAATAATAAACATGTGCATTTGAACTATGGAAGTATGGGAAGGCACCAGAACATATACACCACACACACAAACACACACACACACACACACACACACACACACACACACACACACACACACACACACATGGATGCAAGAAACTAAACATGCTGAATATTCTGGGAAGCACCTCAACATTAGATTCGGAAAGTTCACAGGTTTTCACATGTTCAACCTGTTACCCATAAAGATGGGGAAACTAAGACCTATCTTTTTTTGTTCACACAAAGACTTGAGAGAGATATTTTTAAAGTACTGGCCACCTACTTCTCTATGCAATGCTCTAGAAGTCATTGCAACTTCCTAGGTACAGAGTTTAGACAGCAATAAGGACTCTGCTTAGAATTCATGCATCCAATGGAAGATATATCTCTGTCACTTTTTGCCCAAATATTGGATAACCTTACATAAACTTGTATATTTTATTTTGTATGTAAGGTAGTATTCTCTGGTTGTAGGTAAATGTGTAATAGAGGCCTAGATGTAAATAATGGGTCTATGGAAACCCTGGAAATAAAAGCCCGCTATGCCTCCACTAACCTGATGGAAACAATGAAAGTTCTAAATCTTCTGGAACTTTATCAGAACAATAAAATTAAAAATTAGAATTTCTTCTACAAGGCTGGTACTTTCTAGTTTAAATGAAGGAATACTTCATCCTTCCTGATACATATTCTTGTATCATGAACAACTCAGTCACATAGCACCCTTCATCTGGTCTAAGCCTTAGCCTCTATGGGTCTAGTTCATATTTTTAATTTCTCTACTATATTGAAGTAAAAATAAGATTGCTATCAATTTGCTTGTTAGATGTCCTTTGCAACCTGCAATAGTATATTATTAATTTTTTCCCAAGACCTTTCCCCTCTCTCAAATGGATATAAACAGAGATGTTCTAAAACATTACTGTCTTGTGACATTCTTTACAGAATAATTACCCTAACCTAGCTATCAGTGCAAAGGAGAAAATAAAAATAAAAGACGGTCATGGTTTAAGTCAAAGATTGGATAAGATATCCAACACTTCTGAAAAATAATATTTTGGGAAAAGGCACACTCAAAAACTATGTTATCCTGAATTCCACAAGATTCAGAATAACCCACTAAGCCTTAAAATGAAAAGGTAGATGCCTGGTTGTATTTCAATGAAAGGATAATAATGTATTAAGTTGTATATTTTTTGTTCATGTTAGGGGTTGGATGGAGGGGGAGTACAATGAAACAGATCACAGGAAGGGTGGACTTCAGTGAGACAAGTGATGCAAGGAGAACTCCCACAAATCTGTAAGAGTGATTGTTAGCTAAGACTCCTAGCAATTATGGAAATAAAGTCTGAATTTTCTGTCTTCTGTGATCAGATTCGTGACTACCCCAATTGTCATCAGAAAGCCTTCATCCAGTAACTGATGGAAACAGATGCAAAGACCCCCAACCAAGCATTTGGCTGAGCTCATGGGTGATCTTACCATTGTCTGGTATCTTCTTGAATTTTTTTCTTTAAAGACACAAAGTTCTTGTTATAAAGGTCTTTCACTTGTATGGTAAGTGTTACCCAGGTACTTTGTGTTGTTTGTTACTATTGTATAGGGTGTGGTTTCTCTGATTTCTTTTTCAGCCTCTTTGTCATTTATATACAGTAGGGGTATTGTTTTTTTTTTTTTTTTGAGTGTATCTTGTATCCTGCTACTTTGCAGAAGGTGTTTGTCAGCTGTAGGAGTTCCCTGGTAGAGCTTTTTGGGTCATTTATGTAAACTATCATATTATCTGCAAACAGTGATAGTTTGACTTCTTCCTTTCCAATATGGATCCCCTTGATCTCCTTTTGTTGTCTTATTGCTTTAGCTAGAACTTCAATTACAGTATTGAAGAGAGAGGGAAGCCTTTTCTTATTCCTGATTTTAGAGGAATTGCTTTAAGCTTCTCTCCATGCAGTTTGATGTTGGCTGTTGGTTAACTGTATATTGCTTTTAATATGTTTAGGTATGTCCCTCACATCCCTGAACACTCCAAGACTTTATCAAGAAAGGTTGTTGAATTTTGCCAAAGGCTTTTTCATCATCTAGTGAGATGATAGTGTGGTTTTTCTTTTTCAGTTTGTTTATATGGTATACCCCCTTGATAGATTTTTGTATGTTGAACCATCCCTGCAACCCAGGGATGAAGCCTACTTGGTCATGGTGGATGATTTCTCTGATATGTTCTTGGATTTGACTTGCTCGAAGTTTATGGAGTATTTTTGCATCAATGTTCATGAGTGATATTGGTCTGTAGTTCCCTTTCTTAGTGTGGGTTGGGTACCAAAGTAATTGTGGCCTGGTAAAAAGAGTTTGTCAATGAACCTTCTGCTTCTATTGTGTGGAGCAATTTGAGGAGTAATGGAATTAGCTCTTTGAATTTTTGATAGAATTATGCGCCAAAGCCATCAGGCCCTGGGCTATTTTTAGTTGGGATGCTTTCGATGACTGCTACTATTTCATCAGGGATTATGGATTTATTTAAGTTGCTTATCTCTTCTTGATTTATATTTGGCGATTGTTACCCATAAATTTTCTCATATTTTGTGGAGTACATGTTTTCAAAGTGTGACCTGAAAATTGGCTGGCTTTCATTAGTGTCCAATGTTATGTTCCCCTTTTCATGTTTAATTTTGTTAATTTTCATGTTATCTCTCTGCTTTTTGGTTAGTTTGGATAAAGGTTTGTCTATCTTATTGATTTTCTCTAAAAACCAACTCTTTGTTGCTTTTATTTTTTGTATTGTTTTCCTGGTTTCTACTTTATTAATTTCAGCCCTCAAATTGATCATTTCCTTGTGTCTACTCTGTCAGCAGAGATCCCATTTGAGCATCTTGCTCACTGGTCAGTGTCGTCAGAATCCTAGGTGCCCCATAATCTTCTCCAGAGACCTTGGGTCATTATTAGGATCTGGGATCCTCTGTCTGATGTTATAAGCTTTTGAGTTTCCATTTTAAATGCCATAATATACAGATCTCTGTAGTATTACAAGACTGCCCAGGAAGATCTGAATACACCACTTTGTTTTTAGTTACTTGTATTAAGCTTGACCTTTGAAAACATATACATATAACTGAGTAAGGTTATTAATCATTAGTATAAATACTTAGCTGGATTGTAACCAACAGTTTATATATAAGGACGGCTAGTCACTGGTATTTCTTAACATTTTACAGAAGGTTAACAGCTTTTTATAAAACTAGAACATTACAATGTTAGGCTTAGCTTTAAAAATAATGGTTTTAAATTGAAGTTCTGTTTAGGGATACATGAAACATCCATGTAACTCAGTTTATCTCAATAGCTTCGGCTTACCAAATTTAGCAAAAACAAGGATACATTGCTTTACTATATCATAAAAAAATGAGCACCTCAACTTTTGGTTAGCATATGGAGCTTATGGCTGTGCACTTACAATTAAGCTCTTTGATTTAAGTAACACTAATAATACAATATAAGCACAAATATCCTGTAATCTCACAAATTGAAACAATTTAAAAACTGTTTATAAAAACAATTGAAAATCCTTTAATGTCTTTTTGTAATATCAGAAATAATAGCTCCCTTTATGTCTTTAAAACCATTATCACCTGGGTGACTGTAAAACTTATGTTATTAATTTCCAGTGTTACTAGTTTTAATCTTTTAAATAGTTTAATTTTTAACAGATTTAACCATAAAACAATTTTATCTGAATTTAATGACCAGAGCTCAGAGATAAATTTTTCACTTCATCCATAAGTGACTGAGTGCTGTTAGCATTAGGCAGCAGAAATATTTAAGGCATTTTTGTTTTACCTCTATGTTTGTAGCAAAACTTATATTTATACCAGAAAACACAGAACATTTTAAAAAGTACATGTAATTTTCTTTTGAGAAGTAAATAGAACTTTTAAACAATTAACCTGGTATGATCACAATTTTTAACTTATATTACAAATTACTAATTATAATTTACTACTGTGAGACCACAAGAAACAGTTTACATCCTTCTCTGGCCTTTTACAACCTTCTTTGACCCTCTATAACTTTTTACATTACCTTGGTCTCTTTCTTTGATCCTCTTAGACATCCCTATCCCAGACAAATCTTTACTTTTTTTTTCTTTTTTCCCTCTTGTCATTGACTCTTACTTAGGTGTGCATGGGTGAAGTGAACACCTCATCTTTTTATTTCCCTCTAAATCCTGAGGGAACCTTTTTAGTATGGTACCTTCCCCTGAGCTTCTCTGCACCCTCAACTCTCTCAACTGATGGCTCCTGTTACTGTTTATATGGGGTTTACCAGCTATTCTTTTATGTTTTGTTTTTGAATCATAACAAATGTCTTAACTCTTTACTACTCTTCTGGGTCTGGGTAATCCTTGTTCTGTTCTACGTTTTATTGCCCAGAGAAGTGGAGTCCAAAGCTCCTTCTGATGCTCTCTGTGCTGCTCTGCTGTACTTTGTGGACCACCGAATTTGCAGCCCCATTTGATCTGTCTCCTACGCTCACTGTCTTATCATATCTTGTCTTCTTTGCATCAGACTGATTGTACCAGTTCTGCACATACTCATCACATCTACACACCATCTATTTTGTTAGTCTTTTTTTATTTAGCTGACATAAAACTCTTTACCAAAGTTGCCCTCTCCACCTCCTCCAATCTGTACCTGTGCTACAGGGGACGCAGCCCATCCAGTCATAGCTGCTGCCACCTGCGAAGGGGAGAGAGGGTTAGGGGGTGGCACTTCCACCATTAGCTGCTGGGATTCGGAATTCCTGTCCTCTCTACTTCGGCTGCCCACCAGCTGGCCCAATGCACTGTGGCCCTCGGCCAGGCCACCCAGCAAGGCTCCTGGATCAATTCCTTTGGGACTGCTGTAACACCGGTGCTGTTCGCCCTGGTGTTCTGCTTTGCCACCAGGCTGTAACTTCCTGGCCTGGGAGCCACAGCAGCAGGAAATAGATTTTTACACAGTGTAAGAAGGAGTCTGTCTTATGTTAATTTCTGTCTGGGGTAGCGTTTGTAGGGGAAAGACAACAGAAAAGTAGATCACATAAATAAACATCACAGTTAGACAGAAGGCCCAACACTGAGACTTACAGACACAAGGTTATCTCAGATTCAGATGACCTGGCCCAACGCCCCCCATTTCTATCAGGGGGTCTATAATGCCAAACACAGTACAGATGTGAGGTGGCCTTCCCAGTGTCTTTATCTTCAGATGGCAGGTTCAACCAGCCCTCCCATGGATCCCAGCCCTCCCATGGATCCCGGCCCACATGAGAATTTGAGGCTTCCCCTGAATTTTCCAGGACTGACCCCTTTAGTGCATCCACTCAGGTACTATTGACCTGTGTACAGATTCGGATGTGCACTGCTTGACTAGAAAGAGAACCTATTTTCAGACAGACAGACAGTCAAGATAACTAACAGATGAACATAGGGACTTAGAACTCTCACCCTCGCCAGGACCTCAACCTTTCAGGGTCAGGGGTCCTGAGAGACTGGAAGAAATCCCGGATTAGCCTCAAATGTTGTGCCACAGGGTATCTTGAAATGTAGCCCTGGCCCATCTGAACTCTCTATGTAGTTCATGCTGACCACAAACTAAGAGATCTGCCCGTCACTGCCTCTTGAGTGCTAGCATTTAAGTTGGGTCCCAAATGATGGGACTATGGATTTATGCCAACTTGCCCTCCTGTGGTGCCTCCATCACAGATTGCCTGATCCGCTAGGGAACTGTGTGTGACAATTTTAGCCTTCATTCATCATTTGTGTGAATGTCCTCTATCCTGTCCTCTCTTCTCCACTGAGCTTTTTTCCTTGCTCCCTGCTTCTCTACTTTCCTCCTAGTCTTAGTCATAGGAGACAACGGTCCAGTTGTCTAATGTGCCACCAGAGGGCGCACTCCTGATGGGGAGTCACTGAAGCACCGCTCTGGGTGCAAGCAGAGGAGGAGCAGAGAGCTGACCTAACCTTGGCCTTGGTGAACTTTCGTTTTTGAAAGCAACTAAAACACAGGCAATTCGAAAACAGAATGGTGGGGCTCAGCAGGTCATTGGGGCACAAAGTCCTCTCCAGTCGTTTCTCTATTAGGTCCAGCCAACCAGATCCAAGCAGGGCAGAGAGACATGGCGTTTCCTCAGCTGAGGACCCAGGATCCTTCCCTAGAGCTGGTCGAGTTTGAGGACTCACACCTGCCGGGATCCAGGGTAGCAGAGCCGGAATATGAGCAGTTGGAGCCATGGTGGAAACGGCCTGTGAGCACCTCTGTGGAGCAGGCAAAGGGGAGCCTGCAGGGTAGACCACGGCATGCCTCAGTGTCCTGGCAATCCCAGATACCGGTCGGGGACTCCACAGTGTCAACACTGCTGGACCTGTTCATGTTCATGGGATGGAACTGAGGCACTGATGGGTCTAAGCTGAAGTGCCAGGTTAGAGTCGGTCCAGCTCTGTGAGCAGCCAGGGTGTGCTTGAGCGCGAGTGTCTGTGCAGGTGCTCCCACAGCTTAGTCTTAGTGGACAGCAGGACCTAGATGCTAGCTTAGAGATGGTCATGTAGGGATGTCAGGGGCACAGAAGGCCACATTAGTTGTAGCTGTGATTGAAAAGCATTCTGCTACAACTAAGCAAGTAAAAAGTGTGCGTGTAGTCAGGGGCAAAGCCCGGGCAGAGTTCATTGCCCTGCAGACATGACCAGTGCTGGGTTTCAGCACTTGTCCAGCCCAGTCTGCCAGCTATGTAGCGAACTGACCTATGTGGCCTGCTGGCCTTTCAAGAGAAATCAAGAACATCTAAGGGTTAATATTTGTTACTGCTTGTCTTGAACTGTCAGTCCTCTTACCTTAGGCTCTCCAGAGCTTAAGTTAGAAGGGTGTGTCTGCATGCTCTCAATATCATATTTTTGTTTGCTTTTGTTTTTTGAGACAGGGTTTTTCTGTATTGCTTTGGAATCTGTCCTGGAACTAGCTCTTGTAGACCAGGCTGGACTCGAACTTACAGAGATCCACCCTCTGCCCCCCAAGTACTGGGAGTAAAGGAGTGTGACACCAATGCCGGCTTCGCAGTCTTATTTTTAAACACCAACAGTCAAGCCATTAAAAAAGAACTTTGTGTGGTGGAAGAACGGGGTGATGAATTTTGTGAGGCTAGATTGCAGCCAGGAGTCTGTAAATTCCCAAAAGGGGAACAAGATAGGGACTTCTGGGCACTCACTCTCTTTGTTTCCTTTCTCCCCCACCACACACTTCCTCCTTCCACACTGGAAATTGGTCTCCCAGCTTTGTCTAAAATTGCTGTAAAGAACATGGAGGTTCCTGTTAGGTCTGAAGCCCCCCTCCCTTGTCCCTGACAACTTGATTGGACTCACTCAGACTGCTGTGCAAAGGCTTGACTTTTCACCTGCTCCGTGTGTGTTCCAGAGACCTGCTGTCATCTTCCCACTAGCCTGGATGACTAAAACATCAGAGCTCTCAGTGTCTGCCTTGCCTGTGGCTGGCAGGTGGACTTGCAGTGGTCAGGACCCGTTTTGAAGACAGCATTATTGAAATAGTTGTAGTACTGTTGGAAGGCCCTGCCTATTTCGTTCTCATCTCTCCCCGTCCCTTACAGACACGGGTGGCCCTGGGCTGGGAGGAGGAGAAAAGAGCTTGTTTCTTTCAGTCTCTTGGACCTGAAGAGTGCAGGGAATAGAGCACATGGATCCAGGAGCTGGGCTGCAAATGTTTCTAACACTACAAAGCCTGTTGCTGCTGTAAATTCTGGGATTACTCAAGAAATTGAAATCACCCTTGCCTTGTAGCCACAGGCTGCAAAAGCCCAGCTGGAGCATCTCTTGCCCAGCTCCCTGCTCCCTGGCACCTGCTGAAGAGCCTGGCTTGTCCTCTTGCACTGATTTAGCTGGGCTAGGTGGAGATAGGGAATGACATGTGCATGTTGGTACATCACCTGTTCCATGGGTGTTCAGTTAAAGTTATTCAGAGCAGGTTTGGAGAGAATGGAGGGTGAAACGTGTGGGTACATTAGCCTGCTCCCTTGTGCAGTTTTGTCTTCTGTAGTATCAGATAACTGCAGCCAAATATTAAGTGAAACTTTTCAATAATAAACAATCCATGAGTTTTAAACCTGTAGTAAGTTTCAAATCACAGGGTTTCTAAGTAGTGTGAGAAATCTCATGCCATCCTGCTGCATTCTGCCTAGGATGCAAGTCTTCCCTTTGTCCAGTGTGTCCCAGAGTCTACCCTACCCACACACTAGTCACTCAGTAGCCCTCAGCTGTCATGTTGTGTGTGCCCAGTGCATGTGCTCAAGTAACCCATTTTACTTAATGAAGACACCAAAGCTGGAGAGTTACAATGCAAAGGACCCAGGCATTAAAGCTGGGAGGACAGAATGACCCTGCTTTGCGGCATCTGCTGCGCCCATGTGACTAGAGTACGGAGATGTTGGAGGGTGTCAGGAATGAAACATTTAACAGACCACCATAAGAAGTGAAATAGAAGCTGCTGCCATTTATTACAGAGAGTAGTGCGCTTATATAACCCAGCCAGGGAATGGGCTAAGCATAGGAGGAAATCATGTGCCACCCACACCTGTGGTTAAGGTACAGGACAATAAAGTTCTGAAAACAACCTTGTTAGCTCAACCTTGTTTGATCAAAGTTGTACTGCTGGGTGGGGAGGAAGTGAGCTGTAAAAGACAAGTACTTAAATTTCTCAACAGGCATCTACTGGAGTCTCAGGATGTCTTCCTTATGGAGGAGTGGGGAGCTGTTCTATGCATCTCTGTTCTGTCTCTTTCACATGCATCGTCTTGTTATGCAAAAACCGTTTTGGGAGTGCAGATCTGTTGTCCTTCAGAGATTTGATATGTGGAGTGGTGTCTGTGTGCTCATGCTTCAGGACAGGAATGTCACGAGCCTTGTGCTCCTTTGCATGGGTGATGTCTTTGGTGCTGTCCTGCCATCTTCTGAGACCTGGGCTGCACCAGTGTAACTGACAGGTTAAACAAAAAGCAGAACTGAACTGGGAAGTGGTTAGCTACCCTACAGGATAGGAATGTGGTGTTGGTCTTTTGAAGGGAAGACTTTCATCAACAGTATATCAGGATCTGTAAGGAAGCCAGAGATGACAGCGCAGACCTGTAATGCCAGGGCTTAGGAGGATGATTTAGAAGGAAGAGAAGTCTCAGGAGGGGATGGTGGTGAAAAAATGAACATTTCAACGGGCTGAAACACAACATACTCCTTCCTCCTGGGTGTGTCTAGAAGTTCTGAAAAATAGGCTTTGTGACAATGTGGTGGCTCCATGGGTTCCTTAAAGGGCTCAGTGCTCCCGAGAGACATAGAACACTTTTACAGTGAGAAATTCAGCATAATTCTTGGGCATAGAGAGGAATGAACCAATCCAGCAAAGCCTGGTATAACCCAAGGCTGTTGACAATAGCCCAAGACTCCCTCAGCAGACCGGTACCCCAGCTCCATGGGAGCAGAATGTGTGGGAGTCTTCTAGAAGTGTCAACTCTGCAGCCTTTTCTCCCCAGGTGAATGAAGTGGTCTGTCATCCCTCTGTGGGGTACAGTGCTCCTTATATATGGTTACACCTTTGCCTAATACTTCTCAGCCAGCATGGCAACATGTCCTGATCCTAGCAAGTTGCTTACAACCATAATACTTTTGTTTCATTTTGATTGTGGTTTTTTGAGATAGAGTTTTCTGTGTAGTTTGGAACCTGTCCTGGAACCTTCTCTGTCGGCCAGGCAAGACTTGAACTCACAGAGATCTGACAGCCTCTAGCTCACAAGGGCTGGCATTAAAGGCATGCCATGCCACTGACTGGTGACACAAGCATTGTTCTTAAGATCCTCTGTCTATCATTTCATGTGTCTTGCGCGTTCCTGGATTTTCTTGTTGTTTTGAGATAGAGTCTTTCTCTGTAATGTAAGCCAGCCAGGATCTCACTGTGTAGCCAAGGTTGGCTTCAGACTTGTCCTGATCCTTCTTCTACTTCTCAAGTGCTGAAATTGCAGCTATGAGCTACCATGTCCATTGCCAAGCCCCCAGAAATCTGATTTACTTTGTTTTGTGATAGGTTCATCTTCCTAATTCATAGTGTTCCTGCTTTTCTTTGTTATTAATTAGCTAATCATTATTTTTTGTTATTAGGAAGTCTAGCTGTCTAATCCAGACTGCCCATGGTTTCATAAACCCCTGCTTTAGCTTCCCAAGTAGCAAAAGGACAGCCTATGCCTCCATACCTAGCTCTTGTCCCAACAGGGTCTGCAATGCCCTCGGCTCCTCTCAGCCACTCTGCATCCCTTCTATGTATCCTTTATAAGGGTCCACCCACACCCTGTTTTTGCACTGGGGCTCAAACTCAGAGAATTTTCATATCTACCAGAAAGAACTGAATTTTCAACTCATTTTTCAATTTTTTTGAAATTATTTTTGTCTTACTTTA
>JANBXA010000449.1:0-21399 GCA_030556225.1 Cricetiscus sungorus
GATTACCTTGTTACTCAAGCCACACAAAGACACAACTAAGAAAGAGAACTACAGACCAAAATTCCTCATAAGCATTGAGGCAAAAATAAAATATTTACAAAGCAAATCCAAAAACACCAGGAAAATCATCAACGATGACCAAGAAGGCTTCATCCCAGAGAAGCAAGGATGGTTCAACATATGAAAATCTATCAATGTGATCCACCATATAAACAAATTGAAAATGAAAAACCACATGATCATCTCACTAGATGCTGAAAAAGACTTTGACAAAATTTAATATCCTTTCATGATACAGGTCTTGGACTGATTAGGGATAACAAGAACATATCTAAACATAATAAAAGCAACATGCAATAAAACACAGCCAACATAAAACTGAATAGAAAGCTTAAGGTAATTCCTCTAAAATCATTATCAAGACCACCCTGCCCACTTTCTCCATATTTCCTCAATACTGTACTTGAGGTACTAGCTAGAGCAATGAGACAAAAAGGAGATCAGGGAAAAAAATGGAATGGAAGAAGTCAAACTTTCACTATTTGCTGATTATATGGTAGTTTATATAAGCGAGCAGAAAAACTCTACCAGAGAATTCTTATAGCTGATAAACACCTTCAGCATTTAGCATGATATAAGATAAACTTTAAAAAAAAAACACATCTGGCACCACTCCCAATATATACTGACAAATGACAAATAGGGGGTGAGAAAGTAATCAAAGAAACATCACCCTTTACAATAGTCATAAAATACATAAAGTATCACCAAACAAGTGATAGACCTGTACAGCAATAACTTTTTGTCCTTAAAGAAAGAAATTAAAGAAGATAAAAGAAAATGGAAAGATCTCCCATTCTCTTCTATAGGTAGGGTATACATAGTGAAAATGGCCCTCCTGCCAAAAACAATCTACAGATTCATTGAAATCCACATCAAAATCCCAGCACAATTCTTCACTGAACTCGAAAGTATAATAGTCAATATTATATGGAAAAACAAAAGACCCAGGATAGCCAAAACAACCCTGTACAATAAAGGAACGTCAAAGGCATTACCATCCCTGACTTCAATCTCTACTATTGTCCTGAAAACTGCTTGGTATTGGCACAAAACTAGAAAGTTAGAGCAATGGAATTGAATTGAAAATCCTGACATTAACCCACACACCTACAAACACCTGACTTTTGACAAAACCGCTAAATGTATACAATGAAAGGAGGAAAACAACTTCAACTAATTATGTTGCACAACTGGATGATTGTTTGTAGAAGACTACAGATAGAACCATTTCTATCACCATGCAAAAAAATTTAACCCTGAAAAAATTGTTACAGGAGACAACTTCTTGAACATAACTACAAGAGCACAGACACTGAGATCAACAATGATAAGCACGACCTACTCAAACTGAGAAGCTTCTGTAAGGCAAAGAACACAGTTGACAAGTCCAAACTCAGACCACATCCTGGGAGAAGAACTTCACTCACCCCACATCTGAGAGAAAGCTGATATCCAAAATATACAAAGAACTCAAGGAATTGGTCACCAAATCACCAAATAACCCTTTAAAAATGGAGTACAGAAGTGAAGAGAGAATTCCCATTAGAGAAAATCAAAATGTCTGAAAGACAGTGAAGAAAGTGCTCAACATCCTTAGCCATCAGGGAAATGCAAATCAAAACAATTCTGAGATAACATCGTACTCCAGCCACAATGGCTAAAATAGAAACAACAATGATGACTTATGCTGGAGAGGATGTAGAGAAAGGGGAACACTCCTGCACAGCTGGTGGGAGTGCAAACTTGTTCAAGCAATTTGGAGATTAGTATGATGGTTCATCATGAAAATGAGAATCAGACTACCACAGGTCCCGGCTATTCCACTCTTAGGCATATACCCAAAAGAGCCACATTCATGCAACAGGACATCCATTCAACTATGCTCCTACTAGCATTATTTATAATAACAAGTACCCAGAATCAACCTAGATGTCCCTCAACAGAACAATGGGTAAAGAATATGTGGTCCATTTACACAATGTAACACTACTATGCAGATAAAAAAAATAAACAATTAAATCTTGAAATTCACAGGCAAATTGGTGAAACTTGAGAAACCATCCTAAGAGAGTTAATCCATTCACAAAAATAGGAACATATAATGGAATACTACTATGCAGAAAAAAACAATGGAAAGTTGAAATCCACAGGCAAATTGGTGGAACTTGAGAAACCATCCTAAGTGAGTTAATCTATTCACAAAAATAGGAACATTGAATGTGCTCTCTCATATATGGGTTTTAGACATAGACCAAAGTATCACTAGCCTTGTCAGGATGATAAGAGATTCATACAGGGACCCTCACAGAAAGGGAATGGTACAAGAACTCCTCAGCACATTGTGAGCAGATGCGGGGGGGGGAGCAGAAAGTGGAGAGGGTCTAAGGAGAAAGAGAAAGGTAGGGGATGAGAAAATGTGGGACCAAGAATATTTATTCAGGAGATTAAGAGATGAGAGAGAGAGAGAGAGAGAGAATAGAAGAGATGCCATAATAGAGGGAGCCATTATAGATTTGAAGAGAAACTGACCCTAGAGGAATGTCCAGGGACCAACAAGGATGTACTCAACTAACAATCTGAACTATCTTTAGTGCCCTTCCCTGATGATATTGATAACTAACTTATATGCCATCATAGAGCCCTCATCTAGTAGCTGATGGGAAGAGAAGCAGACACCCACAGCTAAACTCAGAGCCAAACTCCTGGAATCCATTTGCAGAATGGGAGGAGTGAAAAGAAAAGGGGTCAAGACCAGGATCCAGCAACCCAGAGAGACAACTGACTTGAACGAGGGAGAGTTAGGGAGAGTTCATGGACTCCCAGTCTGATTGCTGGGAAACCAGCATTGTGCCAACTCAGGACCCCTGATCGTGGGTCTCAGTTAGAAGGCCCGGGCAGTCTAAAGGTTCTCTGACAGTGGAACCAGGATGTATCTCTGGTCCACCAAAACAAACACTTTGGGATCAAATTCCCCATGGAGGGATACTCCCTTAGTCTAGAGGCAGGAGGGAGGGTCTAGACCTTACACCAAATGAGGTGACAAATTTTGATGATTCATTTGAGAAGGTGTCATTCTCCCTGTGGAGTGATGGGTGGGTGGGAAGAGACAGGGGAGATGAGATGGGAGTTTGAGGGCATGGGAGGGAAAGAGAGGGAACTGGGATGGATGGATATATACACATCTTTTATGCTGGGAAGCCGAGCTGGTCAAAATGGAACCATATGCTTCCCAGCACTGGTTAATTGTCACAGAATTCCAAGTGAGATCAGAGCTGACATGGAAGAAAATAGAGTTGGGCTGGGCATGGTGGTGCACTATGGATGCCCATAAAGATGGCTGCACTCTATCTTGGCACAAGAACAGAGAGTTTGAAGCTCTCCTCAGCAAGTCAGAAGACCTAAAGATCAAAGGTGTGGCTGCAGCAGGATGTTTGTCTGTCTCAGTCTAAATAATTACAGACCTGAATCTGAAGTTTGGCTATTCCTGACTTCTAGGCTAGGGAATAAGTAGTTTGGAGCTAAGGTGTGGTTACTGAACCCTTAGAATAAGTGAGGAAGTAAAGCCTGTTTGTCCCATACACACGATACTGTGTTCCTCTTTTTGGTTAAGGTATATAAGACTGATGAAAAATAAACATGTAGCATTTCAGTATTGACTGATGTGTCTTCATGACCTTTATTTTGTCTGTCTTTTCTTTATTGTCTATAGGTAGCCTTTTCCTTGTCCACAATCCCCCACTCAGTTACAAACTTGGAACATCTCAGCTGGCCCCACAAATATTGCTCTTTACTGTTCACACCTGTGATCCCAGCCCTTGTGAGACTAAAGCAGGGAGATCGTGAATTCTAGGCAAGTCTGGGATATAGAAACAGAACCTGTCTTAGAAATCAAAGTGAAATATAATTAAATAATACAAAATATAATGAAAGTGTTATTAAGAGAGGGAAAGGCAGATTCTTAACTTTTCCATTCACATTTCTTTAGAATAATGGCTGCTTTTATCTTTTTCCCTTACATGATGAATGCGGGTACTGTTGTTTTTAAGCATATGTCAATTTTGAGTTTTTTTTTTTTTTACTTCCATCTGGGTGATCCATTCTTCAGTCTTGTTAACTTCCTGAACAGGAAAAGGGATGTGCTCTCCTGGGTGAGGATTTGAACTTGGGTGTAGCTTCTCCTCAGTAAAGTTAGGAAACCAGTATTTCTGATGGTTGCTTGAGGGGAAAACATGCTCACAACCTTTCATCTGTTCAGAAATTTTTAGTCACACGTAGCAGAAATTCAAGGGTAAACTGGTAAGAGGAAACTTTCAGTCAGATGTGGTGCCACAGGTTGATAATCCCACAGGAGAAACAGAGGAAGGGAATCATAAGTTGAGGCCAATTTACCTTGCACAGTGGGTAAATAGGAGAGTAATTTATTATACACAGCAGCAAGTTGAGATGTCAGAGCAGTTCAGGGCTGGCTGATAGAGTGGTTTTGCTACACCCTGCACAATTCCACTTTTTAATCTTTTACACTTATTTTTCTTTATGTGTATGAGCATACCCTGTGTATGTATGTACACAAGGAGGGTGTCTTGTGGCTACAGACCTGAGAAAATGGTGTAAGATTCTATGGGACTTGAGTTAAGGACAGTTTGGTGTTACCAAGTGGGTTGAGGAACTGAACACAGGTTTGTGTAAGAACAAGTGCTCGTACCTATTGAGACACCATTCCAGCCCCCAAGATTCCACTTCTCCTGCTCTCTGTGCAATTTTCTGCCTGTGCTTTCTTTTGGGTAGTGGCTTTCTTTCATACTACTTCCTGATTTTAAAGAAGGGGCTGAGTCCCAGTGTTTTTCTGACATTTTTTTCTATTGTTGTGAAGAGACATCATGACCAAGTGATGTTATAAGAGAAAGCATTTAATTGGAGGCTTCTTTACAGTTTAGAGGGTAAGTCCATGGCCACCACAGCAAGGAGCATGGTGGCATCCAGCCAGGTATAGAGCTAGAGCTATAACTAAGCACTTATATTTCACTCAAAGCAGAGAGAGAGAGAGAGAGAGAGAGAGAGAGAGAGAGAGAGAGGGAGGGAGGGAGGGAGGGAGGGAGGGAGGGAGGGAGAGGAGGAGAGAGAGAGAGAGAGAGAGAGAGAGAGAGAGAGAGAGAGAGAGAGAGAGAGAGAGAGAGAGAGAGCCCTAACTGGGAATGGTATTAGCTATTAAATCCTCAAAGACAACAACCAGTGACACAACTACTCCAACAAGACCATACATCCTTATCCTTTCCAAATTGTTCTGCCTACTCGGGCCTGAGCATTGAAAGCTATGATTCTATGGGGGTCAGTTTCACTAACCAAGTTTCTTGTCCTATCATGACAGTACTTGGAGGAAGACAAAGGACTTATTTACATGCTCGTGTTCTGTATCTTACTCTTAGAAACAAAGTAAGATTACTACTGCCCTAATATTTTTCAAGGCTTGGAAAACTAGATTATACTTCAGTAAGAAAATGTCTTAAAGCTCCAGTGAGTTCAAATAATAGTCTGTATTTCTCTGTTGCTTGTTATGTTAGGTCAAAAACGGGACTGTCTTAGACACCTTTCCTGCTGCTATGATAAAATATTCTTAAGATAGACCACTTTACAGAAAAATGTACATTTTGACTCACTGTTCAAGGGTGGAGTCCATCATGGCGTGAAGCGATTGCAGTGGGAGCTTGAGACTGCTAGTCACACTGCATCTCTATGCAAGAACTTAATGCCTTAAATATTCCACTCATAGTTTTTATTTTAAAAATGACCCTGATGTACCAGGAGGATTATGCTGCCTTGTGTAAGCTCACAAAATCAAGACAGGCAAGGAAACACTTTTCAATAATACTCAGCTGTGCCAACCTTGCCCCTGATATTTGCGGCCTAATAGGCTTCTCCTGCCTCCCTTCCCATTCCCTTTCTTTTGCCTTTGCTTGCAAGCCTGTCGCCACCTGTTTAGTCCTGCTAGATGTGGCCCAAGCTTCTCCATTTAAGCAGCCTACAATACATGTGTGCCCAAGTTAGCCCATCTTTCTTTGGGCCACTTGGCTGTGAGTACATAGATGTTCAAAGAGGCCTAGGCTGCCTATGAAACCTTCCCCATGGGTGGTATTTTCATGCCTCATATCTTTCTGAGAGGCTGGAGTGGAATATGCCTATATTATGCCTATAATGCTAGCATTTGGGAGGCTGAGGCACAGATATCTGGCATTCCCCAACCAACCTGATCTATATAATAACTTTCAGGCCATCCAATCTATCAATGTTGAGATTCCATGGTAAGGAATTAAAATCAAGGCCAATCAACCAAGCAACCAGGGAAAATGTTTTAAAAAGTGTGGGAATATAGGTAATTGGCATAGTGCTCACTTTGCAGGTACAAGGGTGGGGTTTAGTTCCAAGTATTGCAAACAACACAGAAAGCCATGTTTGTGTGCCTCTGTATAGGCTGGTTTTGTGTGTCAACTGGACACAAGATAGTCATTGGAGAGGATGGGGCCTTGGCTTACAAAATGCCTCTTTGAAATCAACCTCTAAGGCATTTTCTCAATTAGGATCAATGGGGGAGGGCCCAGTCTTTTGTGGGTGGTGCCATCACTGGGCTTATCACCTAGTGTTCTGTAGGAAAATAGGCCAATAAACAGTATCAGCTCTTGCCTGCAGGTACCTGCCCTGTTTGAGTCCTGACCTGACTTCCTTAAGTGAAGAATAGCAAAGTTGAAATATAAGCCATTTTATCACTTTCCTCCCCCAATGTGCTTTTTGTTCATGGTGTTTTGTCACAGAAAAGAAACCCTAACTAAGACAGCCTCCAAATCTAACCCTGGTCTACACTTCAGACATTCCTCTCAGGCCATGGCTACTTCCTCACTGGTTATTGTCCTTGCCCTGCTCTCTCTGGTCTATTCCTCCACTCTTGCCCATTTAACCTGACTTCTTCCCAGACAACCCATAGCCTCAAACTTCCAACTTCACCTGATCTGGGTAGTGCCAGGTTGTAACCCATTGCATTTTCCTGCCTGCCTTGTTCTAGTGTAGACATCTGACTTCACTCTTACATCTTTTCCCAAAGGACATAGGCATATCTCTACCCTGTTGCACTCCATAGTCTCATGGCCTCTTCTCCACTAGTCACTGCCTTACTCATTGAAGCGGGTCCAGCAGATTCAATGCAACCACACACTAGTGACTGAAACATTGTTGTACCCCTGTTCTTCAGAGGTCCAGGGTAGAGATATGTTTTGTGAGGTGAGAGGAGATAATAAAATACTGTTTTTGTTGACACACTGCAATCCTTAGGACTTTGTGTTTTCTTGCTTTATGTTTGCCATTCTTAGGGAAAGGCACTTAGTAACCTGGGACCTACCAGGTCGGATAAGTTTACCAGGATGTTGCTCACATTTCTTCTGATAATTGCTAAGCTTCCATTTAATAGCCCCGCACATCCCCTTTGGTTTCTTGAGACAGGGTTTCTCTGTGGCTTTGAAAGCTGTCCTGGAACTTGCTCTCGTAGACCAGGCTGGCCTTGTACTCACAGAGGTCTGCCTGCTTCTGCCTCCCAAGTGCAAGGATTATAGGTGTTCCCCACAACCTCCTGGCTAGTAGCCTTAATCATGGGTCTTCCTAGCTGCTAAGCTTGTACCTAGTAGACTATTCTTGGTTATTGTTGTTGTTCTTCTTCCATCTCCTTCTGTTTCTTGATAGTGCATCTTCTGAAGCATTACAAAAGGCTTGTTGTTTATTACTATACATATGCCTTAGCCAGGAAGATTGAGAAAGTTAGTAGGGAGGGGATAGAGGTGAAGAATGGTTATTCATGTTAAATGATGAATGGAGGGAGGTCAAATGAGATACAAATGGAGTCAGCCTTAGGCTTTGCAAAGATGCATCACATGAATGAGTTGGTGTTTTCTTGGTGGAGGCAGAAGCAATGTAGTGTTTACATCTCATCCCATTCCATCCATCATCTCAAACTAACAGCCTTATCTGAGTCAGTCCCAAAGTGCCTGGTCTATAGCCCATAGTCACAACCCTACCCTCTCTGTTATGCTTCTCTTTCTTCATCTCTTTCTTTGTCTCCATCTTCTTTCACACTCCTTTCCTCCTGGGAACTCTGGCCAATGGAGTACAAATCCTATCTTTGTCAAATTCATGTGGGGCACAGAATGGTAAACCCTCAGAGCCCTGTCCAGTCTGGATGTCTTGCTGCTCCAACACCTTTTCTTTGAAGTTCATTTGTATGTTTGCCTACTTATCAGTCATTTTCCTTCGCAGCTCATGGGAAATTATCAAGGATATAACTGAGTCCAATTTGAATTTGTCTAGCACTCTTGCTGATGATGTCTAGTTAGTACCTAGAGTCCTATAAGGTTAATTAAATGGACAATTCCAATACATTTCTATCAGAGCACCTTCTATTAAATGAATACTATAACATTTGATGGATGCTTTAATGAAGCATTATAGTGAAGAAATGCAAACAAAACTAATGCTAAAACATTGAAAGTGAACCTTTTACATTAATTGATTGAGATTTGGAATATATTCTTCACTTTTATTCTTCAGAACCAGAAAGTCTTGTCATTGGGTGATCCTTTTTGGCTTCCAGCAAAGCCTGGCTCAAGAAT
Organism: Cricetiscus sungorus; assembly: GCA_030556225.1. Lineage (NCBI taxonomy): Eukaryota > Metazoa > Chordata > Mammalia > Rodentia > Cricetidae > Cricetiscus > Cricetiscus sungorus. The sequence goes on from JANBXA010000449.1 coordinate 8,709, forward strand.
CTACAATCAAATCAAACACCAGGACTAGAAGAGCCTCAGATGCCATCTGAAATGTGCCATCCCCACATATTGGGGACTAGAAGGTGAGGTGTCACATAAACACACGGATATGAGTTCCACTCCTGGAGTCTGACTCAGAATGGCTGAAGTGCATCATAGGATCCACTGCTCTGACATGTGCCTGTTTAATCCAGTGCAAGAATCCCAGGATCCTTATCTCAGAGGCCGCTATGCAGTCAGGTTGACAGGTGGTAGCTTCAGGTGGTGATGAACTGATAAAAATTCTGTATCTTCTTCTGTGGTTTAGAAATTGAACTTAGGGACTGATTCTGTACTATACCTTGACATCCAAATGTCAAGGTATAGTACAGATTAGTTTAGTTTCTCTTATCAAATTTCAAAAGAAATGGGTGATTTCCCAAGCATGAATGGTACAATTAGTATGAACCACTCAAATAGATAGAGACTCATGGCCATAGATATATATCATACATTATATGGATAATGTCCTTTTAGCAGAATAGGGGAAGAGTATTTTCTTTTTATAAAGAACGGTGTAATGCTCTCACAAAAAAAGGGGTTACAGATACCTCCCTCAAAAAAATGCAAGTCAGAGATCCCTATATTTATCAAGGTTTTAAGATATTTGAAGACAAGATACTCTCTCAAAAAAAATCATCCTGAGCAGAGACAGGTGTCAGACACTCAATGATATTCAAAAATTATTGGGAGATATTAGCTGCCTATTTCCGTTTCTAAAAATAAGCAAGGATGAAATATAATTCCTGTATGATATTCTCCCCGAGAAATCAGAACCCACCTCGCCTTGACAGCTTTTGCCTGAAGGTTGTAATATTATAACCCTTGTGAAACAAGTGGTACAGGCCTAACAAGTCACCTTTATGGATCACTATCGCCCGTTATGGTTCATCATTTGTAAAACAGCACAGGCTACCACAGCAGTAACTGGCAGACTGCTCCCAAACTATGGGTCCATTTACCAATCAGTCCTAATACTGTGTTAAATCCCTATTTTCAGTTAATCTCAGACATCATTGTCATGGACATAAAACAATCAAAGAACTACTTTGGCCTTGAACCAAATCTAATTATTCACCCTTACAGAAAAGAACAGGTTGATTGGCTCATGCAGATTACAGGAAGATGGCCCATAGCCTCGGCTAACTGCATGGGGGAAATAGATAATCATTATTCCCCCAATAGAATAACTTTTCCAACCATCAAGAGTTTATTTTCCCTAAAATTACATTCTTGAACCCTATCCCAAATGCATTAATAGTGTTTACTGATGGTTCCTCCACAGGAATAGCTGCTTATGCATGGAATAATGAAGTCACCAACTTCCAAACTGGGGCCTCGTCTGCTTAGTCGAAAGAACTAATGCAGTCATGTCTGTCTTCATCATTTTTTAGATCAACCAATCAACATTTATACTGACAGTGCCTATATTGCATGATCAGTACCACTGTTAGAGACTATAGGTCAGGTAAAAAAAAATGTCTGAATCTGTTAATTTGTTTAGGCAGCTAAATTCTCTCATACAAACTAGAAAATTCCCTTTTATATGGGGCACATTGGTGCTCATTCAGTTCTTCCTGGATCCTTATCCAAAGGGAATCACTCACCTTATCAAGCAACATACTCTTTTTTGGCTCTGCCTGATGATTCTACCAAAAACACAGGCATAGATGCAGGGATAAAAAGGACACTCATTACTCCATTTCAATGCCCATACCTTGAACCTCATGTATCAAATTACTAGGGAACAAGCCAGACAAATAGTAAGAATTTGTTCAGAATGTATCCAACATTTGACAGTTCCCCATCTGGGAGTCAACTCTGGGGGACTCCTACCCAATGCTATTTGGCAAATGGATGCTACCCATCTTACAGAATTTAGCCATCTTAATTATATTCATGTTAGTATAGGTACAAATAGTGGTTTTATATTTGCCTCTCTCCAAATTGGAGAAACTACTAAATATGTAATTAGCCATTTGCTGGCTGCATTCTCTGCCATGGGCTCCCCCCACCAAAATTAAGACTGATAAAGGACCTGGATACAACAGTTCCAATTTTAATGCGTTTTGCAAACAATTAGATTTTGACCATATTGCTGTAATTCCATATCATCCTCAAGGACAAGGTATAGTGGAAAGAGCTAACCTCACATATAAGTTCACTATTAATAAATTAAAATGGAAGAACATGGTATCACACCAAAGACATGCCAAGAAATTACCTAACACATGCTCTCTTCATTATTAATTTTTAAAATCTGTATGATGATGGAAAATCTGCTGCCATGTGATTCTGGCACTCTGATACAAAGAAAACCTTCACCGCAGTAATGTGGAGAGACCCCCTAAATAACACATGGCATGGCCCTGACACAGTCCTAATATAGGGTCGAGGATCAGTATGCATTTACTCCAAAGAAATGAAGTCAGCCAGATTACTTCCTGAGAGATTAGTTAAACAAATAGGTGGTAACATAAATCCATTCAATGGGAAATGTACCTCCTGAAAATATATATATTTTTTCCTGTTTTCGAAAGATGAAAACATACATTATATTTTGGGTCTCCCTTCTTTGTCCCCTCTTTCAGAAGAAGGTCTTGATCAGTCCATTGACCCAATGAATTTTTAAAAGCATTATATGGAGCCCCATGTGATTTCAAGGGAAGAAACTACTTTTGTACTGGCTCCTTCACTTTATATATTGATTGCAGAGATAAACATGCTTATCTATCAATTCAGTCTTTCCTTAACAGGGGAGTCACTCAAACCTGGATATGTGTTAACAAACCTAAGTCTCTTGCCACCATTAATGGTTAACAAGGCCCTTGTCCAAAGGAGTCCAACTTTGTGGATCTAATGAATTCCAGGTGTTATGGCAACATTCAAGAGTGCATTAATAATAATCGACCCTACTTTACAGCAGTCCCCTTTTTAACCTAAGAAGGGACTTTTGGAGGAGAATGAGAAACTATCCCTCAGGGTCTTAGCTCCAACAAATAAGCTCAGGCTTCACACTTTTTACTACCTGGAAAACCAGCCTGCTAGGATTTTATAGCCCCCATTCATATTTCTGATGGTGAGCTGACAGACCAGGTCAGAGATATCATAGTTCAAGAAAAAATCCAAATTATGATTGATTCTCTGATTCCTCATATAGATTATCATCCATTATTGCTTCCCAAACCCAGTGGTGAAGACATCGACTCACAATCCTCAGATATGCTGACTGCTACCCATTATGCTTAATCATTGCCAACCCCAGCCTAGCAAAAAACTTGTCTATGTTTGACCTTGAGATGCTCCTAGCCAGTAGCAGTCCCTGTGCTTAGTGATTCCTTGTTGACTAAAAATGAATTCATGAGGGAAGGATAACAGCACACTTAGAGTCCCTTTTAAGATTTAGCCCACAGTATTTAATAATTCCTCATATTTTTAATAACACTTTAAGGATGACAGTTTTGATATAGCTGAAGAACAAGCCTACTTTCCCTATTGCTTGTCAGTGATTAATGTATCAACATCTTCATGTGATGGGCCTGGACAAGTCCTAGTTTGCAGCAATGGCTTGGTTTATTCCTTGCTGCCTGCTAATTGGACAAGGTTGGTGTCCTGTCTACCCTCCTTCCACATATAGAAATGATACCTGGGATGAGCCCATCCTAATACCCATCATATACTATTTCACCGAGGCACAAGAGAGCAGTCCAATTCATTCCAATATTGGTTGGACTTGGTATTTCAGGAGCCCTAGCCACTGGTTGCACAGACATGGGAATAGCAATAAAATCATACTCCAAGCTGTCTCAACAGCTTGCTGATGATGTATAGACCATCTATAGGTCAATGTGGAACCTTCAGAAACAAGTAGACTCTCTAGCAGAGGTGGTCCTATAAAATAGAAGAGGACTAGACTTACTCACTGCCGAAAAGTGAGGCATTTCACTTTACAGCAAAACTCCTGCTTTTATGCTAAAAAATATGGAATATTTCAAGACAGAATCAAGAAACATCAAGAAGAACTTGAGAAGAATTGCAGAGAGCTGTTTGACCAACTCATCTGGAGCTCCTGGAATGGACTCTTGCCTTACCTATTTCCCCTACTAGGTCCCCTCCTTGACCTACTAATTCTTCCATTGCTAGGACCTTTTCTGTTTAATAAATTGATGGTCTTCTTTAAAAATCAAATTGATGCTTTAATAATGCAACCCATACAGGTGCATTATCATTATCTTGATATGGCTAATATGGAAGAGAGCTATGTTGAACTCTAGCAAATACACAGCTAATCTTGTGTATTGATAAATTCATCAGAATCACCCTCTCCTTGCTGAGCAGGGCTGGTTAGCCAATGATGTGCAACAGAGGAAGGACAGAGAGTGTCCTGCCCAAATAGCCCCCTAAGATGGGATTGGTCATAAAAGATGTCTTTTCCAATGACTGGTAAGGCTATGCCATACTCCTGAACCAAGATTTACTCTGACCTAAGACAGGCACAGACCTCTCAAGGATATCCCAGCTCATGGATTTTTTTTTACTATATTTAACAGGGGGACTTGTGGGAAACCTGAAAGCAAAGTTATCGTCTTTACAGCCATCTTTCCTATTATTCCCTTAGAACCTAACATATTGGTAATTTTATAGTCTCCTATGATTATTCCCTTGTTAAACATATGACGCAGCCTGACCCTGAAAGAACCCCAGCTGCATGCTTATTGTATAGTAAGTTATCTTATAGATGCAATCTACTTGGAAAAGCATACTGCCTCCATCTCCTCCACATCCTTGCTTTTGCCCATTCCCTCATTTTCCCACTACATAACCGTGTGGCTATATTCATTAAATGAGATTTGATGAGAATACTGTCTTGAATCCATCTCTTGTGTCTCTTGTTCCTTCATTTCCCCTCCCTCCATCCCTCCCTCTCTCCATCCATGTCTCCTTCCCTCCCTCCCTCCCTCCCTTCCTTCTTCCTCCCTCAGAGTCTCTGTTGGGAGCCGACCTTGAGTTACATTCTCTTGCAGAATTGCTTACACCTTAGAACTCTAATTGAGCCTTATCTTGGTATACAGGAACCTGCTTAACAGGTGGTCTCTTCCACTCATTCCAGGTACTGAGTGCCCGGAACTGAGATGGGCCTGGCCCAGGAACTAAGATAAGCAGACATTTATTGTCTGATGTTTATTGTCTGGGATAGTTACCCGGACCCTGGAGTTAGCAGAAGCTACCCCTCCCCATTTCCTTCCTGCCATCTACCCCTCCACATTTCCTCCCAGCTTTGCTTTAAAAACTCCTTTTTACATCAATAAAGTTAGACCTTGACAAATGCACTGCTTGGTCTCCTTCCTTCTTTCTCTCCCATTATTTTCAGGTTCTAGCCCACCTCGACCCATGAATAACTAGGCCCCGAGGGTCCGGGCAGTCTTTATCAACTAACCCGCAGGCTGGGACATTTCCTAGGTTTCTAGCCTGAACAAACTGGATATAGAGATATTCTGCATTATCACAGATGAGGGATCCAGGTTAGAGTGAACTGACCTCAGGGGAGACCAAGGGTTCTGTGTTAAGTAGGTACTTTGAGGTTCATCTTGGATGCCAAAATTGCTGTTGGGTGCCATGGGGTGAATGAGTCTGGCTATCATGGGAAAGGTCTATGCTGGTGATGGATCACTGGAAATTAAGATGAGTGGGAATCTGTCCCCAGAATTCTTAGATAGATCTTAGGTATCAACAGTGTGAGCCATCTGCATGCAGAGACTACTATCTGTGTATTTAATGAGGGCCCAAGGTGGGTAATGCCACAAACATTTTAGATTCTCCGTGCTTGTAGCTTAGAGATACCTCAGGGATGCCCAGTGACAGACAACAGGCTGAGTCCTGCCACTGAGTACCAGTCTCCAGATGACCATATGTGCCGTAGTATTTACCTGAAACAATAGCACCATGGAGATCTGCCCTTAGGAGCAAGGCCGAAATCATCTGTTGTTGATTTGAAGAGAGGTGAAGAGAGCCATAAAGAAGTGTTTCTAAGAAACCAAACATATCATAAACACCCACAGCCTGCTAGTTTCTCAGGTTGCTTCTCTAGTGCTCTCAAAACAGGCGATCTACTCCCATGGCAGGCTTCAGAAATAAAATTCACATGTCTGGTTTGAGCCTGTGGCACCGGTCACAGATACTGCTTTCAGAGTTCAGGCAGAGGAAGGGAGAGAGTGATTCTGTTATAAAATCTGAAACAGGTAGAAAGTCCGAACTATGAGCTTGGTATTTCAAGTGTACAGCAAAAGAGAGCTGGGCTCGAGGCTGAGAATGAGCATGCGGAAACACTTTAGACTGTGTGTAAGTCCAGGTTCCCTGATGACAATAGGCCAAGGCCAAGTACACTCCCCTCTTGGACTTAAATTTCTTACCTGGTAAAAAAATTTCCAAGGCTCTTAATAGGCAAAGAGGTGGCCCTCTGCCTCAATGCCCTTCCTCCTGTCCAGTTGTTGGTGTGATGTTGGAGTTCCTGGCTTAGAGCAGGAAGAACATCTGAAGATGGCAATGTAGTATCAGCATTAACAAACCAGGTATTGTTCATCCTATCTGTAATCCCAAGGGAAATGAACAAATGAACATAAGTCTTGTTTAACTTCTATTGCAGGAGGTGAAGTTTGCCAGGCAGGTCCTTGTGTTAGGTACCATGTTTGCCTAGAAGTTGAGAGTAGAGTACTAAAAGCTTTTCTCTGGGATTATTATCATTTCTCTTGGTGCCCATTCACACAAAGCCTGGATTTGAGTCAAGAACACCAGGCTCAAATCTGAAGCAACCACTTCCTGCAAGGACCCCAGGGAGCCAGCCCTAGAGCACAGTGGCACTTTCATGCCTTCTGGGACATGGGAGGCTGTGTGACTATAGGATGTTATACAAAGCTTATAAATTATGGCTCTAAAAACAAACTCAGAATTTTCTGAAGAGATACATCTTCCCACAAGACAGTGATGTAATCATTTCATAAACTTCTGAAATGCATATGCAAGACCTCTCCTTAGCAGTAATCTTTGAGTGGGTGATTTTGTCTTGTGATATTAAAAGCTATAGGAAAGTACATATTAAGGAATGTCATGATGTCGTCTTCTCTATAAAGCCATGGGCACCAGACTGAGACATTGGTGAGGATGTTAGGAGAGAAGCCAGATGATGAAATTTTTCAGTCTAGCAAAAGCCTGCCTTTTAGAGGACAAGACAAGACACACACATACACACACACACACACACACACACACACACACACACACACACACTGGTCGGGTGAGACTCCCCTCTTGTGGCAGAAGCTGGAGGAGGCCTTGTGACTAAGGGGGCAGGGCAGCCCAGTAATCCCTGTAGTCTTGAGGAATTTACACCTTGACATGGAATACTAGGCAATGGTGAGTGGCAATGTCTTTAGAAACAATTGGTGTTCCTCTGTTGCTCTGGGTTAATGTCAAACAGCCTCATGCTTGGCAGAGAAGCCTTTGAATTTCTCAAGCTGCTGCTTAGGCTTCTGGCGAGTGATGTATTCCAAGATCACAGCCTTGCTCTGCAGATGGCTCTTGCAGTATTGTCAACTCAAGTGTGATATATACTGGGGGAACCACTCGCCAGCACCACGCGCTTCCCCTGCAGCAGCCTGTGGAGAGGAATTAGTGCCATGATGGAAGCAAAGGCCACTTCCAGTTTGCAGTGTTCACTCCAGTTTGGGATGTCCGGGATTATGGCCACTTCAGGTCCCTGGGGGTTAGTTCCGGTCTTGAGAGGTCCAAAGGGGTCACTTCCGGTCTAAACAGGCACAGAGCACAACAAACACCTGTCCCAGGCGGTCACTTCCTGGACTTATTTTGCCAGGGGAGCGCAAATAAAGTGGACGTGATTCAAAATGGTGGGGAACAAGAAGAAAATATGAATGCACAACCATGAGCAGGAAGTCCATCCCATGCCTGTCAATCTCTCAGCGACTTAGGCCAAGGGGCTGGAAGTCCAGACTTCACTGCCCTCTGTGCACTCTCCCTGTAACGGGGGAAGGAGGATGGGCAGACAGGAAGTCAGTCAGTCACAGAAAGTAGACACACTGAATGAATAAATGACTGAGTGATTGACTGAATGAAGCACTGAATAATTCATTGAATGAATGACTGATTGAAAATGAAGGAATGAATAAATGAATGAGTGAACGAACGAATGAGTAACTGAATGACTTAATGTCTGAATGAATGAATGACTGAATGACTGGCTGGTTGAGTGATTGATTTAATGACTGGAGTGCATTAATTCTTGAATGACTGAATGAATGAATGTCGAATGAGTGAATGATTGAATGACTGAGTGACTGAATGAACGAATGACTAAATGATTCAATGAATGACTGACTGGCTGAATGAACTAATTCTTGAAAGAATGAATGAATAAATGTCTGAATAAATGAATGACTGAATGACCGTTTGAATGAATGAGTGAGTGAATGAATGAACGACTGGCTGAATAACTGACTGATTGACATGTGTCACGGACAGCCCCGCCTCCCTCTCTGACGTCACAGACCACGCCCCTCTGAGCCTCATCTGCAGCTGTGCATGCTGGGACACAAAGGAAGCTCCATGCACGCTGTCATCAGCCATGGCCCTCACCTTATGGCATCCCCGACCAGGATGATTGACATCAAGGTTACTACCCCATGCGACATCCAACAGGAAGTCCCGCCTTCCTACTCTGGTTAGAGACGGGCAGGCCAATCATCAACGTCCCCGATTTTGTGCTGTTTCCGGCCGAATCGCCTGGAATTGGAAATGTTGCTTTTGTTTCCCCGGGAACCAGGAGTCCTGCCCCGGTTTCCCAGGTTGCCATAAGCCCTGAGGCCTAAACCCAGAAAACCCAGAGGGGCCTGCGCCCTAGGGCCACAATCGCTGTTTCCGGCCTGTTCGCTGCACCCGGAAGACCCGCTAAGCGCCGCAATGGGACAGGGAATTCGCTCGGCGCGCCGCTGTTCCAATGTGGTTAAGCTGTTTTCGGCGTGTTCGCTTGTGTGATTACTGATCAGGCCCGAGAGCCCGATGCGATCGATTAACGTCGGTTCTGAAAGTGGATTTGGTTTTTTCTGCGTGTCTGTGTTCTCCAAGAAAGCTCTGTATGGACAGGAAGGGGAAGTAATGTACCGGAAGCAGAAAGCAGGAATCAGACACCAGTCGTGTTTAGTTCACTGGCGGAACTGAAGTTCCGGAAACCTTATCCCGACCACTTCCTGGGAACAATTTTGCAGAACGGAATCATGTCCGTGAAGGTAAGCCTGATGTCCTTGGTTCACAAATGAAAGTCGTGATGGAGTTCGGAAGGGTGTACCTAAAAGCTTCTGTTCTATGTGTGTCTCCTGTGGACCCTGACAGCGACAGGCTGGATGCCATAGTCCGTGACCGGAAAGCGGAAGTACTGAGATCACCGCCCCTTGTGAACAGTTTTTGCAGGACGGTGATGGAACCTTGTGGTTTCAAACGAGTTCCAGAGAACAGAGTTTTGAAAGGACGGATCCTGGTGTCCGGGGGACACAGATAGAGACGGACGGGAGGTCCTGGATAGTGAGCAGATGGTAGAAATCCTGCGATCACCTCCACTGTTTTGCATGCAGAGTAGAAAGGAAGTGGAATCCTTTGTTTGCTGGTCCAGTCTAAGGGGACGCAATTAGCGACGGACAAGGACGGACCGGAACCCACAACCATGACCGGAAGGCGGAATTACTAAGATAACCACCGCTTGTATTTTCCCTTCTCTTAATAAGCAACTACATGGCTCCAATAAATTACACATAAGAGTCACAAAGCCTCACATCATAAGTTAATTATGAAGATGATTACTTAGACATATTTTATCTGTTCCTATTTTCATGTGTCCACAATGGGAAGGTATCCGTTCTAGTTCCACTGACTCAATCAATTTCTTTTTTAAATTAAAACAAATTTTTCTATATCCTATTATGTTTAGGACAAAATGATATCTTAGTCTGGGTGCAAACTTGGGGAGAAAGTATGTGAGTGAGTATTAATTTCGGTAAATAAAGGCTCACACAAAGGAAAAAAATACAAAAATAATAAAGAAAAAAATAAAAGACAGCAAATAACAAATACATTGGACACAAAAATGACAGCAGCACTAACCAAAACCCAGGCTCACAGAGATTCCATGAAGCAAAAAACAGAGCAAATAGGTTACTCTCCACTACCGGAAAGTAACTCTTTAAGAAATTGCCTATGATTTCCCCAACTGGCAGCATCCACCTCAACAAATAATGAGCATATGTAGAAAACCTCAAGGCTTCAAGAATAATGGCATGGGTTTGGCCCTAACCTGATTAGAAGAGTCACCTCGTATGTATGCAGCCATTAAAGATAGTACAGGAAAATTATAAGTGATACCAAACCATCCAAAGTAAGCACAGTATTTCCACTTTTCAATTCATTTTGGGCACTTGACAGAAGCAGTGAAAATATTGAATGGTGTTGCTTGCCATAAAGTATGATCTCTCTCTCTCTCTCCACACACACACACACACACACACACACACACACACACAAAAGACACAAACAAATATATCTCCCAGTATTTGAATTCCAGAACTACCTGCATGGAACTTGTATACAGAGGGCTGGAGGAGGCAAAGCAGGACAAGCAACCCAGCCTGAGCTGGGCAGCTTTTTCCCATCCTGTAAAGACACAAATCAAACCACCTTCCCTTTTATTTTAAAGCTTCAATTCTCAGAAGTGATTCACATAAAATACACAGAAAGCAGCTTTTTCAAGGAAAAGTAATTTATTAGTAATTTGATGACATTTGGGTTGCAGTTTTCAAAGCAAAGAGAAGATACATCAGGAAATACTTGGGGATAGGAGCATTGTCTGTGGCTCACATCCAGTGACTCACACCTGTAATCCCAGCACTCAGAAGGCAGAAGCAGACAGATCAGAGTTAGAGGTCAGCATGGTCTACAATGGGAGTTCCTGGACAGCCAGGGCTAAATTGAGAAACACTGTCTCAAAGACCCACCACTGCCAGCACCCAAAAGAAACACTGTTTGTCATCCTGTCACTTCAGATGCAAAATACACTTTCTAAAATATTTCATGTGGAAAATTTGTCCCAAAATTAGTTTGTGAAACCACATGGTGTTTGAGTGAATGTGCTGGGTTCTAGAGTCTCCAGGATGAACTTGGCTTCGGTGGTTAGTAGCTATGTGGCTTCAAGATGCTTGCAGTTTGATTCTGGGTTTCCTATGTCATGTGTACTCTTCTCAGAGGAGTTCATAGGAAGTGAATTCAAAACAATGACCCCACAAAAATATATACAGAAGCCCCATCCTAGTGGTATATCTCTATAATCCCTTCACTCAGGAGGTGGGGTTGGAGGCAGGAGGATCATGAGCTTGAGGTTCAACAAAACCACATAAAGAAACCCTGTTTTGAAAAGCCAATACTTAGAGGTAGGGTTTAATTCCCAGCTCCTACATGACTGCTTAGTCAGTAACTCCAGTTTCAGGATATCCAGTGCCCCCCTCTGGCATCTATGGGAATTGCACACATACATACTGTACTTTCATAAATGTAGACAAAACATGAAAAGAAAAAAAGAAACAAAACAAAAACAACAAAAGAAAGATACGAAATACATAGCATTAAAATAGAAGTCACAGTGCCGACCAGGGACAAGCTGGAGATAGGAGGGGTGACCAAGACAGCCAGCTCCTTTCCTCCCTGAGTGCACATCTCTCATAGGGGAATAAAAGAAGAGTCAAAGGTTTAATCCAGTGCACTTTGTCATGGTTGAGCTCCAGCACTAGGACCAAGGAGCCAAAGCAAAACTGAGCCATTGAGGGCTGGGACTAGGCTTAGCTTTACAGCATTTGCGTTGGATCTACAAAAAGTGGGCTGAAGTAGGGCTCACTGGTGGAATTTACCTAGCTTATGCAGGGCCCTGGGTTCAATCCACTGCACCACAAGGAAACAAAAGCATCAAACAAGCTACTTTTCAGGTCTGAGCTGCTGCCAATTAGGGGAATCAAAGAGAAGGTGCCCAAACCCCTAAAAGGCCAGTTTCACTCCACGTGACAGGGGGCCTACCTGTGGGTTGCCCTTCATGTTGTTATTTCTTCCCTTCCCTTAGTCTCCTCCATCGACCTCCTCAATCTAGCTGGTCAGAACACCCACTGCATGTTGATTCTGTGATTGCAAATAAAAGCCAAATAAGGGGGTGACTTATGTCCACACCTCCTATCTCCCAGTTTCCTCTATGTTGTCCTGGTTGGTCTTGAACTCCTGGGCTCAAAGATGCTCTCGCTTTGGCCTTTCACTTATCTGGGACCCTGGATGTGCATCACAGCACTTAGCTAAGTTATGGTCTCTGAACTCAATTCATTGTTAATTTTGGCTTTACACATGAGTGAAGTGTAGATTGCAGCCACTGCAGAGGGGGAACTGATCTGGGACAGAGAACGTGAAAGAACTAACTTATCTGAAGTGGTAGAGACCACAGCCTTTGAGCTAAAGCTGGGTATGGGGGCACAGGCCTACAGTGATAGCTATGTAGCCAAATCACTTAAAGAGATCAAGGCCAGCCCAGGCAAAACAGTAAGAAAAATACTTTGGAATTAAT
>JANBXA010000450.1:0-10889 GCA_030556225.1 Cricetiscus sungorus
AACAGCTGAGATGATACATGTGATACATGGACAGAGAAAGCAAGACAACAGTCTTTCAACCTTTGATCTTTGATGTTCTTCCCTGGTTTATGGCAAAGTGAGATAGTGAGGAAACCTCTGGACATGCTATGTGCATGGGTGCCCTGCTTCACAGAGGAAGCCAGTTGGAGAGGTAGAAACAAGGAATCCTGGCCTGTTCTGGATGGTACCTAAAGGACTGTTGACTTCATTTGGACACTCTTCAGTCCAAACTCTGCAATGGATGCTTCTCCTCATATTATTTAACTTGAATTCCATGCCAGGTTATTTAACTTGAATACCATGCCTCATAGTATTATGAGGGAGGTGCCTCCCAGCCCCCTTAAAATATTCAGAGGTTGTTCACTGGATCAGAAACTATTTCTATCAGGTATCAGTCACTGAAACATACCTGTATAATAGATGTAGGACAAAACGATCTCTAAAAGCATCTAAATTAGAGTCAGACAGAAGACTAGGAAACTGAAGGGAAAGTATGGCAGTCAAGGAGTTATGGATGGAAGAAATCTATCCAATGACTATATAGCCCTGATACCCTGAATATACTCCAGAGATACTGGGCACTGTGTGCTTCCCAAATGTTAGGTGTGGGTGCTCTTAGAAATGTTCAGGAAATAGATGGAGGGCAGGTGGTACTGTGCACCAGCTGCAGGCAGTGAGAAAACCAATTCCAGATATCAGGCCAGATGTAGGCCACAATGCAGGATCCTTTTAGACTCGTCCCCTAATCCTGCCTGATATGGCCAGTCTGGACCCAGGAGCCTGAGTTTCCTGGTCACAGCAAGCTAAGCCTATGATGCCTGGATTAAGGCACCAGGATCCTGCTTACAACAAGTACTTTCTTGTGCCAAGGAGAATACAGGAAACCTGCTGAGGTCCTGTGGTTTCAACACTGAGAGCTACACCCTGCAGCCTGCAGCCATGACAGAGAAATACTAGAACATGATGGCATCCTGAAAATACCTTCTGTTTGATGGCAGTCATGCACCCAAAATGGCATCTTCCAAAGGACAATGGAGTACCCTCCCTTAGCCCTTTACAAAACTAGAGCAAATAAAAAACAACAACAAAAAACCTGACAAACTATTTTGCATCATACTCCAAAATAGCCACCAAACAACCAAGTCAGTCCAGAAGCGGCCACTTGGACTGTTGCAAGGGATGAATATCAATGGGGTGTGGATGTTGTGTTTTTACATGCAGGTTGTCACATGTAAAAACATCAACCACAGTAAAACAACTGAATCTGCACACACAGGACCCTCTTGCCTTGTATTTAACCACCTTCATTTCTACTTCTTCCACTATCTGTGTCTCAATCCCTGGCACCTATATACACCCAATGGCATCTACAATATCTAGGCCTGTCTTGACGCAGATGATACACCATATTCAGTAGGGAAATGCTTTTAAGTACACAAAAGAGAGCCAGTGTCTTATGAACACTGACAGACTACAAAAGCCCACCTTCACATTGCTGATATCTTCTAAGATTACTGCTAGATGAAGAACACTGCCCTGGTCTCCTGGACACAACCTTGTCAAATTTGTTCCAATTCTCCTTCTCTACAAAGCTTCCTGAGGACCTCTGCTGTAAGATTACAAGGGGCCTTCTGCGAGTATATTGGGTGGAGATATATGTGGAGCTATGAGCTCCAAAACAGGCCAGGCACAACACAGAAAAACAAACTCTCTCTCTCTCTCTCTCTCTCTCTCTCTCTCTCTCTCTCTCTCTCTCTCTTCTCTCTCTCCCTCCCTCTCAGAAGGGAATATTCTCCAAATGGGATATTAAGTCTGGAAGAGGCAGCATACCACCTAGAGGAAGTGTCACAATCTTTCCAAGACAAGTGTGGAGTATGGCAGTCACAAGGGATGTCCTGCAGCTCTTCTTCCACATCCTGGCCTTCACTGCCCTCTACTATGAGGACCAGCAACAGCAACAAAGGCACAGGCAGCATCATAGTGGTTGCCAATAACATATTGTTGGAGATAAGATCACAGAGTGTGAGGTGGTGCTCTCTTGGCTCTGCAGGTGAAGGCACCTGATCACTGTTGCCACAGCCTCTGATGCTGTGGTCCAGGACACAACAACAGTGTCATGATGACTACAGTGACTTGGTGGAATGTCATGACTTATCCCAACAGCATTCATTAGACAGGATCTTCTAATCATCTCCTTATTAAATTATTGAGTTCTTAAAATTTGTGATGGCTGTATCCTTCATAGGTCAGTTCTGGTGCATCCTCTCAAAAATTAATGATGTGTATCCTTCCAGTGTTTTTAATTATTTAATCATTTAATTATTAAAATCTGTTAAAATGTAGTGTAATCACTGGATCAGCAAGCGTCCTTCATGGTCTTAGCTCTGCTACCGGCACCAATCATCTGTTGTATCCATCGCCTAGCAACCAAACCCCTCATCGATAACCCTGTCATCATTTAAGTAATCAAATAATTAAATAATTGTATAGTCCTGCATACTTATGCTCAATAAAAGAAAACAAAACTCCAGCAAATGTCAAAGAAGTAACACTTAGATAATTAAATAAGGCCACAGAATTAACTGCCAAGAAGGACTGGCCAGACTCAGTCACATAGAATGAAATCATCCTCAATCTAAATAATTATGTAATCAGGAAATAAGGGAACAATGAGATAGTATTGCATACTTTAATCACACATGGTGAAGTCAAACTGAACTCTTCCTGTAATAATGACTTATTAATTAAATATAGAAATAAATAGATGGCCATGCATATTAACACCCACAAGGTGGCACCAAACTCGAGGTAATGGTCTGATGTAATGATCTATATAAATGAATAAATAAGCAAATAACAAGATCACCCACAATCTGATTTGAAACATGAGTTATGGTCCATAACACCATTGTTGCTTTAAATAATTTACTTACATAAGTAGATGATCTGTCATACTTGTTCCACATTGTGGAACAAAACTTCAGTGATCTCTGATTATGTAATGACCTGATTTTATAGTTAAATATGTATAACATCAGATGCTGTGGCTGTCTGGCAAATTTGACTCCCATAAGGAGGCTCCAAATTCCAGGGATCACTGAGTAAATAATGATAAATTTTAATAATTAAGTGATTAAATAATTAAACAATTTAATGGTGTTTTATGCCTGACTCCTACAAGTTAGGACAAAACTCAAGTGATCATTGATTATTTAATCATAGATTTGAACAATAAACTGAATGAATAATGAGATAATATCTCATAATTCACCTCTGAGGAAATAACAAAATGATATAATCATTTATTTAAATAACTAAATAATCAAATGACATACCACAATTAACTCTAACAAGGTGGATCCAGACTCCACTCATCCCTGAGTAGATAAGAACAGATTTGAGTAAAGAAATAATCAGATGGTTAGATGGCCTGTCACAATTGACTCCCACAAGGTGGCACCAAAATTCACTCATCACATATTACATAATGAACAACTTGAATATTTAAATGATTAAATATTTAAATAGTTAAAATGTTTTGCATCATAAATTCCTGGGAGTTCATCCCAGACCTGATGAAAGATGCTTTCATCGTAAAATTTTAAATTTCAATAATTTAATATTCAGATAATCAGATCTTCTTGCCTGATGAACTTTGTTAGGCTTACATGATGTCAAGCCACGGGGAATCTGCTCTGGTGCAACAGAAGCTGTGATGATGGGACCATACCTGGAGTAGCAGTAGTGCCAACAATGTTGGTTTCAGCTGCAAAAATGGCAACAGCAGGGGCATCACCAGCATATCTGAGAGAGAGCAGCTCATCCGTTTTCTGGGACATCATCCCTGTTGAGGCCTCTTGTGCCATTATTCTCCTTCTCATAGTAGAACACAACAAATGTGAGGTTTTGGAGGAAGAGCTTGGAGGCAAACACCTCGACCACTATGCATACCTTGGGGAGAGTCCTTGTACATCTTCTCGGTGGGCACCATGGAAATTTCTGGACTCAGTCTTCCAGGATCCCTGGCTCTCTGGGAGATGTACATGGTACTCAGAGTCTGCAGTATCCATGGCTGCAACTTCCAAATCCCTATCCTCGGCCATGACAGATAACTGCACCCTAACTGTAAGCAATGCTGACATCATCATTGAAATAATTAACTGTCAGTAATTGATAACCTCACAATAAATAAATATTGGATGAGGCATTTAACTCTCATGGACGAATGGCCAGACTCCAGTCATTAAGGATAACATCATCATCGATTTAAACAATATATCAAAAAATGTGATGATATTGCATACTTAACTACCCAAGATGAAGCTTGACTGGACTCTTCATGAAATCAAGGATGATTTATTTAAATAATCATACAATATATAGATGATCTTGCATATTAACTCCTATCATCAATTTAAATAATTTAATTACAAAATAAGATGATCTGTCATACTTGATCCCACAAGGTAGCAACAAACTCCAGGTATGAAGGATGACATAACCATTGTTTTATATAACCAAATAATCAAATAACAAGTTGATATCACACCATCCATTGCCCGAAGTTGACTCTAAATCTCACTCATGAATGATGTTGTCATCATTGATTTAAATAATTTAATTACATAATTAGATGGTCTTACATATTTGACTCCCACAACATGGACCAAAATACACTGATCATAGATTATCTAAAATCCTATTTTAATAATTAAAATTTACAAAATCCAAGGATGAGATGGTCTGCTCTACTTGACACCCACAAGTTCTCTTATTTACCTTCCAGAAGATTGTGCCAAACTTCACGGACTATTGATAATAATCACAGAGTGGTGAAATGTGCAAATGATTAAATGTCATTGTGTATCCAGGGTTTGAGAGGGTATCAAATAGTTGATGTTGGTCAGCTTCCTCATTAGAGATGAACTGCTATCAAATTTTCCCTCAGTCTAGTCTAGCCAAAGTATTAACACCTTCTAAGAATGAAAAACTGCTTTTTTTTTGAAAAATTTGAGTCTTTTTATCTTCTTAATCCATAGTTTTCATTCTTAGGGAAGATGATATTCATCAACAAATGTCTTTGAACTGTTTCTCCATACTATATTCTCTGATATTAAATAATCTGGAATTGGATAATATTAATAGCTATAGGCCAACTTCCAAGGATTTGGTGATGACTTGATTAGTATAATCCAGTTCCAAAAATGCTGTTATTAATGATAACAATACATCTAAGCTGCTCTGTGATTCTCTGCCCATGATATCAGAATATAAAAGTCTAACAATGTTGCCAGGCAACATTTATGATCCAACATTGTAGTGCACTGACCACAGCCATTGAGGGGTGGAACCAGGAGCAGAAGTGACCTGTGGGGCTTAGTCTCGGAAGGAGGTGGAGAACACTCTTTTTCTGGTGGGACACAGAGAGAGGGGCATCCAGTTTTAACTGCTGTGTTCATCTGTCTGTGTTGTGAGTTGTTTCTCCCTTAATACACATTTATTTGGCCTATTTGTTTATCCTGACTCTTATTAAACCACAATACAATATTCTGTCACATTCTAGTACTCCTCTCACATGCTAATATAAGCTCACACACTAATGGACTAACCTTATAGCCCCACTATGTTCCTATAGTGATATACACATGAAAATGAAAGCATCATTTTGTCATTCAACTACATTGATGCTCCAATTTTCATATTTCCAGAATGGAGACAATACCATTAATGGCCCCTACCTCAATCCTTTTATGTTTACTGAAATAAAGATAAGTTTGTCTTCATTTTCTTCACTTTAGAACAGCTAGACAACATGGTATATGTGAGAGAATGTGGTGAGAAATTAGGTGACTGAATAATTGTAGCAATTAACAAAGGTACAAAGTGAAATAAATACACACACACACACACACACAGAAACACACACAGAAACACACACACACACTCACACACTGGACCCATAAGTGACAGTCATCCTAAGAAACAGCCATGCTCACAGAGCTTCCATCAACAAAACAAATACCTTACTCTCAACCCTGTTTAAGTTAGTGTAAAAAAATCAGGAGGGTCTCCTAAAAATGAATTTGCCATCAGACAACAGAAATAAGTCTAGAAAATAAAAGATTCATAATCCCAAGAGACAAGATGGGTATTCATTGGATATTTGATGTGCTATGGAGGTTTGTCATCATTTAGGGGAAATATAAAATAAAAAGGAATTTTAACCTCAAATATTTTACATTGATATAGGCTTTGGTATATTGACACAAGTGCAAAGATTTTTTTGTACTGCATAAAGGTTTCTACTCTTGTTTAAGTTATTGCAGTTATGCAGCTTATTTTAAAATTAATGTATATTTAAAAAATGCAGGTTACTAGTTTGGCATCTATAATAATCAAACATGTAGTCATACTAGGTAAGTTTTCAAGGTTAAACAGATATATTTAAATTGAAAGATGACCATCAAACACTTTGCATACCTACAGAATATGGCATTTAGGATTTTTCAAAACCTAAGTCTTTTCATGATAGTGAGACAAGTCTACTCCACTCAGCACCAATTTTTTATATAAAAAAGATGATGGGCCTATAAGAACCTCCATATTGAGTTTGTCAAAACCAAATTTGATTCATCAACCAAAAATAATCTTGAATTCAAAACATCCCGGAAATATGTGACACAATTAAAATGCCAAAATTAAAATAGGTATAAATAGGCATAGAGGAAGGAAAAGATGCCCAGCTCAAAGATGAAGAAAACATATTCAACAAATCATTGAAGAAAAGTTTCCAATTCTAAAGAAGGGCATGCCTATAAAAGTACAAGAAGCAGAGCAATAATCACATAGATTGAACTAAAAAATTCCCGTTGTCACATAATAATCAAAACAACTAATATAAAGAATAAGGAAAGAATTTTAATGGCAGCAATGGAAAAAGGCCAGATAACATGTAAAAGCAGACCTATGAAGTTACAGCTGACTTCAGCGTAGAAACTCTCAAGGTCACAAGGTTCTGGATAGATGTTTTACAAATTCTAATAGCTCACGAATGCAAGCCTAAGCTACTATACCCAGTGAAACTCTCAATTATTATAGATGGAGAAAACTAGATATTCAATGACTAAGCAGATTTTCAAATATATATATATATATACACACAAGTCCCCTACAGGAAGATTTGTAAGAAAAACTCCAATCAAAAAAGTTAACTACACTCACAAAGACACAGGCAAAAGATAATCCCACTTTACCAGAACCACCTCCATCTAAAAAAAGTATGGCAAATATACTCTGCCAAAAAGAAATCTAACA
Source organism: Cricetiscus sungorus (assembly GCA_030556225.1). Taxonomy (NCBI): domain Eukaryota; kingdom Metazoa; phylum Chordata; class Mammalia; order Rodentia; family Cricetidae; genus Cricetiscus; species Cricetiscus sungorus. The sequence goes on from JANBXA010000450.1 coordinate 7,336, forward strand.
CAAACAATAGTTAACAACCTATGGTCCTTGCTTTCCATCAAAATTAATTGTCTTAATTCTCCTTTAAAAAGTTACTGGCCAACAGTATGGACACAAACAGAATTCTTTATTCTGCTGCATACAACAAACAGATCTAAGCTTCAAAGACAGACATTACATCAGGATAAAATATTGGTAAAAGATCTTCCATCAAATGGACACAAGAAACAAGCAGATGCAGCTATGTTAATATCAGAAAAGTAGACTCCTAACCAAGGTCAATTAAAAGCGATGGAGAATGTCATTTCATATTTTCTCAGGAGACATATATCAGTGCAAAATCTCAGTTCTGAACAACTTTGCCCCAAATACAAAGACAATCACACTCATAAAAATAAGAAAAAAAAACTACTAAAATTCAAAACACACTTAAAACCTCATATACACATAGTGGTAGATTTCAACAAGGCTCTTTTACCATTAGACTAACTAAACCACCAGATTGAATTTTAACATAGAAACAAAGGAACTAACAGAAGTTATGTCGCAATTGGGTTAAACACACCTATAGAACATTCCATCCAAACACAAGGAGATGGATGTGTGCATCAACGTGACAATATTTCATGGCAGCATTTCAGCTAGATATACAACCTGTTTAAATCTAGTTTCCATCACTGGGACTTCTGCTTGAAAACCCTCATTTACCTGCCAGTCCAAAAACTTTCTCGTGGTAATACACTAACAATAATTATTATAGTCAGTGATTGTTATAATAGGTTGAATGCATTGGATATTGTTTGGGTTGATGATTGTATGGGATTTTCATTTATGATGGAGTAGACATTCCACTAGTGTATATGTCACCACCTCTATGCTCACAGACAATATATACTGAAAGATGAAGAGAACCCCACTTTTGGATGACAGATAGCCCAGAAATTTAAGAAAATTCTTGGCACTGAGCCATAGTCAAATGCCAATGCAGCCCAATATGCAATTGTAATGTTTTGACATGGGTAGTGGCAAATTACCCTTGACTATTACCCAGACCCCATCTTGAAAGGTGACAGACAACATGATATAACTTACCAGGAAGTCACAATCTCGATCTAGCTTTCTACACTACATGACAGTACATGTCCCACATCATCTCTGGCTTAGCAAAAGAAACAGCTTAAAACATTGCCCAAAAAGGTAACAATGGAAAACTTACCCCATAGTGGGTAAATGTGACTATTTTTATTTATTAGCATAGAGATTTTCTTCTTAGAAAAGAGAATATTTAAAAATATAAATTTTAAAAAGTGTTTGCATTGAATGTATTCTAAGAGATTAGATTTTATTGAGTTGGGTAATATTACCAGACACAAAGCACACTCCAAGGATATTGCTAAGGCTTGATTGAGTAAAATCACCTTCCACCTTAGTTCATATTTAAGGTTTTCAAAACACTTATCTTAGGAGCATAAACTACCCAATGATACCACCACATCTCAGTAATTAGATATATTTTGTATCCATGAATGATGTAAAACAACGATTATGATGTCTCACAACAATTACGATCTCACATCACAGGGAAATACAGTTCTCCATTCCAAAACATCCCCACATGCTCAATACTTTATAGAATATCCTCATTTTAATTTGTACATGGACAAACAACTGCGTTGAAATTACTTCTAGTCTTTTAACATTTCCTATTCAGCAGCTATGTACTATAGCACATTTGCAATTGAAAGCATATTTATACAAAAGATGAATGGGCACTCACATACCACACACACACACACACACACACACACACACACACACACACCATACTTACAGACTGGACAAAAAACAAATGCTGTGCCCCTGAATTACTCAGCCCCTTGACATTCATTAGAAAACTAATTCTCTTCATCATGCTTTCTTTAGAGATTCTTGAGGCATGAGCATTTTGCAGATAAGTGGTAGAAGTAGATTAGTAAATAATAATTCAAGTACAACACAAATACCATCTCACACATACACACACATGCACACACACGCACAAACACACACACAAACTAAAATTTACACACCCACTATGAACATTGTTGATAACACTAGTACACACAGATATTCTATGACTAAGTTTACTGGAACCCTGAGTTATGTCATGATACCTGGTGCATTTTTTCCATTCACATGGGAAATATTTTTCATTTATCAACAAGAACCCAGTGGGGCAACAATAATCCAGGTATTTCCAATGTTGCTAACAACTATTATCCAAATATTTTCAACTGCTGTAAATTCTCTCCGGGATTGAGCTTTGCCACCAATTTTACTGATCAACTATATTCAACGTGGTTTTCAGCCAATTATCACATGTACTATAATGAAAGAATAGAAAACTTGGTGACAATCAGAGATTCATCTCCTGTGTGATCCCTGACTACAATGTATGTTAACCTAGGATAATTTTGAGTGTTGGAAAATAACGTGGTTTTCCACTGTAGACCTATTTTTATTTCTTTTAATACTTGCTTAGGAGAAAACATCAATGTGGAGACTTACCTCTCCAACATTCTCGAATTTCTCTATGATATATGTTATTTTTTTGAGGCTGACCTTTGTCTGTAGGAAACAGAGATGCCATGCTCCTTCACAGTTCTATGGGGTTTCTGTAGCAAAGATTATTTAGTCCCTGTTATATAATTTATTTTATGTATGATCACATAGTTTTTTTTTTCCGTTATTAAGTTTCCTTTATATAAGAGATGATTTGTTGATGTTTTTATATTCTTTGTTCCTGAAATTCCTCCAAGAATATTTGACCATGTTGGAAGTAAATGCCATAAAATTGAAAACTGAGACATTTATTTCAGGACATATACTTGAAAGGTAGCAAAGAAGGCACTAAATTATAACCATATGAAATTTTTTACTCTTCTCATTTTATGAACATAATTCTATTTATAGCCTGTTTGGAAGTCCTTGCTTTTGATAATGTTCCCTATGAGGAAATAAATTCTTCTACCATATTCTGCAACTAGGAAATCTTTAAGCTTAATATGAATAACAAACTACCCTGTATTTTCCAACTTGTATTAATAAATAACTTTATTTTACTTCAAGATTCCAGAAATATCAGAAAATAAGGAAAGAAAAAATAGTGACAAGAGAGAGAGAGAGAAGAGAAGAGGTGTGGGAAAATACTTCCAACGTTAAGTTCATGAAAAAATTAGTAAAAGTCCTAAGGATTAAAAGAAGGCAGAATGGTAGCAAAACTAGGAATATGCATAACTAAGTGGTGGATGGGAAGTAAAGACTTAAAACACAATAGGCTCAGAGAAAATAGAGCAAAATATAAGTGGAGAAATAATTACTTATATTTATTATATAGTGCTTTAGAATTTTTTTTTAGAATGTACCTCAACCTGCAGGGAATCTGATGTCCTCTTCTCATCTATGCAGACACCTGTATTCAAGTACACACACCTATACAAAGAGCCATGCATATAAAAATGAGTCAACATTTTTAAACACAAAAATCATAAATGACACCAATTCCCAAATGATTTATGATAATATATCTCCGTTTT
>JANBXA010000452.1:0-19802 GCA_030556225.1 Cricetiscus sungorus
TCTCAGCTATTGCTTAGATTGCTATTTGGGGTCATCCTTGTAGATTGCTGGACATTACACTAGTACCAGATTTCTCTAATCTCCCCTGGCTCCCTCTATTATGATATCTTTTTTCTTGCTCTCCTCCATTCTTTACCTGACTCAATCTTCTTGCTCCCTAATGCGCAACTCTCCTGTCCTCTTCTGCCCTTCTCTTTCTCCTAACTCCTTCTCTCTTCCCCGCATGATTTCAATTTGCTGTTTACAATTCCCATCATTTTTATATGTTTTAGAAAAATAAAAATTTGCATAATGTTTTCCCATATTGAAAAAAACGTATTTTCTGTAACTACATATACTGATTTTATTTTCCCTACCCTCTACTGCATCTAATTTCTCACTTAATCCCTTTCTGTTGTGTTTTTCAATGAATATACTTTCAAGAGCTAACATCCAAATATAACAAAATAATGCATAGCTTGATGAAGAAAGACTTATTACAACTAAGTTGAAGATGACCATCCAATTGAAAGAAATGTGTCCCAATGACTGTCATAAGAGACAGAGACACATATGGTCCTAGAGGAATACAATACGAATATAACATTTTGTTAAATGCTTTAATATGAAATGTATTTCCTGAGCTATGTTTAATAAGCAATATTCCTACAAGTTAGTTTGAAACATAAATATTAAAACAATAATATCAAATCAGAAAATATCCATCCAAACCACTTCATATCACTTCCAAGGTGTAAAGTGAAGGACAGTTGTCTCAGGGCAGTGCCCAAATCTGTAGCAAAAGCAGCACACACAGGGAGATAAGACCAGTGATTCCCTTAAGTACTTGCTTTCTAGGTTTCTCTTGTAGTCAGAATTGTTTCTGTGAGGCTCATTTGATAGAGGTGGTGGGATCCTTTCATGGTGGGCTTATTATAATTTTCTAATGGGTGACACTGGACTGCAAAAAGCACTTGTGAGAATGGGCTGTAGTCGGGGGAATTGCATATTGTTTAAAGAGGTACTATAATACATCTAGTGACAACTTCAATGCAAGTCCTCAGTAAAATTCTGATGTTACATTTCCTTTAAGTAGAAATACAGTGGTATCATAACCACATAAGGGCAAACTTCCCTGGATATCATACCCTCCTCCTATGATGTCAGGGCTTGATGTCCTATAACTGGAACGAAGCAGGTTTTCAGAATGATGGATCTGATTTCTAATTAAAGAAACTTGCGTCCACCAGGTTGTTGGAGCATTTCTTTGGTCTCAGACCCTTGAGGCAATGACATAGGAAGAGGCCGAGGAATAGGCAGATGGGCAGATCTTTGTGAGTTTAAGGCTAGTCTGGTCTACTTAGATAGTTCTAGAAAATACAGAGCTATGGACAGAGACCCTTCTTCAAGAAAATAAAAGTAAGTTAATAAATAATTGTATTCAATTTTCTATGTATCAGCCTGTAAAATGTCAACGGCAAATACGTCAGAGGATAAAGTGTAACGAACTCTGAAACTATTAGAACATAGTGTGTCATAAAGAGCTGAATGTTCAGGGGATGCCTGTTTCCTTCTCACACTTCTTCTGCAGTGGGTGAGAGCCCTACACAGACTCGTAAAACACATGCTGAGAAGGTTTTGATGCCTTTTAAATGTCCTGGCTGAGTATAGTTGATTCCTCTTCCTCTAGTTCTTGGCCCTGCTGGGCTTTTCTTCTGCCTTGACACTGTTCCTACACAGCTTCATACTTCTGTTTCTTTGAAATCATTTCTCTGGTTCTCCTTGAATTGTCTTGCCATTGAGCTCAATGTTCTGCCCAATTCTGTCACTTCCTGTCTGTCTGAGCAGGGCCCGCAGAACACTAGGGTTGACTAGTGCTAAAGTGCAGACTTTATTTATGCAATAAAGATTTCACTACATCAGTTTAAATGAGAAATCATGTGTCAATGATTAATGACTGTATTAATGACCATTTGTAACAAACTTATGGCACTGTTCCTGAATTAAGTTACTTGAAAACAGAAACTGTCAAGTCTGGGTTGTATGCTTTCAGCTGCCAAGATTGCAGTCATGTAGGGATGCTCTAGTGTTCCTCAACTGTTCACTCTGTCCATTTTACACATGGTTTCTAGGATACCTATTGGCTTTCAACTGCTTGATGACATCATCCTCCCTCAGCCAATCAGCTCCAGATAGAGTTTTGAGGTTACCTTGGAAATAATTGACCAAACGTCCCTCAGTGCTGAGCATCTTTGATTGTGCCCAGACGTGGAATTTTACTGCGAATCCCAACAACCAGAGTATTCATCTGTTTATCCAGATCCTACTCCCTTTAGAAACCAATAACCAGTCATCTCATCCTTTTATCCATATCTTCTCATTTTCTTCGCTGTTCTTGCCTGGAGATGTCAGGTAGTAAAAGAAACTTTAATGGGTTTTTTTTTGTTTTTTGTTTTTTGTTTTTAGTTTTTTGGTTTTTTATGTGGACATCTCCCTAAACTGGGAGGCATCAAACAGTGTGGGATGAAGGGGAAAGTGCTGAACATCAGGCTGAAGGCCTAACTGGAGTCTTTGATTTGACATTTCCTTGGGTTGTAAATTGGACAGAGAATTTCTCCACCCTATCGCTACATTTGTCTTTACTTTTTTTGGTGAGATAACAGGCTGGAAGGGCTCAGGACTCTCTGAGGTATTGAATCTTTAGGAATATGGTATAAAGAAGGAAACCAGGCTCTTCATGGGACTGTTTCAGCTGAAGCAGAGAGAGAGCTGGGTATGTAGACAGGACAAGTAAGGGCCATGATTATTACCTGCACTCAGTTTGTCACATTAGAATTTCGATGTGGAACAGTAGTATTTGGATATCAGTGGAACTGTCTGCCATATCTGCCACTTTTCCATGAGCAGGATTCCCTTGGCCAACCAGGCTGGATAGGCAGCTATGTCTTACTTATGGACCAGAAAGCAAGTGTCTTAGTCCTGGGGGGATACAGTTAGACCTGGAAATTCATGGGAGAGACGGGTCTGTGTTTCATGTCTAGAGCACAGAAGCAATAGTGTTTCCTGTTGTAACTCTCCAAACCAACTCTGGAAATGTAGTGTCAGTTCCAGGACTGTTTGTTCAGGTGTTCCATGAGTACTTGGGACCTGAGGTACCTAAGTCACCAGTAGCAACTGTTACATAATAAATTCCCAGAGAGCATGCCCATAAAATAAAGCCATGTCCAGTTTTAAAGGAACCTTTTTGACAATCTCACCAAGAAATGCAAAAAACTACAGCATGTCTAATTTGTTTTGTCCATATACTCCCTGGAGCAAGGTCAAAGCCTCACTGGCCCTCTTGTTAAAGATAACTGAGTACTTCTTCACGCTAACACCTGTTTTGTCTGAGACATCAAGGGTTTAGAGCAACCCTTCAGCATCATTATCACAATTGAAGGACTCTCTTCAGTGGTTTTTGGTATAGGCTATTTCTTTTTAATTTTAGGGAAGGTATAAGACTCCTGTTATAGATTCTCATTCTTAATCATGAGTCTGCAGTCATAGATACCAAAGGAAGCATCCTTGGCCATAACAGCCAGTGACTCCACAGATCATTGACTTCCACATGGTTTCAGGGGGCAGCATGGACTATAGAGACCAACATGGCATGGAGCTACAGCATATTCTATGGAGGTCTCTTGAGGAGGCTCAATTTCATAAAGAACCACTCTCCATCTCCATTAGTGTGAGCTTCTGCAGCTCTGTTTCTCTTCTCTCTGGCTTGTGCAAGGAGATCTGCTCTGCCATCTGCCAGCATCATCTTCTTCTTTTCAATCTAATGAGAATGCTTTTAAAAGGCATCTTCCCATAGGACCTGAAAATTTAATTGTTTCAGAGTTATTGTGCTCTCTCAGCATCCTCTGCACTCTCTCATCTCCCCTCTCTACCTTCCTTTGTCTCTAAGTCTACTCGGAGCTGCTCTTTGATTCTTCAGATGCCAGCAGCCCCTGCCAGTTCAAGTTGATGTCACCTGTAAATTCTTGAAAAACACGTTTGAATCAATCCCAGTTTTTTAAACTGAATTTGAAGTTACGTTCTATTTACTACCTCATCAGCTGAATAATAGGATTGAATCCTGCAACTCCATGACCATATATACATCACCAAAAACTAACATTAGTAATTGGAGAAGCAAAGGATTTGTTTCCTAACTTTTTTATTCCTGCTGACAGGCAAATTTTTAAAATTCTGTCTCAGAGACCAACAGAGCTCACCAGGACTTTTCACTGCTTTGACCCCAAATGAGGTAAGTTTCATTCCTGTTGAAAACAATGTTCTTTGACATACAAACATATTAGTTGTTATTTAACTTAAAAATCTATCTTATTTTACATACTAACGTCATTTGCCTCTCTCCTTCTTTCTCATTCCCCCACCTCATATCATTTAGTACCATAGTAAAGAGATCCTAGACTGGGTTGTTCTCTAAATTTATTGAAATGTATTACCACATGTGGTGTTTTATTTACACTAATTTCTTTAGTAACAGCTTTGACTGTCTGTCTTTAATAAGCTCTGTCTTTCTCTCTTTCTTTCTCTCTCTCTCTCTCTCTCTCTCTCTCTCTTCTCTCACACACACACACACACACACACACACACACACACACACAGTATATGTGTGTAATTCAGATAGTAGAATGACGGAATGGCAGAACAGTAGGAGGTGGATTCTGATTTTCCCCATTTTGTCATTTTCTGTCTTAGAACAAGGGCACCATGCAAAAATATCAAGATATAACTCTTCAGCCACAAGAGCGATTCCATTTTTTAATTTCTGTTGGGCTGGAACATGGAAGTCAACAACAAAATACAGTGGGAAATGTATATAAAAATGAGGCATGACTTCATAGAGATGGCAGCAGACCTCCAAAATAAAGGACTGCAGGAGGAAGCATTTGTGTTGTACCACAACTTTTTAACGTAAGAGCCTGCAATTTTCATCTCCTTTCCTGTGACTGATCACTCTCTAATCTTTTCTTTCTTTTCATGTTCCTCACCACTGCTGACACTATGGAACTTGACAAAGATATCTTTCAATCATATTTCTGCACTTCAAACACATGCTTTTCCTTGCTATGCAAAGACATGAGGGAATTTATGAGTAGTTCATGAGCATGTATGCAAGCGGTCCAGAGTTTTAGATAAAAGAGTTGGCAGGAAAACAGGATGTGCCTGTGTTGGTGAGTGTGTCAACTGCTCTATCTCAGTCCAGGCATCCAGTCACAGGCTTATGGCTATGTGTGGCAGAGCCCAGATTCCTTTTCTCTTAATCCTGTAGCATATTGTTTGGTATAAGAAAGACGTTAGCCTTTCCTGTAGCTCTACAGGCACCGGAGGACTACCTGGGGTCAAAGTGGCTCAGCACATTCCCTGTGTTGTTCATTATAGTTGGGTAGGCAGAATAAATGCAGGTTGGCAGGGCTGTCACGAGAGAATACACATATCCTAAGTGACAAGAATGTTATGTGTTTGAGGAAGGTAAAGATAGTAAAAGTTTCACCACTCTTGCCTAGTGTTGAGTTTGGTGAACAGAACCTAAGGAGATATATGCAGGTAAATGTAAAGAGTCCAGGCACTTAGGAAGAGCTCTGTGGGCCTGATTACATTCATCTTCAAAAGACTTTTTGTTTTGTTTGGGTACATGTTCCACAGAGGAAAAGAAAGCTCAGTCTTAGACATGTTCTCAGATACCCCAGTTTACAATTCTCAGGTTGTGTGACTGCTAGAACATGACTTGTTTGGTTTTGCATTTTTGGTATTCTGAAAGGTGAAGGTAATCTATTGAGATTGCAGTAAATATCTGTTTCACTTCCTCTCCCTTCGAAAGAGAAATGACTTTCTTACTAGAGAACTAATATGCCCCCCCAACATCAGTTTGTCACACGCAGTTTTCAATCCCACCCTCCACTCACAAAACTTTCCTGGTTCCTGCACTGACAGGAGTGTTGAAGCAGGTTAGCAGTCTTTGATGGTGTCTCATCTCACTAAGTACCACTGCACAGCTCCCTACAGCTGTGTGTCCCCAGTGTCTCCTTTCATTACCTAATGCTCTCAGGGGGAGTTTGTGCCCTGATCATAAACAATACTCTGTGGTTCTGTATGAGCACACATCCTTCTTGTTTGGGAACGGAAAGATGAGATCACACACTTTTTTTAGTTTTGAAGTGAGGAGGATGATCTGTTTCCTTGATATTCTGTGAGTTCCTTAACTCTACCTGCTGTCTCCCAAGTGCTGGGATGACAAGCATGCACAATGTCAGCTGAGCTATACTTCTTGATATGTGATGAATGTACTGGACGATAGACAAGTTAGGACCTTTCTTTCCCCAGGCACTGGGAAGGAAAGGGATGTGGCATTTTAGGGTGGAACTCTTCTCACTCCAGCAAATTCTGAAATCATACATAGAAACCAAATTTCTCTAGGGTCTCATTTAGATAGTTGGACCTTTTCTGCACACCTTAGTCATTCTGCTTTTTTGCTTTAGACTCTTTGTCAAAAAACTGAGAAAAGGCCCAGAATACTGCAACTCCCTCTCCAAGGGAATAAGATCCAAAATCAACAAGGTGGGTCTTCTTTGTCTATGTGGTAGACCTAAATCTCTAGAGTCACAGGGAGCTAATGAGAGAAAAATCACAGATCCTGTCTTTGCTTATAGGGGAGCTGTTTCTGTCTTAGTGTCACAGTACAGAAGAAAGGGATTGCAGCGAATTAGGTTTTAGTTATATAAGATACTGACATCCCATGGAACCAGGCTGTATGCCCAGTGCAGAAAGGGGGCTTTAGAGTCCATTTCCCATGGAAGGATTCTCCCTTAGCATGGAGATTCAGGGTGGTGGGAAGAATATGCCCTACCACAAATAACTTGGTAGTGTTTGATGACCTCATAGAAGGCCTCACCCTCTCTGGGTAGTAGAAAGCAGATGGAAGGGGGTATGTGTTCGGGAAATTGGAGGATGGGAGGGAGATGGAATTGGGATAGATATTTAAAATAAGAAAATATTAAATTAAAAAAAAAGATTCTTAAGTCTCACCCCACATGTTTTCTTTACACCTTTGATCACATTAGGTCAGTTCTAATTCTCCATTTTGGTATTTTGTTGCAGACAATAGATAGGGTCTTTGATATAGTTGAGGCCCTTAAGATAAAAATTCTGCAGCAATATAGCAAGGAGTATTCAGAATATCTGGCAGATAAGGTCAGTGTGTGAGCATGAAGACAGGATGTTTTTGTATCACTTAATAAGCCTGTGGCCTGGGACTGTGTTGTACTGTGTCAGTGGAGTTTGTGATCCAAGGGATAGGCTCTACACACACTTGCAAACGCATGCATGCATACCTATAGAAGAAAACATAATGCAATACCCATGCAACAGCACACACCCACAAGCTCATGAATAACACAAAAACCATAAGTGCGTTATGGTACTCAGAACATTGAGACAGAATTGTCACTTAAGACAGCCTTACAGTAACTGAGTAAGGGTGTGTTTTTTTTTCATAGTACCCGGGCTATGGAGGGGAGCATAGACATCATTGTGAGATGTAAACCTGAACACAACTTACTTTGTTCATCTCTTTGCTGGCAAGTCTGTTTCTTCTGAGTTTTTAGAATTATATTAATCCCATTATTTTTTCTATAGAAAAAAAGAGAAGAGGAAGAGGCAGAAAATAAGGCCTTCTGGGATGATGTCAGAAAAGTCATCAAACACTCCTGAGACTTTGCCAAATGGAGTGCTCTTCTGGACAGGCTGGTGGATGGACTTGAGAAAGATGAGAATGCAGAGCTGGTTCCCAGCCTGGCATTGACACTTAAAAGTGCTGAAGAGTCTTCAGAAGAAAGCACTGTCATTACAACAGCAGTGGTGTGTGGGCCACAAGAATCTTTCAAAGACATCACTACAAAAACATCATCAGACACAAATGATGAAGATGTTAAGATGGCAGAAAGCCCAGGTAAGTCACCACATGTTCATGACTTTGAAGACTTTTGTTTAAATGGACAATATTGAATCTGGGTCAGCCACAACCATTTGTGTCTGCAAGTCACCAGTCAAGTAACGCTGTGATGTTGAACAGGTGACTGATATTCGGAGCACTGAGCAGCACTGAGAAAGCTTTTTCCCCATTCCAATGTCCCCAGTGTTTGTCTTGCCTGGATCCACTTTGCTGTGTTAATAGAACCTAGAGTGATTAGTGTTATCTCTTTCCTTCCAGCCACCCTGACTTCCTGTAAAAGAAGCCTTTAACTTAGTTTAAGCCAGATCAGTTTCTTCAAAATTAGTCAGATTCAGATCCTGATCTTTTCAGAGCTCTGTAGAGAATAGAAGAAGCACATTAAGAAAATACTGATTATTACTCATTGTCAGGAATTCACTATGTATTGATACTTCCTAAAAGTCAGAATCTCAGTCAATCACCTGACATAATGGAGAGATGATTTTTGTTGTATGAGATTACATTTTCAGCATTTGGTAGACCTTTGTAGGAAATGCTCAAGTAGATCGTGGAGATAATGACACTGACTGAAGTGTTAGCAGTGACAGTGTCAGAACCTGGGGTGGAAGCTCCAGAAAGCACCTGAAAACTGGGTATGGGTGACGATCTCTATATTCAAAGTTCTCTTCAGGTGTCATGGGACAGGGAGATAGAGAAGATCTGGTTTTTAATAGCACAGCTTGCTTTGAATCTACAGAGCACAGTTAGATTCTGTTGGGCTAAAAGTGCCAGAAAAGGCATAAACTCCAGGCAGTCTACTCACATCTGGAGATGGGATGAAGCACCAGTGCATCCTTTTCCAAATATGAACATGCACATTCTGAAAAATGCACCCAGAGCTTAGCCATGTGCAAACACATGGTTCATATATAAAGGATTTCAAAGGGAGAAATCACAATTATTGCAGAAAATAAGTTCTCAAATATGTCAGCTAATTTCTTTATTTACTTTTACTTTTATTTGTATCATCTGGCTTTAGAGCCTGAATAAGCCTCACTTGAGATCCTGGCTCTTCCCCTAGGAAATGCTTAAAATCCAAATGTGCAATTATTGGGCTGGATTTTCACAAGTTTCTAAAGAATTGCTTGATTCTTGTCTTGTCTTGAATGAGCCAAATCTATTCCTGGATAAGAACCTCAACAATAATTGCAATTCAGTTCTCAATTACACACAAGTAAGAGTAAGACTTTCCCAACTGTGGGCCTGTGTATTCAGTAATCCACACATTTACAGATGCAGGTGAGAGAGTCAGTCTTAGGCAGCCTTAAGTCTGTGCACTCAGCAATCTACACATCTGCATAATATAACATGGGAGCAGAAGTAAGCTATTCTGTTCCTATAGCACTGTAGAAACAACCAAGAAAGAGTGAGTGGCCCCAGCTAAGTTGAGAAACCTGTCCCAGGGTCTTTGTTGAGTTTAGTGCAACATCTTCACACAACGTTGGAATCTAGTATGCAACATCTCTCGGTTTTGTATTGACATGAATGGCCTTATAATTCAAGGTTCTCAAGGGTCTTCCCCATTTCTACAACATGCCCTAATTGGGACTGTCTATGGTGCTATGACCTTGAAAAAGACTGTGTATGCTTCCATGTAATTCCAAAGTCTCAAATTTGACTGTGTCTCTGGGTCCTCACACCTCTTGGAGAAATATGTCAACATGACAGAACATGACCTCTAAAAGACTTCTTCAATGTGGAAGCTCTAGAATTCTAGTGTTTAGGGTCATTCTATGTCAGAAAGGCATAGGCTTTGAATGCCACTCTTATAAGTCTCAAGACAAATGAGGACCCATGGAAATGTACCTCCAGACCTGAGAGTGCAGAGGCCACCAGACCTGAAGAGCTGAACCATAGACAAAGAAGACATGTCTGTCTGAGGTCTGAGGAGAGACATATAAGAAGTTTAACTTTTCTCTCTCTGTTTGTCCTGTTGAGCTCATAAAGGGGTTCATGTTACTTACCCGAGTTGAGAGGGGACTTTTTCCATGGAGTGTGTGAAACTGTATAGAATTTTTGTACAGTCAACTCACAGTCACACCAAGAAATATGTTCTTCCATTCATTCTAGCCAACAGTGAAGTCCATGCTAACAGCTACCACTGAGCTGTGGCTAGAGCTTTGAGAAGAAATTTCTTGCCTGCTTTGTGGTTCTCTTATAAGTAGGGAGCTCCTGGAGAGATAGCCAATGACTTTGTGATTTTGCCTCCTCGTCAACGGGCTGACCTCCGCTCAGGGACACCAGGTCCTGTAACCTCAGACTTCTCTCTCTTCTCCACTGTATGTCAGAACTCCAAAGGCCTCCACCCTGTGGTCCTTCCAAAGGACCTTTGAGATCAGTTTCTGCATTTTGCACAGAAGAACACCAGGATAGGCATAGAGACATGCGGTGTATTATGTGGTACCATGGTAAATATATGAAAATTCTTTTCTGATCTAAGGCTGTTTCTTCCCTTTTGGATGCCCTTGACTCCCAGAAAATGTATCCAGGGGCTGTATCCATATATATCACCCAACAGAAGGAACCATGCATGAAAAAAAAAACCTTAGCTAACTTAAATTTGATGACTTTGTTGATTTTCAGAGGTCCTTCAATTGAACACTTTGAGTCAATGTCATAGTTAAGAGACTTTATTTCTATTCAGGGCTATTGTCTGTAATCCCATTTATTGGAAAACTGAGAATGGAGGCCACCTACATGTTCAAACCAGGCTCACAAACAGAGTGAGCTGGGCTGGCGGGCTGGCGGAAAACAACAAGCTACAGTGAGACACTGCTGTAAAAGCAGGCTGGCTTGCAGAAATAAATGTGGAAATGAGGAATAGAGACAGCACCTTGGCTAAGTCTAAGATAGAACAACTCAATAATCTCTGTGGCTTGGTGATTGCCTACTCTGTGATGAGGCTTAGAATACAAATGATATTACTCAAGACCTGTGAGCAGACTTAGTGCCAGCTGCAGACAAAACCCTTGGCTTAGGATGTGTTCAAGGAGACATCTCATATTCATCACATCATCCGTGCATATATAGAGTGTCCCAGCAAAGTACTGGTACAGTCAGGATGGGGAAACAGTGGAGTGAGTGAAGAATGAGAGTCATTCACTGGTGTGACTGTGTCAATTATGTATGTAAAGTGGGATTGACAGTAAATGTAACAAGCTGTTTTCTTTTGGCAGGTCAAAGAAGAATACCATGTGACCCATGTAATTATTCCTGTGCAGAAAGGAGGGCCTAATTATTGTTATGCCCTGAATGAAGAAGAAGTATTTTTTATGCAAGAGGAACTGGGCCTTCTGACCTTAGGTTGGATTCATGTAAGCAAATTGATTTCACTGATGATGAGTTGGTCTTCCAAGTTCACTGTCCAGATCTCTGTCAGCAGAGTCAACAAATTCTAGTTGATTAATCTCTGAGCACACATACTAACTAGTGTTCCAGTGTTGAGTCAAAGGCACATTCCTTGGTACATTTCAGGTTTAATAATTTACCTCTTAATCAGTGTAGTTCTTCAATGTCCCCCTTCCTTGTGAGTATTTTGTGCACTATAGACTCCATAGGAGGTAAGATAACATGGTGTAGACACCATCTA
This sequence comes from Cricetiscus sungorus, assembly GCA_030556225.1. NCBI lineage: Eukaryota > Metazoa > Chordata > Mammalia > Rodentia > Cricetidae > Cricetiscus > Cricetiscus sungorus. Next base: position 11,607 of record JANBXA010000452.1, read on the forward strand.
CCTGAAAGCTGTATGGAAGTATTTCAACTCAGTCAAGAGACTTTATTCTCATGATTGCATTTTGTCTTTATGAAGAAGCACTTTGTTTGTGTACACACAAAGAGCACTTTCATGCAAGTTGCATCCAAATTTACTTATTTGGCTGACAATAATCTACCATGGCAGATGGAATATGTTCTGTGAATCCAGGAGAAAGCAGTAGATAATCCCCAGAGGCGTTTGTTTGCAGAGATTCAGAATATGTGATGAATGGTTAATATGACAACAGCCAGAATTTTGCCTTTCTGTCAGCTAAGAAGATCTAATGGGGACTGCAGACACACAGTGGGGGATTTCAGAGACAAAAGGCTGCAGGAGAACTGGTCATGGGGCTCCCAGAAGCCATAGAACTGGGACAGTAAGAGAGAGAATTCAGGATGTGACCCTGGAACACTCTTCTTCTGCAAGGGGATTCAGTTCTCATGCTGGAGCTGAAGTTTATTTAGGAGATTGGCCTCTGAGTTTTAAGGATGCCACGGTGGCCAGATACTGTGAGGTTTACCTAATCCACAGAAAGTTGATTATACTGGCAGAGTACGGGAATAATATTATTCAGGAGGTAAGACTTCTGGATGATGATTTTGGCACCAAAATATAACAAACAGGAAGAGGTTGGCTAGAAAAAATATGTGCAGAATTTATGACTATGTGGGAGTCTCACAGGACTGTCATGTTGTGGCTTCATCTAGACTATAGATCCTAGGGAAAGGGAGAGGTATGAAGCCACTCTGTGCAGAACTCAGTTAACAGAGTCTTCAAATGTACAGGGATGGGGAAATGATGTGAGTAAGATTATTGTTTTGTTGATTTTACCAGTTTTTTTTGCTTGCTTTCCTTTTATATTTTAAAATATATCTAACTTGTAAGTATGCATACCTGAACCGTGTAGTTAATGCCACCTTGAGAAACATCCATGTGAATAATACACTTAGAGAAAGAAATGGGAAACTTCCAGAGCCTGGTCCTGCTTTGTAATTTCGTTCTTCTGAGATTGATCCCCTTCTTTTTTAACCATCTCTTCCTCATTTCATTGGACTTCATCTTCTAAGTGTGCCTTCCTCCATGCTATGAGTATTTAGGTACTGTTTGTGTCTTGAAATGTAGAAGATAGATGTTTGGATTTACATTTGGCTTGCTTGCCTTAACATCTGCATTGTTCATTCATACTGTGGCATTCAGTTGTCTGAGGTGTGATTAAACCTGGTAGGCAATGAAGGAAGGTAAAGAAGAGGCATAAGTTAATGAAACAGTAGTAGGTACAGTACCACAAAATAAGACCAGACGTGGTTTCTCTTCATATAGGAAGAAATCTCACTGCTCTCAGTGGCAGCATTGAAAGAAGGGAGCTATAGACCCAGGGAGATTGTTAAACTGATGTTTTAAATAGTACAGACTCTTAGTTAAGATGGATTAGAGTCTGCTGTTGGCAGGAGGGAAGCAGATGTAGGTAGAAGATGAAGGACAAAACTTGAAATGGTTACTATTTTGACAGCAGGTATAACTAGGCATGGATGGATAAAGGAGCTAGTCATCAGGGAGCGTTCAGCTAACAAGTAATTGTATAAAACTCAGCTTCTTTTGACCTTATGGATGCAGTGTACATAAGAGATAATTTCCTCTTCGTTCTTCACCTAGAAGGCCAGAGATTCATCCCAGCATGACTTGGGGAGTCATGGTGGGAGGCAATGGTTGAAACTCCTTGGGATCTGCTGCCTTGAATAGGTCATGGGGCTTAATGGATTTCTTGAATTCTTTTTTTATTTAGACCCATCCAACCCAGACAGCCTTTTTGTCGAGTGTGGATGTACACACACATTTTTGCTACCAGAAGATGCTGCCAGAATCAATTGCAGTGGTGTGCTCACCCAAATATAAACAGTGAGTTTGTAGAATTTAAGCCTGGAGGGCACAAGAGCAAATTTTTTTATGGCTCAGAACAATGTAAAAACATAGTAATATCCAGAGTGTCTTAACTGAATGCTGTAGAAGCCTACTTTTAAGGTGCTCATCCTAACTAACACCAGCTGCTCTTAACAGATGTGCTGACACCACTGTTGGTTTTCTAAGATGAACCACCAAGATGAAACCTCAAGAGTCAGCGGTTGATGAAATTTCAAACCAGACTCTGCCTAAGAGTGTAATTCCCAATATCACCTTAGTCTGAATTCCTCAGCAGAGCTAGTTTTGTGAAAGCAATGAATTATCATGTTTCTTTTAAATATTTTTTGTACCCTGGATATTGTTCTACAGGAATTAGTGGTCTCAGGTTTGAGCACAATCCCACTTATTCCTCAAAGTGAACAGAAATATTTTTTGGCTTGATTCTACTTTGTGCTCAATTCTACTGTTGAGTTATTTTATTTCATTAAGTCAAACTATAAGAAAGGGATTGGGAGAATTACAGAGAGATACACATAAAGGAGGAGAAAAATGAGAGGAATGAGATGGAGGACAAAGAGTGGAACAGAAGGGGGACAATTAGGAATATGATAAGGAAGACTGTGTCTAACAGAATTCCAATGATAGGTTCACTAGGAATAGAAGGAAGACTTCCACATAATCTGTGCGGGAGGAAAAATTGTGCAGATCAGAGGAAAGACAAGCGAGAGAAGGGGGGAGGAGTTGAGGTGTGAAAGTGAGAGTAGAGAGGTTATTGGAGAGGAGGAGAGGCAGAAAAGAAAGGGAAAGGAGAGAGGAGGAGAGAAGAATGTGGGGAGATTGAGAGAGGAAAGAGAGAGGAACAAGGGTTGTAGAGATATCTGTTTGACTGTGAGCCTGCCTTGCTCTTTTCAGAACAGGAATTTTCACACTGACAAATTTTGGATTGAAAGAAATATCATGCTGCCCCAGGAGGGGCTTCCATCCTCATAGACAGGACTCAGCTCTTTTCTGTGTAGGTATCTGTGTACCGGGAACTGTCACCATGTTTCCCAGACAGGACATTGACCTGATTAGGTTTATCATACTCTTTGACCCTCATGGATGTTAGGACTCCGCACTCACCTTCCTAGACATCTATACACATGTATATATAAATAGTAGGAGGTGGATACAATTTTATCATATTTGCAACCTAGTCATTAAGTCTTTGAGTGTCTGAAAATCCTACACTGTTTTCTCAACATCTGAGAATACTGACACTATGCACTTTACAGGTTTTTGAGAGGAGAAGGGACGAAGGACTCGGGTGGACTCAGGAACAGAATGTGGGATAAGTTTGACTGATGCCCTGGATTTCATTCCCAGTAATGTAGGGAAAATAAGTAACCAATTGAGTAATGAATCCATTATCTTATTCAAGACCTATTACATGTTAATTTGTTCTTCAACAATGTCAGCTACTAATTTCAGTGGGTGACCTGAATGCCAAAGAAAAGACCAAAGAAGATAGCTCATTTAAGCATATTCATTATGGTGTTTTGTCTCAAAAGTAGGTTTCTCATCTGCCTAGGTAGATGTTTTCTTCTCCCAAGATGGTATTGATAACAAAATATATTCAAAATCCAGGGCTTCAGATCAGCCTCAAATCAATAAGATTCTGACACATTACTTCACATCAGCCTGAACTTTTCTATTCATTTTTATTCAGAAGAAATATAGTAACATTGTGAAAATATCAAAACCCTGTCCCATAGTATTTATTAGAGCCAGGGTTGCAACAACAGAGATTCAAGGAAGCCTGAGATCCTGGGATCAGAATGCTAATTCTAAGAGGTAGAATTCTCTGTGTGTAATTATATTTATCATAGTAAATATGTATATGCATTTGTATAGACTTTGGATTACACTCCTGATCCTAACAGGGAAAATAAGTCATAGACATTTCAGCTCTTCTTTTAAAAACATATATACACTTTTTTATTTCATTCTGTTTATTCCTTTACACTCATTGTGAAGCTTTTTAAATACAGAACCTGTCTTTATTTTAATTCTATGTCTCTATGTATTTGCACATGAGAGTTTAGTGCCTGTGTGGTAGAAGAGGTTTGCAGATGCCCTAGATCTGGACCAAGCCAGTGTGCACTGCCTACTTCCCTGCAAGAAGAGTGGGTGTTGTTAAACCCAGCACTATTCTCCAGGCCCCACCTTGTAGTTCATGGTTCAAACCAGGGTGTTCAGTTGTTTATGGCAAAAACTTTCTAGTAGACCTGTTCAAAATTTCTTAGCTCTATCTTGGGGTACAGCAATGGTTTGTTTCTGAGATATTGATAAATATTGCGCATTATGAAAACAAATTATCCAGAACTTGAGTTCCCAGGTTGCCAATTGTAAAGACCTCTTCCAAATCTGGCCATGGTGAAAAACAAACATAACACAAGCTCTTGGGCAGTTGCAGCAGAAGAGCATCAATTTGAGGGTACATAACAAGGCTTTCAGACTGATGAATACATATGACATTGTAGGCCCAGAGTGACAATCCCCTCAATGTATATAAGGTCACCATCGAAATGAGATTGACATAATGAGTCCCCTTGAGGTCTATTGGGTCACATTTGACATCTGATGGACATCATGACTCCAATACTGTACTGAACTTACACATCTGTAACAACAACAACAAATTATTTCCTACGTGACTCTAGAAAATTAATGGCAAAGATACAAAGATACACAGGGAGGCAATGACTCTGACCATGAGGATCGAGGAGAACTAGATGGGAGTGTTGGGGACCAGGTCTTCTAATTACATCAGGATGTCACCTCTAGGCTGAGAACTACCTGACTACAGTGAGCTTCTTCAATCAAAGACTTACTGCTCAGGATGTGGTTCAGTTGCCAGAGTGTTCCAATTTTAAGCATTAGGATCTGATCTCGTTTCTCTGCATTGAAGAAACCGGTTGTGCTGATATTTGCTTATAATCCAGCACTGGGGAGCTAGAAGTAGTGGAGTAATGTTAGGATCCTCATGCCTTACCTATGTCATGTGTGCTAGCCTATGTCACACAAGGCTCTCTTTTGGTATAAAAAATGTATAAATTGTTTCAAAATAATTTCCATGCCTTAACAATATTTCCTTTTTTTGAATTGCAGGACTGCAGTCATGTCACCATTCAAAACAGCAGGGTGACAATCACGGATTTGCGATGAGTACATCCCACAATGGGAGCATGTGTGTGTGTGTTGGGGGTGGTGGGTGTGTGTGCGCACGTGTGTGTGTGTGTGCCTTTGTGTGCATTTATGTACGTTTGTGTGTGTGTGTGTGTGTATTTTGTGTATATATGAGTGAATGTAGGGTGGTGTATATCTGTGTATATATGTTAAGCTGTCTCATGTATGTTAGAACGGTGTTAAGCATGTAAATGATATGGTAAGTATGCAAGGCACACTCTGTTCATTCATAGAGCCCAGATGAACTGAGATTTACATTTTAGTTATAGCAATTACAAAAAGCTTCAATAAAAAATCAGAAGATTGTGACACATAAAGGCAAGCACTCTTGAGGATAGACCCTGAGTCTAGATCTGAGATCATAGAAATTCATTTCATTTCAAGGTGAGGTGGCTGCATTTCTGACATGTCAGTAAGATCTTTCTTGAATAATGGCCAAATTGAGAAAAGTGATACTTACAGACACCTGGAAAAAAAGCCCTGTGCTCAATTTCCAGCCTTGCAAAAGAAACACAGTCTATGATGTGTTTTAATTTATGACATTTGATATATTCAAGAATGCACTTTGAGGTGAAATAGCATAGCTCTTTTGAATGCAAAGAGAAAAATTGATCAAACATTGCATTCTACTTGAATTAAAATTCTAAATTGTGAATGTAATATTTTTGTTTTTTGTTTCAGCGTCTTGTATTTGTAATGAGACGTGATGCTAGAAATCCTTTGACTAACCTCATTGCCTGACTAAAACAGATTGTTTGGAATATTTAACATGAAAGATGGATGTGTATAACTTGAGAAAGAAAAGTAAAAAATGCTAGTTTTTTTTAAAAAAAAATCTGATGTAAGGAATCATTTACATTGTAGAAAAATAAATAAGATAAAGTTTACATACTTTTTGTCAACAAAGTATAACAGAACATCTAAGACCATGACGGGATTTCATATTATTTAAGATTCCTTTCATTGCATTGTAGGGACTCTATGTTAGAAAGGATTAGAACATGACTATTGATTACGTTGAGTACCACAGGGAAACCTCTTCAAGGTGACAAGCTTTCTGGTAAACATTTTATTCTTAAATTCATCATTACCATACATGTCCTGGATAGCAAAGCAAAATTTATTTCCATTACACAATTATACAATATTCTGGACCAATTTTCATTTTCTGTGCAAATATTCAGCTATATATCATTTCTCTACATGAAATCTTACAGTAAATCTATATTTACCTTATTTATACTTATTAATGATACCCTCAGATGGCATATTGTTTTCTTTTTAAATTAGCTATATGGTCTATGGAAACTAGTGAATTCTGTTTTAATTTTATATTCATATATTAGGAAGGGTTCACTTAATCTAATATTGTCACATATTAGTCCAATTATCTTCCCATTCGTCTTATTTACAAATTACTGTATTTGGCGGGCTTGCATTATTCATAAAAAACTGTTTACATTTACATTTTTCTTTAAGTTAAAGTGTAATTATTTTATTATTGGAAAATTTTATAACAATTAATGTTCCATAACTTACTTTATTTAAGGTGTATTTCTTCTTCCAAACAATTTGTATAATTGAAGAACATTACATTAGTAGTAATAAATGAATACTTACTAAGGGAATAACAGTACTTAGTAAATGAACGATTTTATCTAATGAGAAGACAATTGTCAAGATACTTTTGGCCCAACTCTAACTGTTGCTTGTTTGAATTTTTATGGATGTGTAGGATGGAAAGACTGATTGCATATCCAGTTCCGTGGAGGCCAGATAATGGAAAACACAAAAGTGTTAGTTGTTGATAATGCCAGTTGACACAGCTTGTAAGCATTCAAAGTCTAAGTCCTCTTTGTAGATCTTTAGATAATATTAATAAGTAGGCACAAATTAATTACAAATTAACTAATAGGCACAAATGGAGAAAGATAATTTCATGTTTCCTGAGCAACAGAGTTGACTCTCAATATTTAGCGACTAAATTTCATCAAGTTCAGTTATCCTTTGTGCAGCTGTGTCTTCATATGTAAGTATGGAATAACCTCTGGGTGATTAGGTTTTATAGCAGAAGATAATATATCATATTCTTTATTATAGTCAGTCTTTAATATTCTCAAGTCACATATCTTCATACATTTTTGTCTTTGGGGATCATTGTTTCACAGTTCTGCACTAATGTGAAGACAACCCATTAGAGTTCCTTTTGAGAGATGATGAGCAGAGCAGATGTGCTCTGGATTGAGCAATGGATGTGGGAGACATGAAGAACTTCAGACTGTGTCTCCATCAGATTTGTCCATGCTCATTCTTTTCCAAAGCTTGGTGCACTCTCAAGTAATGTTCTGATAATCTACTTTTCCAAAATTGTACTGCATAAGTAATAATACAATCCCAGGTTGTAGGCATTATAACAGCTATGCAGTGTAATTGGCACTATGCTTTCACTTTAGAGTTTATGCATTTCTCAATTTATTCTAAGAAGATGTGAATGGTAGTTCTTTTTTTTTACAGAGGCAAAATCAGGTTAACCATTGATGTGGAGGTCTGGAAAATTGTTTTGAAGGTCTTGACTAAGTACTAAAACCCAGGTCACTTTAATTGTGCAATCCTGTTTTATAAGTATTCAAACTCTATTTTTATATTAAAAGGTTATTTGTTCTCATTATATTTTCTTGAGAAATATTCAGTGTCACTACTTAGAAAGAGAGAATATGAACAAGGTAAAAGCATTTAATTGTGCAATCTTGTTTTATAAGTAGTCAAACTGTATTTTTATATTAAGAAGTTATTTGTTCTCATTATATTTTCTTGAGAAATATTCAGTATCACTATTTAAAAGAGAGAATACGAACAAGGTAAAAGCAGACAAACTCATTAAGCATTGACTGAAGATGTCTCTCAGTAGTTAATTCACTTGTTTCTCTTGTGGAGGACCTGGATTCAGGTAACAGCACTCACATGGCATCTTACAACTATCAATGATCCCAGATCCAGGAAATACCACATCTTTCTGGCTACTAAGGGAACTGCACATTCTCACCTCTA
>JANBXA010000453.1:0-32212 GCA_030556225.1 Cricetiscus sungorus
GCCATGTCTATCACCATGCACTAAACTCAACTGAAGAATGGATAAAGAAGATGTGGCACATCTACCAATGGAATACTATTCTGCAGATGAAAAATAACAGAATCTTGAAATTCGCAGGCAAGTGGGTGGAACTTGATGAAACCATCCTGAATGAGGTTACCCAGTCAGAAAAAGAGGAACAGGGTATGTACTCGCTTACATATGGATTTTAGACCTAGAGCAAAGGGTCACCAGCATATAATACAAACCACCAGACGAAAAAGCTGTATTCTAAGAGATTCATATATGGCCCCTCACAAAACGGGGAAGGCACAAGTTCCCCAGAGCACATGTGAAATGGGAGGACAGTGAATGGAGAGAGAACTAGGAGAAAGAGAAGGGGAGGAGAGGAAAACATGTGTGACTAGGTAGATAGAGTCTAGGTGAAAGAGAGGGAGGGCAATAAAGAGGGAGCCATTATTGGTTTGAAGACAAAACTGAACCGAATGAAAGGTCTAGAGAACTACAAGACTGACTCCAACTAATAATTTGAGCATCCATGGAAAGGGTACCATAAATGCCCTTCCCTGATAGTGAGATCATCAACTAAATCATCCACCATCATTGAGTCCTCATCTAGTACCTATTGGAAACAGAAGCAAACATCCATAACCAAAACACTTAGTTGAACTAGAATCCAGATGCAGAGAGAGGGGACAAGACCAGGTTGCAGAACTTCACAAAGATAGCTCACCTGAACAAGGAGGAGCTTGGGACTCCCAGACTGATAGCTAGGAAGCCAGCAAGGGACTGACTCAGACCCCCTGAATATGGGTCTCAGCTAGAAGGACTGAGAGTCTGTGGGACCTCAGACAGTAGAAACAGGATCTATTTCTGGTGCACAAAAGAACCTTGCAGACACATCCCACATGGAGGGATACCCCCTTAAACTAGAGACAGGAGAGAAGTCCTAGTCCCTACTTCAAAAGACTTGACAATTTATTTGACCCAATCTGGATAGCATAGCTTTTAAAAGTGGGATGGGCGTGGAGGGATGGGAGGGGAGGGTGACCAGGGTGCATGTTACAGGGGAAAGAGGGTAAGAGGCAGGGAGGGAGGGTTTGACCGAGGAAGGGAGAGGAAACTGGGATCCACATGTAAAATTTATAAATTATATTATTAATAAAAGAGAAGCAAAAAACATGCTGCTGGAGTATTTCATATATACATACATACATACATACATACATACATACATACATACATACATACGTATATATAAAAGGCTTTGACTTGAAAATTTAAGCCTAAGGTCAAGTTACTGGGGAAAAGGGTTTCTAATTTTGTTTCCACAGAAAATGAAAAGCTGTGGATTCCTTCCAGGCTAATGTGGTTTGATCAAGCGAGACCCCATGAAGCAATGAAAATGGGATAATGCATCCTTGTAGGTCAGTACAGCCAGGATTAGTGTGTCTTCTTAGGATTACCCCATAATAGCACCCTCTACCAGCAGGAAGCAGTTTGGAAAGAAAGATGCCCAAATTACCAAATATTGTTTATACATGTTTGTTTTAATTTAAAAAAGGCATGTATAAGTATGACCAGAATAAAATAAATAAATGTTTAATAAATTAAAAAAATAAGAAAGAAAAAGAAAAAATTACACAAGCTCTTCTGAGTCTGACTGTCTGAGGAGGAAGGTACCTTTAACATCAGAGTGCATTTATCTAGATTCTGTTTTCTTTTATCAATTTTATTATTCATACCTTATTGTCATTTTTGTTAAGCCAGGTGTTCTCTGTGTATCCCTGGTTGTGTTGGATATCATATTTTAGGTAGCAAATATGTCAAGCTTTAGTGGCACACACCTGTAATCCCAATGCTCAGGAGGCAGAAGCAAGCAGATATCTTTGTGTGGGAGGACAGCCTGGTCTACAGACCTAGTAACAGGACAGGCTCCAAAGCAAAACAGAGAAAGCCTGTTTCAAAAAAAATATTTAAATAAAGCACTGTGTGTTTATCTACCACATATCCAAGGCCACGGTGTCCCTGTCATTCCATTCTGTGAATCTCAGACCCTTGATTAGGAGGGGTCTGGAGAGTTGACTCAGTGGTTAAGAGTACTTGTTGGTCTTCCAAGGCCCAGAGTACAATACCCAGTAATCATTTGTCCCACAACCATCTGTCATGAGATCTGTTGCCTTCTTCTTACATACTTCTTACATACATGAACACAAACCTGTTATCTGGTACCAAAAGCCTCTGATCCATCTTGGGAGAAATTGTCTAAGCCCCAATGATTCCTTCTCATAGTTCACACCAGTCCAGCAAGGCATAGAAGTATGGAAGCAAAGTCCCATTGAGGACAAGAAACTTAAAAAGCCCTTGTCCCCGACACAAGTTCAGATCACTACTGTAGTGGTGGTGAAGACCTCAGTTTACACATTTCAATCACCATCTGCTGATTTCAAAGCCATAATTCTGCCTGGGTAGGCAAAGCATTACAAAAAAACCCTATTCAAAGATACCCTATCCAGTTCCACTTACAGCTTGATGAATCCATTTCCAGGAGAAAGGTTAGCAGAAGGGGCCTGAGGGCTGAGCCTAACATGAGATGCTGAATGGACTGTGCCCAGTTGTCCAGGACTCCACAAGCATGAATTATAAAGATTAGAGTGCTTTTGTCAAAGGTTCCTTAGCCTGTTTACTCTTATGATCTTGGTCTGGAGTCCAGAAACTCTGCTAAATGCTGTGGCAGACACCTGCTGGGTCAGAGACTGAAAGGACAGATGCAGGAAGATGTGTGAGCTCATTCATCTTGAGAATAGGCACTGAAAATGTGGCACAGGTGATAGAGTTTCCCTAGCCTGCAGGAAGCACTGGTCTCCATCTCCATTACCATCTTTACCATGATGTTAGATTCACCTGTAATGCTAGAAGTGAAGAGGAATGTAGAGGGACCACAAAGGGATCAGCTCAGCACACTGGCTAGAGGAGGTAGACTCAGCTATGGGAGCTGAACTAAGACTGTGGGCACACATTCATTGTAACAAGAGGCAGGAGCAGAGCCAGGCAATGGTCGATGGTCCACACTGCTAATCCCAGATCTGGGGAGGAAGAGACAAGCAGATCTCTGAGTCTGAGGCCAGCCTGGGATACAGAGTGAATTCCAGGACAGCCAGGTCTACACAGAAGGGAGGTCAAGAGCAGCTTGCCAGTGAATGCTGGAGAATTAAGCAATGCTGTCCCCAAACTGCTACTTCACTCACAGTCAGCATGTGAGATTCTGATCAGTACCAAGCTGGCCAGGTTCAGCATTGTCTTGCCCAGTTCCAATCACTACTGGCAGCTAAACATTTAAAAGCTAAAACACAATGTACACATTTAAAAACATTCTATGTTTGGAACGTCTGGCTGATAGACTTTAAGTAGATTGAGAATCCTTAGAACCCAGGTCCCCAAGTGAGATAGCTCCATCAAATCTCTCCCTCACAGCTCAGGGAATCGCTCTGAAGGGTCTAAGAGTCAGAGTGCACAGAGGACACTAGGACAAGGCCCTCTGAATCAACTGAACAAAGCTCACATCAACTCACAGAGACTAAAGCAGCTTTTGGCTTAGTGATTTTATGGGTCTCCTCAGTGTGGATGACCAAGCCCCTGATTTTTGTGCTTGCTCTCGGGACCCTTTTCCTTCTCCTGCTTTGCCTTGTCCAACTTCCAAGTGACACTTTTGTTTATCTTATTATGTTCTATTTCGATGCTATCTCTAAGAAGCTTGATCTTTTCTTATGGGAGACAGGGATTGTATCTGGAAAGTAGGGTTGGTGGGGTAGGAGCTGGGAGGACTAGAGGGAGGGGAATCTGTAATCAGGATATTCTGTATGAGATTATAATCTACTATCAATATAAGCAGGTGGAGAAGGAAGGAGGGAAGGGAGGGAGGGAGGAAAAGTGGGATGATGAAAGGAAGAAACCAGGGCTGTGGTGGGTGGTGTCTTATAACTTTATTTTTAGCACTCATTTGGCAGAGGCAGTCATATTTTTGTGACTTCCAGGCCAGCCTGATCTGCAAGGTTGAGTTCCAACTCTATCTTGAAAAATCAGAAAAATTAATAAAGACAAGCAAAAAAGGAAAAAATCCTTGCAGAGCAGTTTTTACTTACTTACTACTTACTTACTTACTTACTTACTTACTTACTTACTTACTTACTTATTTACTGGTAGGTATTGAAGCACCCTCACAAGGCATCCAGGCTGCCCTTGAACCTTTGTCCCTCTGTCTTTCTCTAAAGAATGGAGGGACTGCAAGTGTGCACTTCCAGGATCCATTTGTGGAGTTGTGAGATGTAATCCAGCCTTCATGTTGACAAGTATTCTATCAACTTCTGCACATCCCAAGTCTTCTGTTGAAGGCCTGTGTGCATTAGTATAGATTCTCTCTGTGTGTGTATGTATATATGTATGTATGTATGTATATCCATGCATCATGTGTTTGAGTAGTGCACGTGGATGACAGAAAAGGACATCAGATCCCCTGGAGTTGTACGTAGAGACAGCTCTGTGCTGCCATGTGGCTGGGGGGAACAGAACCTGGGTGATTTGAAAGAACAGCAAGTATTCTTGTCCCCTGAGCTATCTGTCCAATCCCAAACCAGACCCTTGGTTTTGTTTATTATTTCCTTTTAACAGACTGGGTTTGTATGTGTAACATCCCTGGCTGCCCTGGAGCTTGCATTGTGAACCATGCTTCCTTGGAATTTACAGACATCTGCATTCTTCTGCTGCTCTGTATCCCAAGTGATTGGATTAAAGGTGTGTCCCACCATGTTCAGTTCCAAAACAAGACTCTTGATGTATTTATTGAGGTGAAAAGCTGGAATATTCTCTGTGACTTTGAGATGGAGGGAGGGTTGGGTGGGACACGAAAACACCCTGTGTGAACACCTGTGATTCAGCTTAGGCAGAACCATGATACAGTGATTCAGGCAGTGACTCAGACACCTCCTTTGATCCCTTTTGACTTTTTGGTATTTATGACTAGTTTGTTTTAGATATCTCTTTTATTGTATTGTATGAGTGTATTGCCTGCACTAAGTATGTGCACCACATGAGTGCACGGTACCCTGTGAGTTCAAAAGATGCCATCAGGACTCCTAAAACTGGAGCTATGGATGGTTGTGAGCCACCATGTGAGCAATGTAAAGTGATCCTGTGCCTCAGACAAGAGCAACAAGTGTTCCTAACTGCTGAGCCGTCTTTCCAGTCTCCAAGTTAGTCAGATGATTTGGGATGTCAGTACGCAGCCACAAGAGCACTTCAGCAGAATTTTAGCCTCTATCCTCTGCTTCTTAAGAACTTATGTGTCACTAGGAGTGTAACAGCCTAAGGTAGCCAGAGGCCTTGGATTCCCTTGGTACTGGAGTTACAAGAGAGTTATCAATGTCTAACATGGGTGCTAGGAACGAAACTCAGGTTCTCCTCAAGAGTAGTGCACCCTATGAACTGATGAGACATTTCTCCTGCCCCTGCATCTATTTATTTTGTGTGTATATGCACAACACAACATCTTGCTTGGCCTGCATGGGGAGGTCAGAGGAAAAGTGTGGGAATCAGCCCTCCCCTTCTACTATGTTTGTGTCCAGGTATAAACTTAGGGTACCAAGCATGCAGCCAGGTCACTTCAGCTTTGTGGGAAGCTCTGCCAACAAAATGGTTCATAACACCAATAAGAGGTGAAATGATCAAAAAATATCTCCATTGTTATCTTCTCACCCAGTGAAGTAACACACAAGGACTAGGTTTATAGACTCATTAGCACAAGAAAGACAGTTTATATTAGAACATTTTTATTGGAGGTTCTTTTGTTTTGTTTCATGCTTTTTTGAGACAGAGATACTCTGTGGAGTTTGGAGCCTATCCTGTAACTAGCTCTTCTAACCAGGCTGGCCTCAAACTCACAGGGAACCTCTGTCTCCGTCTCCTGAGTGCTGTAATTGCAGGGATGTGCTACCACTCTCCTGCTGTATTATTGTTCTTAAGGGCTGTCCATTATTTAGAACGGGACAGGGACTTTTGTCCCTCCCTTGGAGGCTGTTGTGTGCAGGTTGCCAGGCAGAATTAGGGAGTCCTGAAAACCAGGACATACAGACACTGTGCAATGGAGTCTCATCTCCCAGGAAATGGAGTAAAGAAGGTCTGGAGTTCAAAGCCAGTTCTGGCTGTGTGTGTCCGATAAGACAGGGAGGGAAGTAAGGAAAGTGGAGGAGCAGTGTGCTATAGACCCCACTCCCTTTGCTGTTTCATCATTATTTTGAGTCTACCATCTCTGATGTTTCCACAGCACCTCCTGCTGTGAGATTCTGAACTGCAGTCATCTGGTACTCTGGAAACCTTCCTAAGGTCTGCATTACTCAGCTGAGACTGACAACTTCAGGCGACCAGCAGCCCCATGATCAAATATAAGAGAAGCCCAGCAGGAAAAGAGAAGGAAGGCAATGTCAGAATGGCTTCTCTCTACTTTGGTTAATTAGCCAGATATTGGGGTAGGACGATGACTGAGAATTCCAAGTCTGCTTGGGCTATACAATAAGTTCCTGGTAGGCATAGTCTCTGAAAATTTGATGCAGAGACTGTGTCCAGGAATTGGAACCGAAGTCCTGGTGGCAACAAGAAAGTCTGGCCTGGCTTGCACATTACTTGGAACAGCTGGGAAAACTTTGCACTCTCCTTCTGCTGGGAATCTTCAAAAATATCTTCAGTGGTGACTTTGCTCCACCAGACATGAAGAAATGTGTCACCAAGACCATTCCTCAGTTCCCCAAACTCGATGTATATTGTCTCCAACATCTTTATATGAATGACATCCACTCTCTAAAAGGCAACATGCAAGCATTGATAATGTAAGATGGGGAGCAGCTGTCCAGACCATGACAAAACCTTTCTCTGTTCTCTGCATATGGGAGCCCTCAATACCAGGCACAAGGTACCCAACAGAGTTGGAAACTCTCTCTAAATGAGTTGCAACCTGACTGTGTCTCTCTGTGGGAAACTCTCTATGTGTGTTGGGGGGGCTGGAGGCAGGCTTGGTAGGGGCTGAGTAGCGAGTGAGTACCTTTTGCTGTCTTGTGTGTCAGAGGCTGGTGTGAAGCAATGTGAACAGGCATCAAGTGTGCTGCTGATACAGCTGTCCAGAGCTCTGAGAGACACGCCAAAGATGTAACCAGGTCTTGATTGGTTTGTGTGTGCTTTGTAGCCCTGAGGTGACCTGTACTGGGGTTTTTTGCTCTAGTAAAAGAGTGGCAGTGTGCATGTCCTGAAGCAGTCCCACTGTGATGATGGTGACCTAGCTGAAAACACTGTGACTTGAGTGAGATGACATTGGCAGCATCCTGACCTGAATGTCTATCATGGTGTGAGACTGAACTTGAACAAGGCTAATCTGTCCATCTCAGTGTCAACCCTGTCACCAGCACTTTCCAACTCCATTCACCAGAATTCATCTTTCATCTCTCCCTAGGTACCTGGAGAGACCCTTGTAGACCCTGTCCATCACTCATTCCCTGTTCTCCAAGGCATAGTTGGATGATCTACCCTTGAGTGTAAACCTGCATCAGGTCATACACCTGACCTCAGTGGTGTGGTGTTGTCCCATTAAATACTGGGCCCCTCCATGTTCTCTTGGAGAAAGTGGCATCCACTGTGAAGACACTAGAATTGGAGGGATGTAGGATGAAGATACCCCAGCTCAGTGCCCTCTTGCCTGCCTTAAGCCAGTATACACAGCTCACTAAGATCAACTTCTATGACAATGTCATCTCCTTGGCTGTCCTTCAAGACCTGTTTCACCACTCAGCAAATATGAGTCAGCTAACAATGGATCTTTACCGTGCCCCTTGGAGTACTATGTTGACATAGGTCATATCCTTGAAAACAGATTTGCCTGACTTTGTCCTGAGGTCATGGATAGTCTCAGAACTATAAGGCTGCCCAAATCTGTGTACTTTGCTACTGGTGCCTGTTTTGTGTGTTATGACTAGAGACCAGACCTATCTTGCTGGGCAGGTGGAGCAGCATTACTTCTGGACACTGGCTTGTGAAGCCCAAAGGAGGGGTATCTCATCAAACAGACACAAAAGCTCTGGGAGAGAGGGGATTAGGGATATGAAATAGCAGTTCATTTGAAAGTTTACAAGGAGAACAAATGGACCATGAGGACAATTGACTTAAGCGTCAAGTCAAATTTGATATTTATGAAAGAAGCTTCTAGCAATCCATAGCAATGAATTGGTTGCCACTGAGTGGTGCTTTTGCTATAATTGTCAGACCCTGGGGAGCTGTATGCTCAGCATCTGATGTACTACTTGACCACTAATCTTGTCACAGTTTTTAAGGCCTTAAGATCACTTATCTAAAAAAGGAATGGCAACGAGAGTGAGCTTCAAAATCTCATGGCCTCAAAATACATTGAAGCCAACAATGGTGAGTGATTGAGCCCTGTAACACAGTTTTAACACAAACTGTGTTTTGCAACAAAGCTAAAAACTGACATTAAAAACTCCAGTGATGTCCAAACATGATGAATATTAGAAAAAAATTTTACTGAAGAAATGGGTCAAAAACTAAAAATTGAAAGAAGAAAGAAGTAAGGTAAGAAGGAAGGACAGTAAAAAGAGAGGACTGAATAGAAAAAAATAATTTCCTGTATTAAAACTAATTAGAACTACATCACAAATTTTGGGACACATTGAAAGCAAACTTTGAGGAAAATTAGAAACTCTAAGTGACTAGAATAAAAAGCTGAAAAGCACAAATAAGAAGTTTTATGATTTCCCTAAAATATTTGGAAACAAAAACAATCCAAATCCAAACCCAATGGGTAGCAAGAGATAAGAAGAATCAGACTATCATTGAAACAGAAAACATTACGTCTGATGCACAAGTTCAGTCCCAGCAGGGAGGAGGCAGAAGCATGAGTTTTCAGATATAGGTCACTCTGGTCTACAGAATGAGTTCCAGATTTGTCTGAATACAGAGAAAACCTCTTTTGAAAAACAAAAACAATACCTACCACTAACATTTATTAAATATAAAATATAGAAAGGATCAACAAACATAAGAGGTGATTTTGGAGAAGCTAAACAAGACTGGTAGATCTTTGGCACAGCAAAACTAAAGAATGCAAAAGGGGACTCAATAACTGAATCAGAGTTGAAGAGGAACACATTACAACCATTACTGAAGGAATCCAGGATATTTTAATATTATAACATAATTATATATCATTACCTTAAACTGGTGCCCCATGAAGTGTAGCACAATAAGTAAAGGAACCAGAGACAGAGTTTGGGTTTCTGACTTCTAGCTGATTCCTGAGAAGCAAAGCAGCTAATCCCTTAGTCATTACCTCTACACAACTGACAAGTCAACCCTGTTGCACAAACCCTCTGAATTCCTACCTGCTCCTCATATTCTTTCTCTGCCCATCCATATCCTCCTGTCTCTACTTCCCTCGTTTTGGGATTAAAGGCCTGTGATTCCAAGTGCTGAGATCTCTTCTGTGTGAGATGTTGCTTTTAGTAATAGTCAGTGCATCCTTGAACTAACAATTTAGAGAACTACCTCTTACTCCCAAATCCTGGGATGAAAGGCATATGATGCCAAGTGCTGAGAACATCTTTGCATGTTAGTATGAGCTGTTTTTTTTTTTTAGGACTGTATCAATTTCATATGGTCAACATATCCTTGAACTAACTAACAGAGTTATGTCTACCTCTTTTTTTGGCCACATTTTTTTAAAATTTATTTATTTTATGCTGAAGATAATTATACATGTCTTTTTTTTTTCTTCAAGCTCCATCCACTTGACTGGGAATTTCAAATTTCTGTTATTTTTTCTGCAGAGTAGTATTCCATTGTGTAGATGTGCCACATCTTATTTATCCATTCTTCAGTTGAAAAGCATCTAGGATGCTTCCAGGTTCTTGCTATTACAAATAATGCTGCTATGAACATAGTTGAGTACATGACTTTGTTGCATGAATGTGAGTCATTTGGGTATATACCTAAGAGTTGAATTGCTGGGTCCTGTGGTAAGCTAATTCCCATTTTCCTGAGGAACTGACATATTTCTCTCCAAAATGATTGTACGAGTTTGCACTCCCACCAGCAGTGAAGGAATGTTCCCCTTTCTCCACATCCTCTCCAGCATAAGGTGTCATTGGTGTTTCTAATTTTAGCCATTCTGAAAGGAGTAAGATGATATCTCAAAATTGTTTTCATTTGCATTTCCCTGATAGCTAACAATGTTGACCATTTTCTTAAGTGTTTTCAGCCTCTTTGATTTCCTCTATTGAGAATTCTTTCTTCAATTCTGTACCGCATTTTTTAAATAGGGCTTTTTGGTGTTTTGTGGACTAGTTTCTTTGTTGACTTCTTTGTATATTTTGGAGATCAGCCCTTTGTCAGATGTAGGATTGGTAAAATATTTTTCCCGGAACACCTGATTTTCGACAAAACAGCTAAAAAAAAAAAAAAAATACAATGTGGTTGGGAGGAAAGCATCTTCAACACATGGTGCTGGCACAATTAGATGATGGTGTGTAGAAGACTGCAGATAGACCTATGTCTATCATCATGCACAAAATTAAGTCCAAATGGATCAAAGACCTCAACATAAATCCCGGCACACTGAACCTCTTAGACGAGAAAGTAGGAGGTACCCTTGAACAAATTGGTATAGGAGACCGCTTCCTGAACATAACTCCAGTAGCACAGACACTGAGATCAACAATTAATAAGTGGGACTTCCTCAAACTTAGAAGCTTCTGTAAGGCAAATGACACAGTTGACAAGATCAAACGGCAGATCTTCCTACCTCTTAATCCTGAGTTGATATGGAATAGGAGGTATGTATCACCACAGACTGACCTCTGTAGCTGGAGGCTTACTTTGCTTTCTGAATCCTCAGATAATACTTAATGAATTATAAATCATATATCACCACTATTATCCTTTTTTCTAATACAAAAAGGCTGTAACTACATAAGAAAAACAATAGACGTTATGTACAATAAGTATATATAACATATAAAGGCAACAATTTCATCAACAATGTCTAGTTCATTTGCATTTGTAAAATTCAGAGAAGAGAGTTCATTATCTATTTTAAGTAAAAGTTGTTGTACCTAACTTATTTTCTATTCTCATTTACATTATTAAAATATCTTTTAATGTCTCTCAACCTTTCAGACTTTATATACCTTTAGTGAGTTGCTTTTCTGAGTCTTGTAAACAATGGAAACTATAACTATATATGGTCTTCAGATCCCTCAGAGGCCTAAGTAATGTTATCTGAGTAAGCAGGAAGTATGAGAAAGCAATTAACAGAACAGCTGGATAACAGGATAACCAGCTAAGGTTCTCCTGCAATGTTGGGCATCCATCTTTGGCATACAGGCCTAGCATCTCTGACAAACCTTTTTGTGAAGCAGGCATTGAAGGACTGTCCTGCTTTGTGTTGACAAAGTTTGCAGTCCATCATTTTGTTGTTGTGGTGGTTTTTTGTTTGTTTGTTTTTGTTTTGTGGCTTTGGAGAATGTCCTGGAACTAGATCTTGCAGATCTGACTGGTCACAAACTCATAGAGATCTCCCTGCCTCTGCCTTCCTAGTGCCGGAATTAAAGGCATGTGCCACCATCTCTGGCATGGTGTCATTCTTGTTTGTGTTCTGTTTGCCCTGTTTGAGCAGCGGTTGACCCAAGAGCACTCTCTTATTAGTAGCTATCTTTTGCCACAAAGAGAATAAACTCTATGTGGAGTTTCTTTGATGCCCATCAACTTCTCTGAAGTAGTTTGGTTCTGTCAGGAGCAAACATGTCACTATGTCATAAACAAGAGAACTTATGTTATTAAACATCTTAAAGAACATATTGTTTTTTAGAATTCCTAAGTATTTGAAGACAACGTTTATTTTGAAAATAAAGCTCTTTTTCACTTTAAAAATGTACCTAATATGACTACAAGTTCATTTGTATGAGTTGACTAATTAGCAAGCTATATTTCCTTGTTATCTTATATAGGTTATAAAAATAACTTTTCTAAGGCCTAAAAATTTGCATTACATTGTTGAATGATCCAATTAGGTCCAACCTTAAACAATAGTAGACACATATGAAAAATATGTCTTTACATATTAATCTTTATCTGTATCAATATACAATATATGTATACAATATACAGAAGTCTAATCCAGTGCAAAGTATTTATAACTGGTATTTGCTTTTGAAAAGTAGATTCAGTATTCTACCTTTTTATCTTATCATATCTACATACTTTTGTTTTCTTTTCAGAGAAGATACAATAATCTAGCTTTTATCCTAAATCTGTATTCTCTTTTTTTTTTAACAAAAGCCTCGAATCAAATCCCTTTCTTCAACTTTCTTCCTGATCCTAATAAACAATATTTTGAAACCAGTTCCTCTGAACAATGACAAATACCCATAACTCAATGAGTGACCACAAACCTCCTATCCCACCTCTTGGGAATTTGGGCTTCATGTTCTGAATTTACATCTTGCTGTTTTGTGTGGATAGAGTGGGGAAGAGGATGACAGCATCAAATGGGGTTCTGGAAAGGAAATATTGGGTTAACTGTCAAGATGTATCACTTTAGTTTAGTCTCTGAAATATGGACAGGTATATGGCTTGTCTTAATTCCCAGCTAGAGTAGTCTCTGCGGCTGGATCATCTCAGTGAGCCACCTCAAAATTGTTCTGAGAAGTGTCTGTGAGGCGGGACCATCAGTCCTGGCCTCCTAAAAATAGTTCTGAGCAATGTCAGTGAGACTGGATCTCCTCTGGTCACCTGCAAATTGTTCTGAGCAGCTTGTACTCTAAAGTGTATCTTTATTTGGACTTGTACAGCTTATTGGCATTGTCATATTCCTGGTGAAATTGTCATGGATGAGTTCCATCTTCTTTGGTTTTATTTTTTATTAATTTCTTTTTAATTTTTTTTTTGCTTTGTTTTGGGAGGCAATTTCTGTGTAATGAAGTCCTGGCTGTTCTGAAACTGACTTTGTTGACAAGGCTGGCTTCAAACTCTTAGATCTGCTTGTCTCTGCCTCACAAATGTTGCAATAAAGTGTGTGTGTGTGTGTGTGTGTGTGTGTGTGTGTGTGTGTGTGTGTGTGTGTGTGCCTGCCTGATTGTATTCAATGATCTTTTGGAGACTACAGGCATTGCATTGAGTCATTTTACTTTTTAGGGTTTCTCACTTGTTTGGATGTTTATTTGTACAAAGGTATTAATTCCTCAAAATGGTTGTTTTTTTGTTTTCCTGAGACTACAAAAACAAAACCACTTCACAACCCTAATTTTGGGGAGGTTCCAAATCTAATCCTAATCAGATTTGATTTACGGTTTCTCCTGAAACTTTTGTTTTATTGTACAATGCTCTTTTGTTATCCAGAACAGTATGTTTTCTTACAATAGACATTATATTATTAATTGCTTTGGGAAGGTGTTTCCTCAAGATGGCAGGAAGAACAGAACAAAATTTGGCATGGGGCCTTTTAGAAGCCCCTGAAGGTATTTCCCCAAGTCAAAATATTACCTTCATAATATCTTGTTGACCTACATTCCTTACTATAATGCCTAGCTTAACTGTGGTTTACTTCTGCATAAACCATAGGGAGGGGCATTCTGTTTGGATCATATATGTTAAAAGAATAACTTCTAGAAATGCCCTATTTACAATCCCATTTCATATGATCTTGTCTGCCAGAATTAAAAATTTGACATTTCTTTCTATTTTTCTTTCAACCTCTGGAAATCACCTCTCTTATCCATGTATCATCATGATTGTGAGCTTCAATATTAAATTATATCCAGGTTATAATCCTCCAAAGGTGCTGATCTTGCTCTTCAAGTCCTAAATATCCTTTTGCTTTGGGTATTAGCATTTTCAAACCCCATTGTTTCAATTATTAATTTTTTAGATTCTGAATCTGATATAATTCTACTTACTGCTGATGACAGTCATTGTATAAAACCTGTGAATTTAGCCAAGTGGTGGTGGCTTATGTCTTTAGTCCCACCACTTGGGAGACGGAGGCAGGAAGTCTGTGAGTTTGAGACCAGCCTGGTCTACAAGCGCTAGTTCCAGGACAGCCTAAAAAGCCTCAGAGAAACCCTGTCTCAAAAAAGAAACAAACAAACAAACAAACAAACAAAACAATAAACCAAAATGCAAAAAAAACCCTGTGAATTTTTCCTTTGGACCTTGTATAACTTTTGTAAGTGATTCAATTTTACTTCCTGGTTCTCCTATTCTGTCCTAAGAATTTAAAAAATGTGGCATGGCATAAAACTAAGAGGTGTTCATTATATACTCATTACCATTCTAAAGTAGTATAATCTCCATCTCCAAGAATTGGATATTGGAAGATATTCATACCCCTTGCTTTAGACTTATGTTCACGATTCTTTTGTAAAATTAATATGAGAGAATACCCTTACCAATTATATGCATGTTAACAGATGGTAACTTTCTGATTTTGAATTGTCAAGGAAATGTTTTTTATTTTTCAATAAATTGTTAAAAAGATTTGTTTATAATGTATACAATTTTCTGCCTGCATGGCAGAAGTGGGTACAAGATCTCTTGGAGGCTGTTGTGTGCAGGCTGCTAGGCAGAAGTAGTGAGTCCTGAAAACCAGGACACACAGACACAGTGAAATGGAGTCTCATCACCCAGGAAATGGAGTAAGAAGGTCTGGAGTTCAAAGCCAATCTTGGCTTTGTGTGTCCTATAAGACAGGCAGGGAGGAAGAGAAAATAGAGGGAGAGAGAAGTGGAGGAGCAGTGTGCTGTAGACCCCACTCCCTTTGCTGTTTTGTCATTATTTTGCTTCTGCCATCTGTGATGTGCCCAGAATCTGTGAGATTCTGAATTGCAGTCATCTAGTACTCTGGAAACCTTCCTAAGGTCTGCATTATTCAGCTGAGACTGACAACTTCAGGCAACCAGCCACCACATGATGAGATGTAAGAGAAGCCCAGCAGGAAGGGAGAAGGAAGCCATTATCAGAATGACTTCTCTTTACTTTGATATCTTAGCCAGATACAGGGGTAGGACGATTATGGAGAATTCCAAGTCTGCTTGGGCTACACAATAAGTTCCACATAGGCATAGTCTCTGAAAATTTTATGCAGAGACTGTGTCCAGGAATTGGAACCTAAGTCCTGGTAGCAAAAAGAAAGCCTGGCCTGGTTTGCACATTACCTGGAACAGCCTGGAAATCTCTGCCAGGAATCTTGAAGAACATATTCAGTGGTGACTTCGCTCCACCAGACATGACGAAGTGTGTCACCAAGACCATTCCTCAGTCCCCGACCTGGATCTCGATTATCTCCAGCATCTCTATATGAATGACATCCACTCTCTAAAAGGCAACTTGAAAGCCTTGATAATGTAAGATGGGAGCAGCTGTCCAGACCTCGGCAAAACCTTTCTCTGTTCTTTGCATATAGGGGGCCCTCAATACCAGGCACAAGGTACCCAACAAAGCTGGAGACTCAATGTGATGGAATTGCAGCCTGACTCTGTCTCATTGTGGGAAATTCTGTGTGTGGGGGGAAGAGGGGGCAGGCTTGGTAGGGGCTGAGTAGCTGGTGAGTACCTTTCACTGTCTTCTATGTCAGAGGCTGGTGTGAAGCAGTATGAACAGGCATCAAGTATGCTGCTGTTGCAGATGTCCAGAACTCTGGAGACACATGCCAAGGATGTAACCATGTCTTGATTGATTTGTGTGTGCTCTATAGCCATCAGGTGACCTGTACTGTTGTTTTTTTGCTGTAGTAAATGAGTGGCAGTGTGCCTGTCCTGAACCAGTCCCACTGTGATGATGTTGACCTTGGTGTAAAGCTGTGATGAGTGAGATGACATTGGCTGCATACTGATGTGCATGTCTATAAAGGGGTGAGACAAAACTTGAACAAGGCTAACCTGTCCATCTCAGTGGCAACCCTGTCACCAATACTTTCCAACTCCATTTACCAGAACTCATCTCTCAACTCTCCCTAGGTACCTGAAGAGTCCCTTGGAGACCCTGTCCATTGCTCATTCCCTGCTCCCCAAGACAGAATTGGATCATCGACTCTTGAGTGTAAACCTACATCAGCTCATACACCTGAATCTCAGTGATGTGGTGTTGTCCCACGTAAGTACTGCCCCTGCATGTTCTAATGGAGAAAGTGAATTTCACTGTAAAGACCCTGGAATTGGAGGGATGTAGGATGAAGATCTCCCAGCTCAGTGTCCTCCTGCCAGCCTTAAGCCAGTGTACACAGATTACTAAGATCAACTTCTATGACAAAGTCATCTCCATGGCTGTCTTTCAAGACCTCTTTCACCATACAGCAAATATGAGTCAGCTGACCCTGGAGATTTACCCTGCCACTTCAGAGTGCTATGATGGAATGGGTCATGTCCTTGAAGACAGATGTTCCCGATTTGTCCTGAGCTCATGGATATTCTCAGAACTATAAGGCTGCCCAAATCTGTGTGCTTTGCTGCTGGTGGCTGTTTGGTGTGTTATGACTAGAGACCAGACCTATCTTGCTGGTCAGGTGGAGCAGCATCGCTTCTGGGTTCTGGCTTGTGAAGGCCAAAGGAGGGGTGTCTCATCAAACAGACACAGAAAGCTCTGGGAGAGAGGGGATTAGGGATATGAAATAACAGTTCCTTTGAAAGTTTACCTGGAGAACAAAGGGACTGTGAGGCCATTCGACTTAAGAATCAAATCAAATTTGATATTTTTGAAAGAAGCTTCTAGTAATCCATAGTAATGAATTGTTTGCCCCTGACTCCTTCTTTTGATATAATTGTCAGACCATGTAAAGCTGGATGCTCAGCATCTGATATACTTCTTGGCCACTATTCTTGTCACAGAATTTAAGTCCTTAAGATCCCTTGTCTAGGAAAGGAATGGCACCGAACTTCCTGAGAGTGAGCTGCAAAATCTTATGGCCTCAAAATACATTGAAGCCAACAATGATGAGTGATTGAGCCCTGTTATACAGTTTGAATACATTACAACAAAGCTAAAAACTAACATAAAAACTCCAGTGATACCCAACATGATATATATTAGAAGAAGTTGTTACTGAAGAAATTGGTCAAAGAAAATAATGAAAGAGGAAGGAAGGAAGAAAAGAAGGAAGGACAGAATAATGGAGGAAGGATGGATAAAATGGAGGAAGGAATGGAAAAAATAATTTTATGGATTAAAAAATAGAACTACTTTACAAATTCTGTGACACATTCAATGCAAACTTAGAGGGAAATTTGAAACTCTATGTCAGTACAGTGAAAACTTTAAAAGCACAAATAAATTGTTTTATGATTTCACTAACATATTGGAAAGCAAACACAAATCACATCCAAACCCAATGGACAGCAAGAGATAAGAAAAATCAGAGAAGCAATGAAATAGAAAACATGTCTGGTGATGAGCACCTTCAATCCCAGCAGGGAAAAGCAAGAAGCATGACTTTTGAGATATAGGCCACTATGGTCTACACAATGAGTTTCAGGGTAGTCTGAATATAGAGAAATCCTGCTTTGTGGTTGGAGCTTTAATATTGTTTTGGGGATCCAGTCCTCAAAAGGTGCTAATCTTGCTCTTAAGGACCTAGTTATCCTTTTGCATTAAGCATTAGCATTTTCAAAAGACATGTTTTTTTTTCTAGCTACTGAATCTGATATCATTCTACCTTTGTTCCCTGTATAACTTTTGTAAATAATTCAATTTTGCTTCCTGCTTCTCCAAATCTGTCCTAAGCATTTCAGAACCGCTTCATGGCATAAAACTAAGAGGTGTTCATCACTTAGACATTACCTTTCTAAAGTCGCATGATCTCCATCTCTAAGAATTGGATCTTGGGAGATATTCATACTCCTTGCTTATGTTCAATATTCGGTTTTTTTTTAATTGGAATTAGAGAATACACTTACCACTTGTATGCATGTTAGATGCATGGATAGGGACCAATCTGATTTTGAATTGTCAAGGAAAAGTATTTTCTTTTTAATAAATTAAAAAAAAATTGTTTATAATGTTTATATGCAGGGTTCTGCCTGCATATATGGCTGCATGCCAGAAGAGGGCACCATATCTTATTCTATAGGCTTGTGGGCCACCATGTGTTTGCTAGGAATGGAATTCAGGAACTCAGGAAGAGCAACCTGTACTCTCAACTTCCAAGCCATTTCTCCAGCTGCTTTATTTTTTATTTTTCATGTGCATAGGTGAACTGCTTGCATGCATGACTTATGAGAGTGTCAGATCCTCTGGAACTAGAGTTACAGATGGTTGTGAGCCACAATGTGGTTGCTGGGAATTGAACCAGGGTTTTCTGGAAGAACAGCCAGGGTTCTTAGCGACTGAGCCCTCTCTTCAGCCCCTGTCCAATATTCTTAGCCTCTTTTCTGAACCAGGAAATAATTGTAATTGTGGTCCAGGCTCTAGGACAGCTTTCATCAAATTTATATAATCAATATTGATAACCCTATTACAAATTGCCCAAGTGTTTATCATCTGTTTCACAAATGCTGAGTGGGTGTCATGTGAGACTCCAGATTCCTGGATTTACAGAAATCTAATTGAGTTTTTCAACCATCCTTTATGTAATAATACCAAAAACTAATACTCTCCATTTTAATGGTGCTTTTCATTTTTTAGTGTGGGGAGAAAACCTATCTTTCTGAACTAATCCCTTGCATGAAGAAGTTCCAATTAACTTATCAAATCTTCTAACATTGTCAGTGAACGGTGAACATAGCACATCTGAATCGGAGATCTATCTTGTGGGATGAGCTGAAAGTGTCAGCCAGAAGACAGGGGCTGTGGGAAAACTCAAAAACCTCCTGAATTTCGTGGCAGCAGAAGAATATCTAGAAAAGCTATAACTCAAAAATTCAACAATCTCTAAAGGACTTGGGATAAACAAAAACAAAAGCAAACCTAGCTGGGCAGGCAGGGACTCAGGTGGGAGTCCCACCTGCAGCTCAGCTTTGGGGCTGGTCCAGTGGCTTCAAAGCCACAGGCAATCACCCTTTTTTTTTTTTTAATGGATTCATATCTTCACATTGGGTGACAAATTGTAAGTTGAAAAATAAAAGACCCAGAGATTGATATTGGGGTTCAACCTTCAAGCTGAACACCATAGAGCAAATCAGCTATTCCATTACATATTAACTCTACCCAGCTGACATGGCAATCATGCCAACACAAACACTCAGAGGTGAAAAACTCTCAGTTCCTGCCTCTCCCTCCTCATATTTCTGTCTCTGCCAAGCCATATCCTCTTGCCTCTACTTCCCTAGTTCTTGGATTAAAGGCCTGGAATTTCAA
The DNA here is from genome assembly GCA_030556225.1 of Cricetiscus sungorus. NCBI lineage: Eukaryota > Metazoa > Chordata > Mammalia > Rodentia > Cricetidae > Cricetiscus > Cricetiscus sungorus. Next base: position 19,393 of record JANBXA010000453.1, read on the forward strand.
ATGCTGAGATCACCTTTGTGATGCTGTTTCTTCAATTAGTAGTCAACATGTCCTTGAACTCACAGATATCTGTCTACATCTTAATCCAGAATCCTTGGATTAAAGGTGTGTATCACCTCTGACTAGCTTTATGACTGCTGTGATTAAAGGTGTATATCACCACTGTCAGAACTCTACGGCCTTAAAATGGCTTTACATTCTGAATCCTCAGGAAAACCTTAATAAATCTTAAAGAATATATCACCACAATGAAGCATAACAAATTTAGAGAAATAGAAAATTTTGAGATTCAGCCAAACCACCAAAACTAAAACATACAACTGGGAAGCATATGTAGGCATGGTGTGCAGAGTGAGTTCCAGAAAAGATAGAGAGGTAGGTGGAGAAATCCTGTCTCAAAAATCCAAAGGGGAAAATAAGCCCATCAGTGCAGTATTTACAAACACAATACAGACATCCATTAAAAAATTATGTACCATAAACTTTTATCTCTGCAATGAGGAGATGGTTCAAAGTACACATGCCATTAAATGTAATATAAATAAAAAAATAAATAATTAAATAATTAAATAAATTTGCTACATTATATTTTTGTGTTTGGTTAGGATTTTGTTTTGTTTTGTTTTGTTTTTGTTTTCATGAGACAGGGTTGCTCTGTAGCTGTGGATCTTGTTCCGCAATTAGCTCTGTTTCACTTTGCCCTAATTCATAGAGATCCACCTGGCTCTACAACAGGATTGCTGGGATTAAATGAGTGTGCCTCCACCTTCTGGCTAAACTGTTTTCATTTTACAATTTTTGTTGATGTTGATTTGTTCTTTCTTTTGTTTTGCTTTGTCTTGTTAAACATTTTTTTCTTTTTTGTTTTTTTTTTCTTTTTTGAGAAAGGGTTTCTATGTATTGCCTTACAGAATGCCCTTGAACTTGCTTTGCAGTACAGGCTGGCCTCCTAAGCACAGGGATTAAACTGCCTCTGTCTCCCAGGAGCTGGAATTAAAGCCATGAGCTGTCACTACCCAGCTAAGACATCATCATGCATAATGTATATATATATATATATATATATATATATATATATATATCCCAAACTGTCTCACCTTCCTATATTGCATCTCCATCTAGATTTCTGAGGATCATTATAGGCAGGTATTAGATAATGTTCTTTGTTTAGTTTCTTTGTTTTTTAAAAAAGTTGTTTATACTTTTATGTGCATCAGTGTTTGCATGTACATCTGTGTGAGGATGCCATAAGCACTTGAATATGAGTTATAATAATCAGGTGTAAGCTGCCATATAGGTTATGGTAATTGAACCCAGGACCTCTGGAAGAGCAGCCAGTGCTCTTGCCCACTGAGCCATCACACTAGCCCATTTGGTTTATACCAACAGAAATAGTCTTTTAAAAATCCAACATGCCTTGATAGAAATCTAGAAAGTTAGGGAGACAGGAAAACTGTCTTCAAAATAATAAAAGCTCTTAATGAGAAACCCCAGCCAGTGTCCTCTTAAATGGAGAGAAACCTGAAGCAATCCCAGTAAGCAATCCCAGTGAGTAGAGGATAATGGCCAGTATCACCAGTCCTTTTCTCAGTGTGTTTGAAGGACTAGGTGGAGCATTAAGACAAAAGAAGGGAAATAAAGGAAATAGAAAGAGAAGTTAAACTATCCCTATCCGGGTGTTTTCCAAAGATTCATCTCATTTTATTTTACCAGTGCGAGTGTTTGCCTGTATTCATATAATACATGTAATGTCAGAGCAGTTCAGACCACAGGAGCCATTGCCATTGCCCTCAGGTGCATCCCAGACCTTGGAAGTAAGACTTACTGCTGTAGGCACCACGTACTTTGGACAAAGGATTGGCAGGAAAGAAGCTGGAACTTAGCTGCATGTCCTAATACAAAGGTGCTATGCAAGCTGCTAGGGAGAAATGCCATTAAAAGTCCTACATGGATGTGAAGCCTATGGACCACTATGACAAGACAAGATGACATGTCAAGATTGACCCAAGTGTGTAACAATGACACTTGTATTTCAGGGGTGACCAACAGATACCTAATGAACTTGTAGCCATCTCAATAGGATGGATTTTATGTGCGATACTAGAAAGATAGGCAACTCTAAGAGACTGGTGAGGTTATGGACCCTAGAGGAAAACCCAATACTGCCCCATTTCCTTTTCAGGATAAGTCCATAGGTTTGCTAAGAAACTATCCTTGGATCCATAGATAATTGGAGCTCTTAACGTGTCTATATCAAAAAACGTTTTTGTTTGTTTGAAAGAAATAGAGTCGATAACAGAAATCCAAAATTATGAAAAGGGAAAGAAGAAATAACAATGGGTGACCATGCCCAATTAATACATCTAGAAAACTGACCTACACATAAGGCTCAGGGTACATGCAGGAAGAGAGGGCAGAGAGACTCCTAGAGCCAGAGTACCATGATGACTAATGTGAGGTAGTATATATGACAGAGAGCAACAGCCAACACTAACACCTTGGTCAACGAAACAAGACTTGCAGAGTGACAAGAGCAGCAGAACACCTAACTTGTATGGGAAAACTCAGAAAGTCTCAGCCAAGAATAAAGAAATTCTGGGATTATAGAGTTGCTAAAAGAGGGAGAATCAGTAACCTGGAAGGAGATGCCTGATTGCTTATCCAGCCAGTGACCTTCCCTGAATTTGGGTACATGACATATACTAAAGGAAGGTGGTGTGTGTGTGTGTGTGTGTGTGTGTGTGTGTGTGTGTGTGTAATTACTGCAGAAGAAGTTTGGAAACAGAGAAGGAATGGGGGCCAAGGGAGTCATTGGTAGAGGGAGAATATGGTATGTAAATGGTATCAGTAACTTTTCCGTAAAATTCTGACAAGTGGTTCTTAAAACAAATGGATAGGCCACTCTTTGGAGGCTCAAGCTTTTAATCCCAGTACTCAGGCAGGAGAAGCAGGTGGATCTCTGTGTGTTTGAGGCCAGCTTAGTCTAGAGATCTAGTTCCAGGACAGTCTCCAAAGCAATACAGATAAACCCTGTCTCGAAAAACAAAACAAAAAATAGGACTGGCCAATAAGATGACTTAGCATGTAATGATGAATGCTAATATGATGATGTGAGATTGATTTCCAGGACACACATAATGGAAAAGGGCATATCCAAGACCAAGAAATTGTTTGATTTCTTTACCTATTTCTTTCTTCTTCCTTTCTTCTTTCCTTCCTCCCTTCCATCTTCCTTCATTTCTTTCTTCCTTTTCTTTTTTCCTTCATCCTTCTTTCCTGCTTTCTTTCTGTCTCTCTTTTTCCTCTTCTTAGGTATTTTTTTTTGGACATGTTCTTAATATGTAGTTTTTGAGACCTCTGGACCTCACTCTGTAAATCACGCTGGCCTTGAACTCAGAGATTTGCCTGCCTCTGCCTCTCAATCACTAAAATTAAAGGCATGGATTAAAGGTGTGCACCAACTTTCACAGGACCATTTAATTTATAATTGAATCAATCATTTTTTCTGATTTTCCTCAAGGAGCCTTGATGTAACACTTGCTCCTTCTTAGCCTTTATCCCTTTCTTTTTTACTTTGCTTGAGCGCCCTAGTGCTTTTTACACACCTGTGAAACCTACTTATAGACAAGGTGACATCAAACTCTGATAATACATTCTTCTCGCCCTAACTGCAGACGTGACCTTCATGCACATGTGCCCATTAGATGTCACAGACACCAGTCCTAGCCTAGTGCTTCCCTGCTGTTAGTAAAGGAAATTCAAAAATGAGACAGAAATTAACAAAAGATCAAGAGACAGATATTGGGGTCCAACTTTAAGCTGAAGATCAGAGAGGCAAAGCAGCCAAGCCATTATCTCTTACCTCTAACTCAGGGTGAAGGATGGTCCCATCTCCATGGTCTCTCATCAGAGCCTCAGACTGTTACCTCTCCTTCACATGGCTGGACACTAAATCCACACCTGAAACTCATTACTTTTCATACCTGCCTGTGGCTGGGATTAAAGGTCTGTGATTCCAAGTGCTTGATCACCTTTGTGTGAGCTGTTTCTCCTTTAGACTGATTCAAACTTGTGTAGCCCTAGGTGGCCTTAGATGAACAGACATCCATCTGCCTTAATCTCCAGATTCCAGCGATTAACGGTGTGGGCAACCCTGTCCATCTTCTACAGCTAACTAGTATGGCTGGCTTTGAATTTTGATTCTTCAGGCCATCTTGTTTAAATCATAAATAATTCATCAGCACAGCAAAACAATTATTGCAGTTAACTAATGGTGCATGGCCATTGGCCATAGTGCACATTTGGAGGTCAGAGGAAACCTTCAGCAGTGATCCCAAGATTCCAGACATCAAACTCAGATCTTCAGTCTAGGATTAAGTGTCTTAGGCTAGGAGCCTTCTTGGGGTTGCTGAGAAAGGGATTATCTCTAAGAGACCCTGTGAGGCACTGAGGTTTCCTGTGTGTTCTTCAAGGAAAGCACCACTGTTTTCTGTTTGGAATTTGATGTTATTGTTTACAGTTTCTCACTGGGTAGATCAGGTTGGCCTGAAACTCACAGAAATCCTCCCAACACAGCTTCTGGCATGCTAACTAAGATGAGGAGTGGGCACCCTGTGCAGGATGACACAGGTGTACTAATACAGTTCATTGTTTAGTTTGATTTGCATGACATCATGCTTTGCTGTTGATTTTCACTTTGAGATAAAGTGTCCATCTTACTCTTGATGAACAAGTCTTGAAGCCAAGTAAGCTTCTTGCTAGGGAGGAATCCAGTTTCCCGACATCCACCTCAGCTCTTTCTCATCTGCAACATAGTCACATGATTGTTTGTTTTTTATTTTGTTGTTTTGAGACAAAGGTTAATGTTGTGTCCATTGGCTACCAAAAATCTCACAGCATACTCAAATAGCCACGCAAAATAAATCATACACATAGACACTAGAACTTTACACACTAACGTATATACATACAAACAGTGTCTGTATATGCATATATAATATGTGTCAGTCTATAGAATACTGATTTTTTATTTTAGTGTTTTTGTTGTCACAGGATAGGTCAGATTTAATCAATCCGCTGGATTGATTAACAGGATTAAGTGGGTGGACCAATGAACAGGATTTAGAGTGTGTGGCTACATCCAAGATGTATAAATTGAGGAGAGGAGGCCAGATAGAATCACTCAGACTCCTGAAGCTTGTAGTCACTCAGACTCCTAAAGCTTGTGCCAAGGAGTCCTGGATTCTGAAGACTCTGCTTGGCCCTGCTGGCAACAGAAGTTCTGGAACCCCTGTTGATATCAGGTAAGTCACTCAGCTCTTTCAGGAGACCTACCTAACACTGGTGTAGCCTTACAACCAACTAAACTAAATTTCTAGATATCGGCTTTACCCACAAATTAATATTTTTTACATATGGTTTTGTGTGACTTTATTGAGAAATGATTTTTACAGAGTCATTTCCATGTTAGTTTATTTGGCTATTTGCAGCTTTTAGAGACTGGTCAATGTTGGCAAGACTTTGTCCAGGTTTCTAGGCTCATTATGGAATGGAGTTAGTTTGTAGCCTATAGTAATATATTCCCCTTGTAAACAAAATATAAAATATATTGTGGGGTTTTTTTGTTTTGTTTTGTTTTTTGTTTTGTCTTATCACCTTTCTTCCTTAAGACCCCACAAAACTGTAAAAAAATCTTGGTCTTTGACCTTGTAACCTCTGGTTCTCATCTAAGATCCTAATTTTTTTTTTCTTTGAAACAGGGCTGCTATGTAGCTTTTGAGCTTGTCCTGGAACTCACTCTGTATGACCGGTTGGTTTCAAATTCATTGATATCCTCCTGCCTCTGCCTTCCAAGTGGTGGGATTAAAGGTGTGATCCATCACAGCCAGGACTCAGATCTTCATTTTACAGGTGATCTCATTCAATAGCATGCCTGGCCAGGTTTCTTGGAAATGCAAGACCAGGTCTTGCATTTCAGACATTGTTTGATATGTAGTCAGATAGCCATCAATTTAAAGACCTTCTCCCACATTCACAGATGAGTATAATAAGCCCAGCACCTCCACATCTTGTCTCTAAGGCCTTTAGAAGTAGTGGCTACTACTAGGCATTTATTTCACAGATTCTGCTCACTCCTTCCTAGGAGGGATCAAATTGGTGAAAGCATGTAAAGGGTGGGCTGGGTGTGTGACATCACCAACTCATTTTCTTGAGCACCTGGAAAGATGGTCAGTATCTTTTCCAGTAATAAAAGGTTGGTCAGCTGAAGAAGGAGGAGCTAATGCCCCCCCCCAGACTGATAGCAAGGAAAGCTAGTCCCTACTCCAAGAGACTTGACATATTTAAATGACCCCTCCAGGAGTCATCACCCTCTCTATGGAGTTGGGAGAGATGGGATGGGAGTGTGGTCGGGGGCATGGGAGGGAAGGAGGCAGGGAAGGGAAGGAGAGAGGGAGGGAATGAGGGAGGGAGGGGAAGAAGGAAGAAAGAAGCAACAGAAAACTAGGATGGATATGTAAATGAGAAAAAAATAATTTAAAAAAGAGTCTGGTCTGTCTGAATGTTCATGCCTACTTCAAAATAAAAAGCAGGGGTAGGTATCTGGTTGGAGAGTGATAAATGTGTGCTGAGTGGGGGCTTTAAGAGACTCCTATGGTGAGAGTAATGGAGTTGGGCTTTTTCACCACCCGATGATATTCACTAAGGCAGATTGAATTCTCCCTTATTGCCAGAACAATAAGTCTGACCCTCTGATTCATACCTTGTGTGAGAAGTGAGAATTCCCAAAACATAAAGTGAAAATAATGTCTCCTATGCTTCCCCAGGTTCCTTGTGACTGAAGTTCTACCAGGATGAGCGTCCATAATCCACCCACATTCCAGGAGCTGGCAGTAGGGAGCCTACTGTGCAACCAGGCCTCAACCATCTCTACTCTGGAGTACCTGCCCATTAACCACTTCCCACCAGTGTTCAAAGAGGCCTTCACTGGTAGATGCATGGAGCTCTTGAAGGCAATGGTGGCAGCCTGGCCCTTTTCCTACCTCCCTGTGGGTGCTCTGATGGAGACAGCCAATGTGGATGCGTTGCAAGCTGTCCTGGATGGTATAGATATTCTTCGGGCACAGAAGGTTCGTCCCAGGTAAGCAAGGCCCAGGAAGGCTAGAAGGGGAGTTGCTGGGCTATATAGATGAGATACATGTGAGGTCATGGAGAATGTGTTCAGAGTGGACAGAGGCTTCTGGTGTCTCCCCTTGGAGGTCTGTAGAACTTCTATTCATGTTGAGAGTTCATATGATGATAGTCAGGAGTGGAATAGAGCCCAGAGTAGAAGAAGTTATAGTGGGATGAGCTTCCCCTGGCTCTCCTACAGACACTAGTCTAGAGTAATTGAAGGAAAGGTCTCCAGATGAAGTTCAGGCAGAGTTCTTGCTTGGCAGGTGAGTGGGGCTGTGCTGGAGCTGAGGATAGAGAGGTATGACAAAGGCTGTCTCTGAGGTGTTCCAGGTTTATTTTTTAAAAGTCCAACTTTTTCCTCACAAAGGGTGGAAGCTTCGAGTACTTGACTTGAGGAATGTGAACCAGGATTTCTGGGATGCATGGACTAGAAGGGAAGACTGGTCCTGCTCAACAGAGACTGAAAGTGAGGAGCAAGGAGGCAATAGACTGAGGTGGGATTTGAAGGAGGTCACTGACCTTAGCCTCAGGTTCAATTTGAAAGATCACCAGACTTGCTTACTGCAGTGGGCCAAGAAGAGGAAGGACTCTGTGCAGCTGTGCTGCAAAAAGATGAAGATCTATGCCATCCCTGTGGACATTATCAAGGAGGTCTTGGACATTTTCCCACCTGAGCATATAGAGGAACTGGAGCTATCCACCAAGCATGTTCTGTACTTCCTGGCTCACATCGCATCTAGCCTTGGCTGTATGACAAAACTTCACAAATGCCGCCTAACTCACATCTTCATGAAAACAGAAAGGAGTCTAAATACCTTGGCAACCACAGAGGAGATGTGCACTCTGCAGGTTCTCTCTCAATTTTCCAAGCTGAAATCTCTGGAGCATCTCTCCTTGGATGGCACCTGCTTTTCTCCTGACCACATGCAACAGCTGTTTGGGTAAGGAGTCATGGAGAGCTGTTTCTACTGCCACAGCAAACCTTTCCCTTCACTTCAAGCATTAGTGGGCCCCTGGGGTGTTCCAGACACTGGATTTAACAGTGATGGACTCATCACAGTGCCTAAGTGGGGACTTGTATTCTTCTTAAATGAGGTCACAATGCTCAATGACCACTCATTTAGCAGATTCTGTGCTGGGGCAGGAGATGGGTAGAGAGCTGCCTTAAAAGCAGCTCCTCTGGGTAGGTCAGACATGGTACTGTGCTCTGGACATTTCTGCTTGATATGCTGCCTATGCTAATGGGAAGGAAACAGGACAGAGTAGGAGTTCTTGAAGTGGGGAATACCCACATCTGCACAGGATCCTACGGATTTCTGTACTTGGATATCTCAAATAGGGCCCAACTGATCCTTCTGCTGGAGCCCTTTCTCACCCTCTAAGTCTCACTGTAGAGGAGTACAATATGAGCACAGCTTGGGAATTAGTAGATGGAAAATAGTTCATGCTGGATGGAGGGACCATCCATTTTAAGGGTGGAACATCAAAATAAGGGATAGAGGCTGTGACTGATGAGAGGGACACCAATAAGTTGTGCAGGACAAGCTCACAACACAACATGTTGCCAGAACCTTTCTGCGACGGTCTTTTCTGGGTATGAGTTCTTGGCCTGTTGTGGCAACCTCTAGTTTTGTTTCCCAGAACGAGGGTACTGAGCTCAGAATGTGTGTTCTGAGACTCACACTTTATGTGTATCCCTTGGGAAACAATAATATGAGCTGGGACAAACCGATTGTTTCCCAAGTGGTGGCTTTCAGCACAAGGCTGGACTGACTTGGCACACGTGGTCCCCTGTGTCTCAGTGTCAGCCTCTTTAGTGCCCTCTAGCACTTTGAACTAATTTCCTTTTCTTTCCCTAGATGCCTGAAGACCCCACTGAAGTTCTTGTCTATCACTCTCTGCATGCTATCCCAGGCAGACTTGAAACACTTCTCACAGTGTCAGGGGCTCTGTCAACTGAAACACCTGCACTTCCGTGGTGTTGTGTTGTCCAAATTCGGAGTCACACATCTCTTAGTTGTCCTTGAGAATGTGGCAGACACTTTGAAGAACCTGGACTTAGTGAACTGTGGGATGAAGGACTCTGAGTTCTGTGTCCTCTTGCCTGCCCTGAGCCGGTACTCACAGCTGACCACTGTGAATTTCTATGACAATGACCTCTCTACTCCTATGCTGAAGAAGCTTGTGCAAAGCATGGCCGGTTTAAGCAACTTGACTGCAGAGTTCTACCCTGCCTCTCTGGAGTGCTATGACCTCCTGGGTCGTATCCTAGTGGAGCAATTTACCCAACTCTGCCTTGAGTTCCTGGATATCCTCTTTCCCAAAAGGCAAACCAAGAAAGTCGCCTTTGCTACAAGCATCTGCCTTGAATGTTTTAAGTGCTGTGTCCATGAAATGGAGACCAGACTTTGTGACTGTTGGCAATAAATCGGAAAAGTTTGCTTCTGAGTACAGAGAAATGAAAGTCGAAGTGTTGGATCTGATCATGGAGTCCCAGAACTCTCTGTTTTAGATACTTGTGATATCCTGGAAACAAGAGTGTTCAGCAGATCCACAGTGTAGGGACCAACTTGACCTGATGTGTAAAGGGATCATGCTGAGAGCTGACTTGGGGAATCAGAAAGGCAATTTTGCATTTCTAACTGTGCCTCTGCCAAAACCGAATCACCACTGTCTTGCCTGTATGGGACAGCTGTAAACATGGTCAGACTAGGAATCTTGATATCCTGCCCTGGAGTCCTCAGGCATTAATCTCAGCTCTAGGTCACAGTCAAGGTTCTGTGACCACAGGAAATACTGTCAAGCACATTATGGTCCAAGGCTTGCCAACATCAGGATGAACTGAAGTCATCTAAGTCATTTGCTTCCCCAGAAAACTTCACATGGGATGACTGGTCACGGATTGTTTGTACAGAAGTGTGAAACTGAATGCAACAGTGTATACCAGATCTCCTTTGAAGTTAGTTTGGGAGAAACACAGGAGCTTACATCCCAAGGCAGTCACATAGGAGGAGCTGGCCCACCTTTAAGATGACTGAAGCCACAGTTCTTTCTAGAGACATGACTGACCTGAGACCTGGTTGTGAGCTCTATCTTTATTTGCTGAAAGAGTAGCTAAGCCATCTATTTCATTGTATCAGTAAGCAATAAGATAATTTTTAGTACTCTGTATTTTTATTGGTCTTTATTAATAAACCCAGTCCTCCTTTCTCACATGTCATACACTGTCCTAACTCTGAAGGACACTTGATTATCCCACTTTGGACATAGCTGTCTCTGGGGTGCCATGTACCAGTAGTAGGGAGGCAGATACACATTGATTTCTATGACCTTGAGGTCAGCCTGGTCACATTGTATTCTGGGATAGCCAGAACTACATGGAAAAATCCTGTGTCAATAAAGAAAGAAAGAAAGAAAAATCCTGGAGCCCATCTAAGCACAATAGACCGGCCTAACCTGGTTGGACCACCTGTAATATCCACCTATCTGGTCTTTTACCCCACTACTGGTCTTCTACTGGACTTGTGGGCCCCTCCCAGAGATCCTCTTATCTCTGTGGTTCCACCCTGAGTTCCTGAGGGCTGGGTCATTAACCCCCATCCAGGACCTCTGCTAAAGAGGTCCTACTCAGCTAGAGAGTGCCAGCTAGTCCTGCCTATTGGTACAGAAACATCCAGAGTACTAGCCCAGCCATTTTCCCCATCAAAAGGCCTTGACTACTGTCCTTAGCTAGAGGCCTTGGCTAGAGGCACTTCCCTTTAAGAAGTGGAAGATAAAACAAACAATAAATGAGAAAAAATGAATAAATTTCTTAAGGAAAGTGTAGAGCTATCCCTGAGGAAACATGTTACTGCAGGTTTTTCCCGCTGGTGCCAGCCTCCTAGCCAGCTGCCTGCCTGCTTCCAGTGTGGGCCCACAGCTGCAGCAGCCCCAAATAACACTCAGAGACTCTGTATTTGATACAATCCTGTTGGCTAGTTACCATTATTGTTTATGGGCTAGCTCTGTCTTAATTATTAACCCATTTCTGCTTATCTAAGTATTTCCACTTGGTCATCTTATGGGGAGCTGCGGCCAGCGTCTTCTTTCTTGCAGGTCTCCATTGAGACTCCTCCCCTTCCTCTTTCCTCCTCCTAGTCTCCTATCCCTGTCTATGTAGTTTTCTATTGGCCAACAGGGCTTTATTAACCAGTATGAGAAACATATATATGTATACAGAATAACATCTCCCATCATCTCCTCTTTTCTGTCTAAAATAAAAAGAAGGGTTTAACCTTAACATTGCAAAATATATCATACAACAGTTATCAAGTAAGAATCACAGTTAACAATATTTAGTCCATTAACATTTTGTAAGACTTAAAGAAAATATCATCTATCCTATCTTTGTAAGTCTAAAGTCCTATATGTAACTTATCTTTAATCCTAACTAAGGAAAACTATAACCACAACTATCTGTCTTCAACTCCTTCAAAGACCATAGAAGGATAATATATAAACTCTAGAAATGTTAGAAACAACTCATTGCCTAGTCAGTCACCCAAAGTTCTTCTGTAATGTTCCATCTTCAGCCCACAGGCCATAATGTGTCTGGCAGACTTTCAGCAAAGCAGGAAACTTTAAACTGTCCACCTGTATTGATAGTTTGTCAGTCATTTTTCTCTGTATCCTGTAGATGGTCTGGCTGTCTGGCAGCCTCTTCCATGAAGCAGGAACCCTGTAGCAATGTCCATCTTGCATCAGCAGTCATCTTTTTGTGGGTCCTGCATGTCCAGTTTCTACAACATAAAGTCAAACAATCCAGAAGAGCTGTACCTTTCCCAGATGGCTAGTCTTGCCATATTAGAAGCAAACTCCATAATGTGTTTCTTCGATGTCCATCTTCCTTTCTTCTGTAGGTGGTGTTGCCAGGAGCAGTTGTGCCTCATTGTCAAGAAAAACCCTAAACTATTTTAAATGCCATGTTCTGTAGGTCTTTGAAAGGTTTGAAGAATGCCTATTCATCTCAAATACATCTCTACATATCTAGAAATCCTAACTATTTAAATGACCCCTCCAGGAGTCATCACCCTCTCTATGGAGTTGGGAGAGATGGGATGGGAGTGTGGTCGGGGGCATGGGAGGGAAACAGGAAGGGAAGGGAAGGAGAGAGGGAGGGAATGAGGGAGGGAGGGAAGGAAGAAGCAACAGGGAACTAGGATGGATATGTAAATGAGAAAAAATAATTTTAAAAAAGAGTCTGGTCTGTCTGCATACTTTAAAATAGACTAGCAGGGGTAGGTATCTGGTCGGATAGTGATAAATGAGTGCTGAGTGGAAGCTTTAAAGGACTCCTATGCTGAGAGTAATGGAGTTGGGCTTTGCCAGCACCCGATGATATTCACTAAGGCAGATTGAATTCTCCCTTATTGCCAGAACAATAAGTCTGACCCTCTGATTCATACCTTGTGTGAGAAGTGAGAATTCCCAAAACATAAAGTGAAAATAATGTCTCCTATGCTTCCCCAGGTTCCTTGTGACTGAAGTTCTACCAGGATGAGCGTCCATAATCCACCACATTCCAGGAGCTGGCAGTAGGGAGCCTACTGTGCAACCAGGCCTCAACCATCTCTACTCTGGAGTACCTGCCCATTAACCACTTCCCACC